>CAUYUJ010021771.1:281873-350293 GCA_963575745.1 Prorocentrum cordatum | reverse complement strand
CCTGGGAAGGCCCGACCTTCTGAGAGGTGCTCTGCGTCTTCGGGGAAGGCGTAAGGAACTTTCTACAAGGCCCGGGGGACTTCCGAGCCTCCTGGGAAGGCCCGACCTTCTGAGAGGTGCTCTGCGTCTTCGGGGAAGGCGTAAGGAACTTTCTACAAGGCCCGGGGGACTTCCGAGCCTCCTGGGAAGGCCCGACCTTCTGAGAGGTGCTCTGCGTCTTCGGGGAAGGCGTAAGGAACTTTCTACAAGGCCCGGGGGACTTCCGAGCCTCCTGGGAAGGCCCGACCTTCTGAGAGGTGCTCTGCGTCTTCGGGGAAGGCGTAAGGAACTTTCTACAAGGCCCGGGGGACTTCCGAGCCTCCTGGGAAGGCCCGACCTTCTGAGAGGTGCTCTGCGTCTTCGGGGAAGGCGTAAGGAACTTTCTACAAGGCCCGGGGGACTTCCGAGCCTCCTGGGAAGGCCCGACCTTCTGAGAGGTGCTCTGCGTCTTCGGGGAAGGCGTAAGGAACTTTCTACAAGGCCCGGGGGACTTCCGAGCCTCCTGGGAAGGCCCGACCTTCTGAGAGGTGCTCTGCGTCTTCGGGGAAGGCGTAAGGAACTTTCTACAAGGCCCGGGGGACTTCCGAGCCTCCTGGGAAGGCCCGACCTTCTGAGAGGTGCTCTGCGTCTTCGGGGAAGGCGTAAGGAACTTTCTACAAGGCCCGGGGGACTTCCGAGCCTCCTGGGAAGGCCCGACCTTCTGAGAGGAGCTCTGCGTCTTCGGGGAAGGCGTAAGGAACTTTCTACAAGGCCCGGGGGACTTCCGAGCCTCCTGGGAAGGCCCGACCTTCTGAGAGGTGCTCTGCGTCTTCGGGGAAGGCGTAAGGAACTTTCTACAAGGCCCGGGGGACTTCCGAGCCTCCTGGGAAGGCCCGACCTTCTGAGAGGTGCTCTGCGTCTTCGGGGAAGGCGTAAGGAACTTTCTACAAGGCCCGGGGGACTTCCGAGCCTCCTGGGAAGGCCCGAGTGTTCTCACTTCCCCCCTGGGCTCGCCGCCGATACAGAGGATGTGACTGCGCCAGGCTGTGGTTTGCGATCTGCGTCGGTCGGGGCTTGGGGGGCACCGCGTTGCTCCGCTCGGGTCGCCTCGGGGTGCGGCGAAGAGCTCCTGCGATGCCCTCGCCCGCCCCTGAGGGTGCGGGTTGCAAGCCACGCCCTTCGGAGTCGCCGACAGAATGGGGGTGCGGGTGCAGCGTGTGCGGACCCAGACATGCGCTGCTTGGATTGTTTCAAGGCCCTTTCCCGGGCGCCGGCTTTTCGTCCCGAGTCGTTCCTTGACGGCCATGGGGCCCGGCGAGGGCCCCCTGAGGCCGAAAACACCCCAAAAGTTTGTTGACGTTGCCGAACGGGGAGGGATCAATGGTGGGGGGTGGGGGTGTAAGCAAGGTGCACGTCTCGTGCCCTAAAATCGGCGGCGAGCGAGGGGGGGAAATGAGAAGGAGCAGGCCTTCTCAGAAGGCGGCGGGACTTCTCAGAAGCCCTCGCGCCTTCTGAGAAGCTCTTGCCTGTCCTCGGGGAAGGCTTAGACAACTTCTCCAGAAGGCTGGGGGACTTCCAAGCCTTCTGAGAAGGCCTCCACCTTCTCACGTCCCTCCCCTTGGCATCGCTCGGACGTGTGTATTTTCCCTTCGGCGAGGACCATCAAGGAGCATCCTTGATCACTTGGCGGAGAAACCACGCACGAAACCGAAAAAAAACACAGGGAATAGACGTCCGAGGGATGGCCAGTCCCTCGCCGCTGGAGACGGGGCCCCCTGGGGCCCAGAAATGGCACGGCCAGCGCACGCTTCCTCGCCCCCATCCCCACACGATAGGCAGCGCCAAGGATCGGGAGGGGAAGTAACACACGGACACAAGGAATCGTCGACCCCCAGGAACAGTTGGGAAAGTGTGGGAAGTTGTGGGGGGGAGACGACGAAAGCCCAGCGAGTGTGGAACAATCTTGGAAATCTTGGGATCTGTGTGCGTGCTTGCTTGTGTGTCCCTGGGCCCCTCCAATGGACAGCTCCCGTCGCGCTCTCCTCACGATCGCGCGGGTGCCGTGCGAGGCCCGGCGGCCCGCGTGCAGGGCTAGGATAGGAGGGGAGGCCGCATGCGGACCCCCGACGTCGTGACTGTGAAGGCCTTCCGGCTGCTGCCGCCGACCCAGAAGGACGACGACGACGACGACGACGACGACGGCGACGACCACGACCACGACGACGACGACGACCACGACCACGACGACGACGACGACGACGACGACGACGACGACGACGACGACGACGACGGCGGCCGACGACGACGACGACGACGACGGCGACGACGGCGACGACGACGACGGCGGCGACGACCACGACCACGACCACGACCACGACCACGACCACAACCACGACCTTGACGACAACAGCAACGAGCTGATGACCCTGCCACAGGCTCGGGACATGGGGCGGGCGGTGGAGCGATCCTTGTCACAATGTCGACCCCAGAGGTCTGGACCCCTTCCCCGGGACCGGTGTTTCATCCTGAGTCGTTGTTTGACGGTCCCCGGGGCCCGGTGAGGGCCCCCGGAGGCCGAACAGAGCAACAGCCCGAAAGCCCGCCATGTGGTGCGCCCCGGTAATTGAAAAGAGGGGGGTGGCTCGCAGAACCACCCCCCCCTCAAAGGGTGGGTGAGATTTTCGGATCCGACCCCCCCCCTTTTGGGGCATCCAGCGGCGCGCCCTCCAACAGACGCAGAGATCCAATACCGTGATGTTTTCCCCACGGGGTCCCTGGAAGGGTCGGCCCCTTCCCCGGGACCGGTCTTTTGTCCCGAGTCGTTTTGTGCACGGTCCCGGGGCCCAGGGAGGCCCCCTTATATAGAGGCCGAAAACAGAGAAAGGCGCCCGTCTTGATTCTTTCAATGCGCCTGCAAGACCTCGCGCCCCCTGCACCTTGCCTCGGCCTCGGCAGCGCCCGCCTCCCGGTCTCCTCGCCTCCTCCTCGTCCTCCTCCTCTTCCTCCTCCTCCTCGGTATTATCCTCCTCCTTTTCCTCCTCCTCGTCCTCCTCCTCCTCCTCCTCCTCCTCGTCCTCCTGGGAGCCTCCCCTCGTGATGCCTGTCGCAGCGCCAGGGGGTCATGGGGCCTCGGCCGCGGGCGGCGCCCCCGCCCTCCGCGCCTCGGCCTGCCAGGGCCGCCCTCGCCGCCGCAGCCGGGGGGCGCCGGGGCGCCCCGAGCCAGCGGGCCAGGAGGGGCCCCAGGAGGGAGGGAGGGAGGGAGCAGGAGCAGGCCCCTCGCGGTCGTGCTCTTGATCCCTCTCCTCCTCCTCCTCCTGCTCCTCCTGCTGCTCCTCCTCCTTCTCCTCCTCCGCCTACTCCTCCTCCTCCTCCTCCTCCTCCTCCTCCTCCTCCTCCCTCCCCTCCTCCTCCTCCTCCTCCTCCTCCCCCTGCCCCCCCTCCTTCCCTCCTCCCCTCCCTCTGCTCGTCCTCCTCATTCTCCTCCTCGTCCTCCTCCTCCTCCTCCTCCTCGGTATGCTCCTCCTCCTCCTCCTCCTCCTCCTCCTCCTCCTTCTCCTCCTCCTCCTCTTCCTCCTCCTCCTCCTCCTCCTCCTCCTCCTCCTCCGCCATTCGTTTTCTTTAGAAGTAATCTCGCCCTGTCGCACCCCGAGGCCAGTTTCTAGGGTGGGCCGGGCGTTTCGCTTGAGACTTCCTCACCAATTATGATTCGGAAGCTCAGAAATTGGCAACAGCTTCACACATGTACCAGCGGGTGGTTTCCAACATGTGGCTCTCGTCTTAGCGCGGCGCACAGCAGTCTTGAGAATTTACACGAGCTTCACGGACTGAGGGCGGGTGGTTTTCAAAATGTGGTTCTTGCCTTGGCGCTGCGCACATTCGTTTTACGGAGTTGCCAAAGTTTCACGGATTGAGGGCGGGTGGTTTTCAAAATGTGGCTCTCGCCTTAGCGCGGCGCACATTCGCTGCACGGACTTGCAAGAACTTCGCGGATTGAGGGCGAGTGGTTTTTCAAAATTTGGTTCTCGCCTTAGCGCCGCGCACATTCGTTTTTAAACATTTGCAGGAGCTTCACGGATTGAGGGCGGCTCCTTTTCAAAACTTGGCTCTTGCCGTAGCGCCGCGCACACTCGTCTTAAACATTTGCAAGCGTTTCACGGATCTCCATCATCAACGTACCAAAAGTGATTGCTGAACGGATTCGGTAATGTGTGGAGGCAACAGTTACGTTGGTTCGCTGTGTTGAAGTCCTAGGAATCGCATTCTGGCACGATTAAGAATCGTCAAGACGCAACAGTCAGGTTGATCCGCGGCGCTGTAATCCCGAGAACAATGTTTTGGCATGCTTCAGGGTCTTCAAACTGGTGTCTTCCAACGAGGCAGTTCCATCAATGGAAATGAGCCGTGCAGGGGCCTATGAAGAGGGAGCTTGGAGGGTGGGTTTACTCCAACATCGTTGATGACTCTTGGGTTTACACTGGTCCTCCTCCTCCTCCTCCTCCTCCTCCTCCTTGGCCTCCTCCTTGGCCTCCTCCTCCTCCTCCTCCTCCTCCTCCTCCTCCTCCTCCTCCTCTCCCCTTGACCTTCGGCTGTCACCCTCACCCGTCGCAGAGGTGCTTCCCACCAGCCCTGCGGGGCTGCACCTTCGACCACTCGAGACAGATGCACGTCACCTGTGGGTGTGTGAGGGTCTGGGAGCACGGCTTCCCCAGGAGGAGCGTTGCCGACGGGGTTGCGTAGATCTGCCGCTGCCCTCTGCGTCGGTGCGGACACGCGAGCGGCGCGCCCAGGGATCACTGCACGGCTTCCCCAAGCAACGGAGGAGGCGCAGGGAGGGGGGAGGCCCCCTGTCCCCGTCCGCGCGCGCGCCCGCGCGCCGCCAGCAGGTACGTCCTGAGGGGGGGCCGCCTGCGCCCCGACGTTCGGGGCGGCGCCGCCGCCGCCGTGGGGGCGGCCGCCCTGGAGGCGCACCCGCGGTCGATCGGTCGATCGGTCGAGCGACGGCGAGGAGGACGACGAGGACGACGGCGCGAGGAGCGCATGCGGGGAAGGCACGGTCGGGAGCTTTGGCTCCGCGGGTCGCCCCGCCGGCTCTGGCCCACCACGCTCCGGCGCGACGCGCTATCCACTTGCCCGACGGAGGGGTTCTCTGAAGGGCTTAGGCGACCCCTCCTTCTCCTCCTCCTCCTCCTACTCCTCCTCCTCCTCCTCCTCCTCCTCATCCACCTCCTCCTCCACCTCCTCCTCCTCCTCCTCCTCCTCCTCCTCCTCCTCCTCCTCCTCCTCCTCGGGTCGCCTACAGCCCCGGGGGAAACCGTGCACCCAAACATCCACGTCCCGAGCCTTTCCGATCCTCCCGCCCACCGGAACAGAGCGAAACGCAATCCTCTCCCATGGCATAGCGTGTCGCCGGGGCCGCCGCCGCGACACGCTAAGCAGAAGTTCCTGACCGTGGGGAGTGAAGGGAGCCCAACGCCATCAGCCACTACAGTAAGGTCAGTGCAGGTGTTGAGGGGATCAGTGGCAGGGCAGTGATGGTGTACCGATCGGCACTGTGACTCTGGAGCTGACTGGGCACGCGGGCAGTCAGACGCAGTAAGCACGCGCGTCGGCGTGCAGGGCTGTGGCACCGCCTCGAACGAAGCGAAAAGACACGGCGACGAGGTCGACTCCGATTTCCTCCACCTTGGCGGTTTTTCGAGCGGTGCTTCGGCCCTCTGGGCTCTGTCTCCGGGCCACGGGGCCGTCAGAAATGGGTCTGGGGCGACAAACTGCCCCCGCGGAGGTGGTCGGGGCTTCTGGGGCCGCGGCTTGGAAGGATCACGTCGGCGGATGTCCCAGGATCGTCGCCCTCGTCGTCGCCGCCGTCGCCGATCGATCGTCGCCCTCGTCGTCGCCGCTGTCGCCGATCGATCGATCGATCGATGACCTCGTCGTCGTTGACGCCGATCGATGGATTGATCGTCGCCCTAGTCGTCGTCTCTGTCGATCGATCGACCGCTGTCGTCCTCGAGGATCGAGGCGCAATCCCTCCGTCGTCGAACGGTTGGCGGGGTGCGAGGGAGACAGGCCGCCTGACGACAGCGACGGCGAGGGCGACGATCTCGATCGGCGGCGCCGATGACTAGGGCGACGATCGATCGATCGATCGGCAGCGGTGACACTGGCAAGGGCAGCGACGATCGGTGGATCGATCGACGACACCGGCGCCGAGGGCGATCGATCGTCTTCCTCGTCGTTGTCGCCGATTGATCGCAGCTCTCGTCGTCGTTGTTGTCGATCGATCGCTCGTCGTCGTCCTCGACGGCGTTGTCGTCGGTCGATCGTGCGTGATCCTCGTGGTCCTCCTCCTCGTCCATCAATCGGTGTACGCATCAGCGATCTGAGACCTCTGGGGGGGGCCTCCCGGGGCGTCCGTGGAGACCATTGGAGACCTCCGAACGCGGAGACAATATCAGTCGTCGTCGTCGTCATCATCGGCGTCCGTGGTCGTCGTCGTCGTCTTCGTCGTCGGCGTTCTCGTCGTCGTCGTCGTCTTTGTCGGCGTCCGTCGTCGTCGTCGTCGTCGTCGACGCCGTCGTCGTCGTCATTGTCGGCGTCCGTCGTCGTCGTCGTCGTCGGCGTCCGTCGGCGTCGGCGGCGGCGGCGTCGTCGTCGTCGTCGTCGTGGTCGTCGTCGTCCATTGTCATCGTCTTTGTGGGTCGGCGGCTGGCCAGAAAGCCACTCGAAGGTCGGTCCCTGGCCCCCTCGGCGGCGGACGTCCTGGCCAGTCTCCCTCCTCCTTCCTCCTCCTCCTCCTCCTCACCCGAGCGTCGCGCACAAGCACAAGCACACAAGCGCTTCCTCCTCCTCCTCCTCCGCCTCCTCCTCCTCCTCCTCCGCCTCCTCCTCCTCCCCCTCCTCCGCCTCCTCCTCCGCCTCCTCCTCCTCCCCCTCCTCCTCCTCCTCCTCCTCCTTCTCCTCCTCGTCCCTTCTCATCCTTCCTCCTCCTCACCCTAACCCCAAGATGGTCCCAGGAGGTCGAGCGTGGCTCGAGCCGCGCCCGGCCGCGGCGACGAGAGCCTCCCCAAAAACGCCCAGAAGCCCATGGAGCGAAGACGTCATCGTCGTCGTTCGATGTCGTCGTCTGTCGTCGTCGGCGCCGTCGGCCGAGAAAGACCTCGATGAACACAGACGTTCGGAGGTCCGTGCGGACCTCCGTAGTTGTATGTGTATGTCGTTCCTTCCTCCTCAGCGACGACGACGACGACGACGACGACGACGGACGACGACAACGAACGACGACGACAACGAACGACGACGACAACGACGACGACGACAGCGATGACGATGACGACGACGACGGCGGCGACTGGTGCTGTCCTCCGCCCTCGGAGGGATCCAGAAGACCCCGCGGAGGTGTCCGAAGGCCCCCCGTCAAAGGTCCAGAACGCCCATCGACCGACCGAGTGACGCCGCCGACGACGACGACGACGACGACGACGAATACGACGACGACGACGACGAGAAGGACGCTCGACCGGTCCACGGCAACGCCGAGGAGAACGACGAGGACGTCTTCGCTGCACAGGCGTCTGGGATTTTTGTTCTGGCCTCTCGTCGCCGTGGTCGGACGTCGTCGTCGGACGTCGTCGGACGTCGTCGTCGTCGTCGGCGTCGGCGTCGTCATCATCGTCATCATCGTCACTAGTCGCTCGCTGTCCTCGTTTGCCGTCGTCGTCGTCGTCGTCGGCCGTCGCCGCTGAAGGTCGTCGGCGTCGTCGACGTCGGCGGACGTCGTCGTCGTCGCTCGTCGCTCGTCGCTCGTCGTCGCTCGCCCGCCACCAGGCGCCGCCGAGCGGCCCAGGGGCGGGCCGGGGCGCCGTGGGCCCGGAGGGCCCCCCGGCCAGGCAGGCCAAGGAGCTGCACCAGGACGCCCTGGCCGCGGCGGCGGCGGCGCTGGCGAGGAGAATGAGAACGACGCTGGGCGACGGCGCACGAGGTCGGACGACGACGACGACGACGACGACGACGACGACGACGACGACGACGACGACGACGACGACGACGACGGAGACGGCGACGACGACGACGACGACGACGACGAGGCCGCGGCCGACGCCGACGACGACGACTGAGGACGACGATGGCGGGCGACGAGGACAGCGAGGGACGACGACGACGCCGCCGACGACGACGACGACGCCGACGACGATGACGACGACGACGCCGACGACGAAGACGACGACGACGACCACGACTGGCGACGAGGACGGCGAGGGACGACGGACGGATGACAAGTACGATGACGGACGGACGGTGGCGCCAACGACGACGGACGACGAAGGACGACGTACGACGACATGTACGACGACGGACGGACGGGCGGACCGACGGACGGGCGAGCCGACAACGACGACGACGACGACGACGGCGACGACGACGGCGCCGACGTCTTCGTTCTGATGGTTTCGGGGATTGTGTAGGGGACTCCTGTCACCACGACCAGACGCGGCACGGGAAGCAGGCCAGGGCGGACCGATGTGCACTTGATTTTGTTGACCTGATTTTGATTCGCCGACGCCGCCGACGGCGACGTGTTCGCTCCAGATGTTTTTTGTGGCGTTTAAGCGGCCAGAGGTGGCTCGGGAAATTGGGCAGGGCGGATCTTGGGAGGGGTCGGACCAGTTCTTGAGCTGATTCGGGCCAGCCGACGCCGACGAAGACGACGCCGGCGCCAGCGCCGACGCCGACGCCAACGCCGCCGCTGCCGCCGCCGCCGCCGACGAAGACGCCGACGACGGACGCCGACGATGACTGAGGACGACGATGGCGGGCGGCGAGGACCGCGAGGGACGACGACGACGACGACGACGACGACGACGACGACGACGACGACGACGACGACGACGACGACGACGACGACGACGACGACGACGACGACGACGACGACGACGACGACGACGACGACGACGACGACGACGACGACGACGACGACGACGACGACGACGACGACGACGACGACGACGACGACGACGACGACGACGACGACGACGACGGCGACGGCGGCGGCGGCGGTGGCGGCGGCGGCGGCGGCGGCGGCGGCGGCGCTTGCGACGGCGGCGGCAGCGCGCAGGACCTCTCCCGCAGACAGAGGGAGGGCCGGAAGAGCAGGGCTCCGACGGACAGCGACTTGTGGGCGATGCTTAGGGAGCTCGAGGAGCTCACCCTTCACCGTCCTCCTCTCCTCTCCCTTCCTTCCCCTCCTCTTCCCCCTCCTCCTCCTGCTCCGTATCCTCCGCCCCTCCTCTTTCTCCCCTTCCGTACCCTCCTTTTCCTCCGCCTCCTCGTTACTCCTCCTGTTAAGCCGTTGGGCGATGCTACAATTCTCAAAACTTGAAATTAGATGTGCACTCTTAACGGCGAGGGAGTGTAGCAACGACCCGTCCCTCTATGCAAGATATATCCCTCCTCCCCCTCCTCCGTATCCTCCTGCCCGCATTGGTCCCCACCTCCCGCTGATGCTTATCCTTCTCATCCTAGAGTTGCACATGGCTTCCTATCTTCCTGCGCATACACATCCTCCTCTACCTCGTACTCCTTTACCTCATGACATCCCTACCCCTTTTCCTCGAGCTCCACATCAAACTCTCCCTCCTCCTGTCCTCGCTGCAACTCCTCCTGCGCATACACCTCATCCGCTTGTCTTCCCCGCCCCCTAGTTATCCCTCCGTGCCCCTCCGTATCCTCCGCATTCTGCCTTCCATGCTCCTGCTCCTCCACCTCCTGCGTCTCCTCCCGCGCATCCGCCTCCTCCGCCTCCTTCTCTCCATCCTCCCAGAGCTTCACACATCTATCCCCAGCCTCCTGCTGCACATGTTCGCCACCCTTTTTCCATTCTCAGAATCAGCTCTACGCACTGCCTCTTACCACCCCTGCCCAATCCGCTCTTCCTACCCATCTGTTAGTGCCGCTGCTGTTCGCCGTCCTCCGTTGTCTCTTCCTCCCTCCCCCCCGCCCCCGCCCCCCCCCCCACACCCCACTCCAAGGACCTCGCCTCCTCGCCTCCGCGCCCCTCACCCCACTCCACGGACCTCGCCCCCCCCTCCCTCCGCCCCCCGCCCCTCGCCCCCCCCCACTCCACGGACCTCGCCCCCTCCGCCCCCCCCCCCCCGCCCCCCCCCCCCCTCCACTCCTAGGAGCTCGCCCCCTCCGCCCCCTCCGCCCCCTCGCCCCCTCCGCCCCCTCCGCCCCCTCCGCCCCCTCCGCCCTCGCCCCCCCCGCTCCGAGGACCTCGAGGCCGTGGGCGCCCCCCGTCCGAGGACGGCTGAAGGCCCGCGGAGCGCCGCCCTCGAGCCGACGGGCGCCCCCTCCGCCCGTACGCCCCGCCCCGCCCCCCCCTGCGAGCCCCGCGCGCGGCGCGGCAGCTGCGCCGACATCCCTGCGCGCGCGCCAGCCCCCCGGAGCCCCTCGCGCTGGGAAAAGTCGCGACTGGAGGCGGTTCACTATCTTTTCGACGCCGCGAGAACATCACGACGTCGGGGGAGGTGTTTCGCTAGGTTCCGCCTCCGGGGGCCCCCCGGAGCCCCTCGCGCTGGGAAGAAGAGTCGCGACCGGACTTGGCATCGCTCGGCGTGCATGTTTCTTTCGGCGAGGACCATCGAGGAGCATCCTTGATCATTTGGCGAAAAAGCCGCGCGCGAAACCGAGAAAAACACAGGGAATGGACGTCCGAGCGATGGCCAGTGGAGGCGGCTCACGACCTTCGACGCCGCGAGGAAAAATCACGACGTCGAGGGGGAGGTTTCTTTCGCGAGGTTCGGCCTCCGGGGGCCCCTGCCGGGCCCCGGGAGCGTCAAGGAGCGACTCGGGATGAGGAAGGGGTCCTGGGGAGGGGGCCCAGGCCTCTGGGGCTCGGCGTTGCGAAAAAGCCTCCGGGGGTCCCTGCTGGGCCCTGGGACCGTCAAGAAACAACTCAGGATGAAATGCGGGTCCTGGGGAGGGGGTCCAGATCTCTGGGGGTCGACGCTGCGAAAAGATCACGATGTCGGGGGTCTGGGCTGGAGAAGCAAACTCGAGACACAACAAACTGCATAAACAGAAGTTTTTGGCGGTCCGCGCGGATGTCCTGGATCCACGCTAGACCTCCCCTCCCTGGCATGCGGGGCGGTCGGTGTTTCGGGTTTCTCATATCTGGGATAAGGAATTGGGCTGGTGTGTCGGTCCGGCGGCTATATAGCCGCCGTCGCTGCCCTGTCGCCGTCCGGCGTCTGGTGCTGTGCATCGGTCTGGCGGCCATGTTGCCGCCGTCGCCGCCTCCTCGTGGCCCGACGTCTGGTGCTGTGCGACGGTGTGGCGGCTCTGTGGCCGCCGTCACCGCCCCGTCGCCGCCTCGCATAGTTTGCGCAGCATGGACTGCACCGCATAGATTGCACAGCTCGCGTTGCACCACAGATCTTGCAAAACATAGATCGCACCACATCGATTGCACGGCATCGCTTGCAACACATAACATCGATTGCACCACATGGGTTGCACCGCACCTCTTGGGGCCCTCTTGGGGCTCTCTTGGGTCCCCCTCGGGAGCCTTGTAAGGCCTCTTCGGGCCATCCTGTAGGGCGTCGATCAAAGGAGGGGGGGAGCAGTCCGGCCCTGGGCAAGTTGCCGTGACCAGGGAAAGGTAGCAATACTCGTGGAAGAGAGAGGGGGGGGGCTATATCTGCCTCCGTGGCTCTGTCGCATGAGCAGGACAAGGAGGAGGAGGATGAGGAGGAGGAGGAGGAGGACGAGGAGAAGCTGGGGGAGGAGGATGAAGGTGAAGATGATTCTGGTGATGATGATGATGATGATGATGATGATGATGATGATGATGATGATGATGATGATGATGATGGTAATGATGTTGATGGTGGTAGTGATGGTGATAATGGCGATGCTGATGAAGATGATGAAGATGATGATGAGGAGGAAGAATAGTCTGATGACGATATTGTTGTTGATGATGATGGTGCTGATGGAGGTGATGATGGTGATGATGCTGATCACTATGTCGATGGGGATCAGGATGATGGTGATGGTGATGGTGATGATAACGGTCATGGTCATGGTGACGGTTGCGATGATGTTGGTGGTGATGATGATGATGATGATGATGATGATGATGATGATGATGATGATGATGATGATGATGATGATGATCAGTAAGCACAAAGGGTTTTATTGGTTTTACGCCAGAAGGGGGCGTCGTTGAGAGGGTGCCTGGCATGGATGCGGGGATCGGGATGGCGTCGGTGTTTGGAGCTAGCGGTTTGCGTGGCAAGTGCGTTTAGTTGGCCGCATGTGTTTGGAACGCGTGACGGGTGGAAAGGCCGCTAACCAGCAATTGGCAGTCCCCTGCCCGCGTGCCAGAACATCTCGTCGCGTGCTCGCAACGGGATGTGTGAAAGGGGTCTGGGAAGGGAACGCGAGTCTCTTTCCCAAGAAGTCCTTTCGATAGGCAGCAACCAATTCTTTTTCTATTCATATGCCGTGCGGCCAACCGAACGAACGAACAACTGTCTCGCCGCGCAGTGTTAGCTTCGCTTGCGCGCATCCTGGCTTCCTTCCGTTGCTGCCTTCGCTTCTTTCTCGCCCTCCTCTTCATTTGTTTCTTCCCCTGCTTCGCCTTGTCCCGCCCCCCCTTCTATTCCAGCTCGGAGCTGTCACCGCGCGCGAAAACCGAATTCCAAGGGCGTTGCTGTAATTCCTTTGTGTGCCACGAAGTCTCGTGTAATTCCTTTGTGTACGGTCTGGTTACATTGCCAACGCGGGGTGCGCACACAGGAATTGCCTTTGCGTACGATCGTTTTCACCACAAGAGCACGCGCGATTCCTGTGCGTAGAGCTTGTTGTCTTGCCTCGAGGAGCGCGCGGGGCCTGGCGCTACAAACGCAAGGCCGCGGCGCCTGGCAGTGCGATGCAGCTGCTCTGGATACCACGCCCAAAACGATCCCATGTGGATTCCCGCACGTATGCTTAAATCGCGCGGGTCTCTGGCCACCTGCATGCCCGCGCGCGCTACTGCGTTCTGCCGCCGCGACGCGTGCTGCTGTCAACGGCTGAGCCAACTGACGTTGCATGGTGGTTTGGCTGTGCTAAACAACCATGTCATGTCAGTTGGTAGCGGAGCTTGGGATCTTGTCGCGCCGACAGCGCTGCCACACCATACTTTTTCAACGGCATCTTACAGCACGGCCGTGCATCAGCCCTGGTTCGGATCGCCGGGGATTCAGTGGCATGGACGCACATGCGTTGCACCGTTGGTGGTGCCACAACCCTTTGTGTGAAAGTCCTGTGTGTGTCTTGTTTCTGGCTCCTCGATGATGATGATGATGATGATGGTGTTGATGATGATGGTGGTGGTGCTGTTGATTGTGATGGTGATGCTGGTATTGGTGCTGGTGCTGATGGTGGCGATGATGATGGCAACGATGACGATGCTGATGATATTGACGATGGTGAAAGTGACGATGATGATATTGATGCTGTTGGTGGTGATGATGGCGGTAGGTATGATGATGCTGGTGATGATGATGGTGGTGATGGTGATGATGATCGTGGTGGTGGCGGTGGTGATGATGATGGTGGTTGTGGTTGTGATGTTGATGATGGTGGTGATGATGGTGGTGGTGGCGATGCTGATTCTGAAAAGGATGGTGGTGCTGCTGGCGGTGATGCTGATGGGGTGATGCTGGTGCCGATGACGATGTTGATGTTGATGCTGATGTTGCGAGTGACGATGATGATGTTGATGAACATGGTAATGATAATGATGATGGTGGTGGTGATGATGTTGATGATGATCGTGACGGTGATGCTGACGACGACGATGACGAAAAGGACGAGGAGGAGGAACGGGAGGAGGAGGAGGAGGAGAAGGAGAACAAGGAGGAGGAGGAGGAGGCGGAGGAGGAACAGGACGGGTACGAGGAGGACACGAACGACGACGACGACGACGACGACGGGGACGACGACGACGACGACGGGGACGATGGCGACGCCAAGGAGGCGGAGACGAAGGAGAAGGTCAAACACGACGACGAATAGCAGGACAAGGAAGAGGGCAAGGACGGGGACGAAGTCGGGAAGGAGGATGAGGAGGAGGAGGACGAGGAGGACTAGGGGGGCGGTGAGAACGAGAATGAGGAGGAGGAGGAGGAGGAGGAGGAGGAGGAGGAGAAAAAGGAGAAGGAGAAAAAGGAGAAGGAGGAGGAGGAGGAGGAGGAGGGACGAGGACGAGGACGGGGAGTAGGACGAGGACGGGAAGAAGGAGGAGAATATGGACGAGGACGGGGGGACGGATAGGCGGAGGAAGAGGAGGAGGAGGAGGAGGAGGAGGAGGAGGAGGAGGAGGACGAAGAGGACGATAACGTGTGCCCTCTTTGGGCTCTTTCGAAGGGTCTCGATGTCGTCGTTGGGCTCTGCGGGGGGGGGGGGGTCGAGGCCCTCCTGCAGCCCCCTCTTTGGGCTCTACGGGGGGGCTCTCTTGGGGGCCGCTTGGGAGCCCTGGAGGGCCTCTTGGGGCTATTCGTGGAGGGCGTTGGTGAAAAGAGATGGTCCTAACGTGTAGCACCCCCCCCCTCTGGGACTCTCGACATCGCCGTTTGGTGCCCTCCTGGGGCGAACGTGAGCGCTCTTGGGGCCGTCCTGGAGGGAGCCTCTTGGACCATCTTGGGGCTCTCTTTGGCCATATTTGGGCCACCATCAGGTTTCAAAAACGCATCGGAAGCGAGAAGGCGAGGAGGCAAACACCATTGATTTTCTCCATGTGGTCAAAGGATGTAGGTCTCTGGGGGTGTCTGAGGGGGCTCCGAAAGCACTTGAAACCGTGGTGTGGCCCTCGTCGGGCCTCTTTGAGGTATGTCGGAAGCTATCTTTAACTATGTTCGGTTATCTTGAGCCGCTTGGGAGGCCATCGGGGGCCATCGTGGAGCCAGGCCACCGTTGGTGCTCTTAACCCCTCACGAACCCCCAACAAAAACCTTAGGGAGGGAGGGAGGTACCTCTCCCGGAAGGGAAGAGGACCAGGGAAGAGGAAAGAAAGATACCGCAAGGCCACCTTGGCCCAAAGGGCTGGTGGGAGTTATCCCTATAAATCGCGCTCTCGCGTGGTACCTCTTCACAGTGTTCTTCACAGTGCATTGGGACGCCCTGCCCCCAGCGCTCAGGAATCACGCACTCGCTCTTGACTTCCTCGCGATCCCTGCAGCACCGACGCCCCCGCGGCTTTCGCGCGCGCGACGCGGCCGCCCGAGGCCCGCCCGCTGGACCCGTCCGTCAAGGGGCCCGTCCAGCCCGGCCCGCCCGCGCGGTTCTGCCGCGGGCTTCCTCTCTCCTGCTCCGGACCCGCCTCCTGCCGAGGTCCCTCGCTCGGGGGCCCCCCAAAGCGGGGTGGTGAGCACACCGCGCGGTGAGTCGGTGGGGGTGCTAGTAAGTTTCCGCTTGTTCCCGTTTCCGCGGCCGGTTGCCCGGCACTATCTGGTTCGAGCAGTTCGCGGGGGGTTCGAAGACGAGTCGTCGAAACCATGTCGGAATGGCGCAAACGCACACGTATCGCAACCAATGTTGCCGAATATGTATGAGTTTGCGTTTATAGCAAGCATTTGGCTCACAGCGTCCAAGAATAGCAGCCAATGCACAAATCGCGTCCGTTCTGGCACGTATTGGTATGCATCGTCCAAATTTGCAGCCGACGCATGATTTTGATTAGTATGACCGCATTTGCTGCGCTTTGCAGAGACGATGGCTGAAAACGCTCCTTCTTTATCGAAATCAGCTTAGGTCTTAAAGATTGTGTAGCTTTCGCGCAAAAGGCGATATTTGGGAGGCCATTGAGCACGTTCTCCGCGTTTTGCGAGCGATCCCCTTCGGGGCCCACTTCGCGAGCCAGGGTTGGCTTGATCGACGTACTCAATAATCGTCCTGCTGTTTCGCCCTCTCTTTTGTCATTTGTTAATATGCCGTCGCGCGCTCCCGCGCCCCACACCCCGTCTGGAGGCCCAAGAGACCCATCGGAGGCGGAAAAAATATCGAACAACACAGGTGCTGTAAGAAGGGGCCCGAAAAGCAGTTGGAACCTTCTTGGGGTCGCCTTGGGGCCTCTTGGATGCATGCCGAATTTGCTTGCACTTATGCAGCGCCATATCGGGGGCAGCCTGCTGCAAGAGGGGCGCGCTCCTGGAGCAGCCCCGGGACGCTCTAGCCTGGGCGCCCCTTCCAAGCCCAGGGGGGCAGGCAGGGGGCAAAACCGTTTTCCGAGCAGAGCCTCGAGCAGAGGCATCGGTGCCACGACCAGGGGGAAGGGGAAGAAGAAGCAGGGGAACCGCGTCAAACCACTCTCCCCAGTTGTTTGGTTGAGAAGTCAATGGCCGCGCAAGGTAGATTCCGCCTGGGCCAAGCCCATGCAGAAACAAGTATTGTGCAAATTGTCGGCTTTCCCCACATTCCAAGTGGGTTTCTGATTTTCTTCACATACGCGTCGCACCCGCGTGTCCCCCACATGTTTCGTGGGGTTTTGGTTTTCTTCCCTGCCGCGGCGCACCCGCGTCTCCTCTCACACACCTCACTCCCCCCCCTCCTCCTCACACCACTGCTCAGCACAGCTCAGCTCAGCTCAGCTCAGCGCGGCGCAGCTGAGCACAGTTCAGCTCAGCTCAACTCAGCACAGCAGAGCACGGCACGGCACAGCACAGCACAGCAAACCGCACAGCAGCACAGTACAGCACAGCACAGCATAGCACGCAGGGCATTCCTTCGACGCCACAGAGGGCGCGCTTGGGGTGGGGGCCCTATGCGTTGTAGGCCCGCGGGGCGTGGCAGACGTGGCATTTCCTCGACGCCACAGGGGGCGCGCTAGGGGTGGGGGCCCTATGCGCTGTAGGCCCCCAGGACGTGGCAGGCGCGGCATCTCCTCGACGCCACAGGGGGTGCGCTGGTGGTGGGGGCCTTATGCGCTGTAGGCTCCCAGGGCGTGGCAGGCGTGGCATTTCCTCGACGCCACAGGGGGCGCGCTGGGGGTGGGGGCCCTATGCGTTGTAGGCCCGCGGGGCGTGGCAGGCGCGGCATTTCCTCGACGCCACAGGGGGTGCGCTGGGAGGTGGGAGCCCTAGGCGCTGTAGGCTCCCAGGGCGTGGCAGGCGCGGCATTCCCTCGACGCCATGGGGGGGGGGGGGGGTGCGCTGGGGGTGGGGGCCCTATGCGCTGTAGGCTCCCAGGGCGTGGCAGGCGTGGCATTTCCTCGACGCCACAGGGGTGCGCTCGGGGTGGGGGCCCTATGCGCTGTAGGCCCCCAGGACGTGGCAGGCGCGGCATCTCCTCGACGCCACAGGGGGTGCGCTGGGGGTGGGGGCTTTATGCGATGTAGGCTCCCAGGGCGTGGCAGGCGTGGCATTTCCTCGACGCCACAGGGGGTGCGTTGGGCGGTGGGTGCCCTATGCGCTGTAGGCCCCCAGGGCGTGGCAGGCGCGGCATTTCCTCGGCGCCACAATGGGGGCGCGCTTGGGGTGGGGGCCCTATGCGTTGTAGGCCCGCGGGGCGTGGCAGCGTGGCATTTCCTCGGCGCCACATGGGGGTGCGCTGGGAGGTGGGGGCCATATGCGCTGTAGGCTCCCAGGGCGTGGCAGGCGTCGCTTTTCCTCGACGCCACAGGGGGTGCGCTGGGAGGTAGGAGGAGGAGGTAGAGGAGGAGGGGGAGGAGGAGGAGGAGGAGGAGGAGGAGGAGGAGGAGGAGAAGGAGGAGCAGAAGGAGGAGAAGAAGGAGGAGGAGCAGGATGAAGGGGAGCAGGAGGGGGAGGAAGAGGAGGAGGAGGAGGAGGAGGAGGAGGAGGAGGAGGAGGAGGAGGACGGGGAGGTGGGGCCGCAGTAGCGGCAGCAGCAGCAGCTGCAGCAGCAGCAGCAGCAGGAGCAGCAGCAGCATCAGCAGGAGCAGCAGCAGGAGGAACACACCGAGGAGGAAAAGGAGGAGCAGCAGCAGAAGCGCCGATGGTACACATGGGAAATGAAATCGGTATGTGGGGTTTCTCGGTAGCGTAACTTATGTGTCCGACAACGCCCACAGAGGTTTGTTTCCCAACCATCGTGTGGCGTTGGGTCCTCGTTTTCGCAAGAGACGTTCTCCCGCGTTCATCCGTCTCCCCCTCCTCCGCGCCCTCATATCACCCCTCTCCTCGGCGCACCCCTCGCACGTTTCGTGGCCCCATTGAAAGCCCCACCGAAGGCTCCAGTGGCAGGATTTGCATGCGGCACCGCCGCCTATTTCGGCGCACCCCTCACACGCTTCGCGGTCCCACGAGGGGCCCCACCGAAGGCTCCAGTGGCAGGGCTTGCATGCGGCACCGCCGCCCATTTCGGCACGCCCCTCACACGGCTCGCGGCCCCACGGGGAGCCCCGCCGAAGGTTCCAGCGGCAGGGCTTGCATGCGGCATCGCCGCCCACTTCGGCACAGCCCGCGCGCGGTTCGTGGCCCCAGAGGGAGCCCCACCGAAGGGTCCAGCGGCAGGGCTTGCACGCGGTACCGCCACCCATTTCAGCACATTTGTCACGCGGTTCGCGGCCCCATCTGTAGTTCCACCGAAGGCCCCAGTGGCAGGGCTTGCACGCGGCATCGCCGCCCATTTCGGCACGCCTTCCACGCGCTTCGTGGCCCCATGGGGGGCTCAACCGAAGGCTCCAATGGCAGGGCTCGCACGCGGCACCGCCGCCCATGTCGGCACACCCCATCGCGCGGCTCGCGGCTCCAGCAGGAGTTCCACCGAAGGCCCCAGCGGCAGGGCTTGCGCGCGGCACCGCCGCCCATCCCAGCACGCACCTCACGCGGCTCGCGCCCCCACAGGGAGGCCCACAGAAGGCTCCAGTGGCAGGGCTTGCACGCGGCACCGCCGCCCATTTCGGCACACCCCCACGCGCTTCGCGGCCGCGTGACGAGCTCACCGATGGCTCCAACGGCAGGGCTTGCATGCGGCGCCGCCGCCCACTGCGGCGCACCCCCCGCGCTGCCCTCGGCCCAATAGGGAGCCCCACCGATGGTTCCAATGGTAGAGTTTGCATGCGACACCGCCGCTCATTTCGGCGCACTTCTCACGCGGTGTGCGGCCTCATAGGGAGTTCCACCGAAGGCTCCAATGGCAGGGCTTGCACGCGGCACCGACGTCCATTTCGGCGCACCCCTTCCACGGCGGTTCGCGGCCCCATAGGGAGGTCAACCGAAGGCTCCAGTGACAGAGATTGCACGCGGCGCAGCCGCATATTTTGGCACACCCCTCACGCGGTTCGTGGCCCCATAGGGAGCTCCACCGAAGGCTCCAGCGACAGGGTTTGCACGCGGCACCGCTGCCCATGTCAGCACGCCCCTCACACGGTTCGCGGCCCCATAGCGAGGTCAACCGAAGGTTCCAGTGGCAGGGCTTGCACGCGGCACCGCCGCCCATTTCGGCGAACCTTTCGCGCGGTTTGCGGCCCCACAGGGAGCTCCACCGAAGGTTTCAGCGACGCGGGTTGCACGCGGCACCGCCGTCCATTTCGGCGCACTTCTCACACGGTTCGCGGCCTCAGAAGGAGTTCAACCGAAGGTTCCAGCGGCAGGGTTTGCATGGGACATCGCCGCCAATTTCGGTCTCGCGGCCTCAGAAGGAGTTCAACCGAAGGTTCCAGCGGCAGGGTTTGCATGGGACATCGCCGCCAATTTCGGCACATCTCTCACGCGGCTCGGGGCCCCATAGGCGGTGCGCGGCCCCGTGGGGGGGGGGGGGGGCTCCGCCGAAGGCTCCAGTGGCGGGCGTTGCATGGGCCACCGCCGCCCATTTCGGCACACCCCGCACACGGTTCGCGGCCCCACGGGGAGCCCCCCCGCAGGTACCAGCGGCATATGCCGCGCGCGGGGTCGCCATCCAGCCCCTCGCTTCGAAACCCAACGTTTGCAAATAAGTGTCATGACCAGCGTTGTCAAAGTTGTCCAGCGCTCTCCCTCCGTAGCCATCTCGACGCAAGAAGCTGCGGCATATCGGTTCCAAGGCGCGTTTGTCGGCGGCGGGCCCAGGGCGGGATTAAAAGGGGCAGACTTTCGGGACCTCTGAGAACACCGCAGGCATCTTGATCAGCCCATTTCATCGAAGACGCCTCAGGCGAGTCGCCGCCGCCCAGGACCTTTTGGAAGCGCAAATGTGGCTGAGTTGGGCGCTCAGGCATGAGACACCAATCAAGGTGTTCCTTCAGTTGGTCAAGAAGACAGTCGCGGAACACGCGCGAGAGGAGGAGGAGGGGCAGGGGTGGGAAGAGGAATAGGAGCGCGGAGAGGGAGGCTAAAAAGGCAGACGGGAAGACTGAAAGCGGGGAAGAGGAGGAGGAGGAGGAGGCGGAGGGAGAGGGCGCGGAGGAGGAAGTGGCCATATTGGAAGTCGTCCGAGAACGGCCCCGACCGAAAACCATGTACAGGAGACGTCGCTAGCGAAACGCATGCGCTTGAAAGTCCCAGGGGCCACGCGGCAAGCCCCCTGAGATTTCGGCCGAGGCGCACCGAAGTCTGATTTTTTTCAACTGGGGATTGAAGCTCAGGGGGTGGAGCACAAGACCCGAAGACACGCCCACTTCGCGCCCAGGGCGCGGCGGCGGATCTTCGGAAACGGCCCAAGAAATTCATCCGAAACACACGCAGGTTTCTGAGAAGCCTTGCCGCCACGTGGGCCCGCCGCCGATCTGAGCGAGCACGCATCTTTTCGATGAGCCACGCCTGCGACGATGATTTCGAGGCCGCCGCAGCTGGAATGGTTGACAGCGTCTTCGGGCCGAGGAATATCGTAGCTGCCAGCGGCCCGATAACTGATTCGGTTGACAACGGCCCGCGAAGTCACGCTGTCCGAGAGTTAATATGGTTGACGACTTGTTCGGCCCATCGGGTCGTGCAGAAGACCGAAACAGGGTCCAGGCGAATATCAGTGTCAGAGCTGGCGGCCCAGGCACCTGGAGTGCGGCGCGCGTTGTCTCAGACATGCCCCGATGCGTGCACCCTTCTCGGGCGAGACATGCAGGTTTGCGGCCTCCTTGAAGTGGAGGCTGACTTGAGGTATTTCGCGCTCCACTCCCTGACTGATTGCCAGCAGACCCAGCACGATTTCTGGCAGGTCCTGGCTGGCAGCAATTTGGATGGCAAGTTGTTTTTTTTTCAAAGTCGTTGGCGCGTGGAAGTGTTCCCCATGGCAGGTGCGGGCCGCTGGCCACGACGCCACCAGGTGTTTCTTCCTCGAGTTCCCTGACGGTTTCGCCTCGCATTTGCGACAGTCCCGATGTTTGAACTGGGGGGAAGTCGAGCGCGCCCGCGGTGGGCTCCCACGACACTCGATTACCTTAGCTGTTCAACTACCGCCATCATTCGCGATGTTGGCTCTTGCGAAGTCATGGGACTCCTTTGCCGTGGTCGATTGCAACAAACACTGCAACGTGCGGGCGCGGGTGGGGTGGCACCGCCCGTTGGTTCACGAAGGGCTCGCGCGCTTGCAGGGCGCTTTTCGGCGGTCCGCGTGGGAGGGCGCCGCAAGTTCTCATGTGGCAGTTCCTGGTCCTTCGAAGATGAGCATATATTCGCGTAAGGCGCATCCCGTCACACTGCGTGGATTGGCCGTGCGAATCATCGCGGCGGTCTCTGGGATCTAGCGGGCGGGGGCCCGCGGCCTCTTGGGGGGGCAGCGTTGGAATTTCGCGGCGGCCGTTTTAGGGGCTTCTGGTTCTCGTCTCGGATACGAAGGGGGTCGCTGGAACCCCCGCGGGTCGCATCCAGGCTAGCTCGGGGCATGCCCGAGCGGGGGCTTCGGATTTCCCCGCCCCGTTTCCCGCGAGGGTTCCCGTGGGGGGCCGTCGTGGCGCAGTGTGAGGGCCGTTGCGGTGGCCTCTTTTTCTTTGTTCGGGGAGGGGTTCTCTCGGTGCACAGCGGCGCCCCTTCCCTGGCATTATTTGGCAGCGTCGGGATGACGAATCTCCATTAACGCCACAACAACAACAACAACAACAACGACAACATTGTTCCACGACGCGCTAGTCCGCGTTTCGGAGCGGAGAGGCGGGTTTTCACAGCACCCGGCATTCAGCAGGCACTCGCGTCAGTACGGCGCGCCGCCGATTTTGCGTGTAGCATTCCTGGCATGCGCCTCCCCGACTTGGAGGGGATATGCAGTCACATGTACGACGTTGCCGTCCAACTTCGGAATGGCCGCCAACATTTGTTGGCTCATGAGTGGGAAAACATCGGCGCCCATGGTGGGCAAAGCTACAGGGTGTCAAAGCTGATCTCGTTTTTTTTCTTGGCCGATTTGTTGCAACAGGATAGTCAGTTGCGGAAGGCTTGCGCGTTCGCGTTGCAAGTCGTTCTTCCGAAGGAGCTCGCGCAAGCGTTCGTCCAGAAGGTACACGGCCAGTCTCTGGAGGACACAATTAAAATCCCATCCAAATCAACTGTCAGCCGGACACGAGGGAGGATAGACGTCGCGATGATGCTGATTTTCCGTGAGATGGTAGAAAGTTATTTGATGGGCCAGGGTTTATCCATATGGGTACAAGCAGACAGCAGCCCGCAGGCTGGCAGGGACTACGAGCTCATTATGATATGGCTGGTTCGGAAGAGCGATTCGTTGGCTTACGCTACGCCGCCAGCTTTTCGGGGCGCCAGACATGTCCATTGGAAGACGCCGACAACGTCTTCCGATGGCGCGCCCTCTACTTCCTCCTCCTCCTCCTCCTCCAGCTCCTGTTCCTCCTCCTCCTCTCCCGACTCTTCCCCGCCCACCATTCCCGACGCGCGAACCAAAGCAGCCACGCTGACGCACCAGTCGAGACCTTGGAGCCCCACCCATATTTCCCATAGGCTATGTTCCCAAGGGAGGCTCCCCTTTTTTTTTTAAAAAAAGGAAAGTATTCCGCGCGCCGAGGGGACATCGAAGGCCCAGAGGGGCGGCGGCTCTAGTTGACTTGCACGGTTTCCTCCTGGAAATGTTGGGTTACAGAGGCGTTGAAATTACACAAGGGTCTGACGATGTGAGGGACCAGAGTCGGCTGGCTCAGGAAATCAGCAACATAATCATCACGCACGTATGTCCACCTGTGAACCTCGGCCACGGCCGCACTACCTTGGCATTGAAGTTCAGGGCATTGCTCCACGCGTTTGCCCTGCTCTGCAAAAGCCGTCAGATTCTAGAGCGTTTCCTTCAATCCATCGTCAGTTTTCACAGTGACTATGGAGTAGAGATTGGCTTCGCACGAGTTCTACCGATCAACGTCGCAGACGTGTTGCCATATTTCGATGCCCCCGCCACCATCACCGATGAGCTTCGCGACGTGGCCGAGGATGATTTCTCCGCTACTTCCCCTCCGCCACCACCACGCGTGCCCGTTGCAGACGTGTCCAGGTCTTTCGAGGGACCTGACTTGCTCCACATTATACAGCTGCCTGTGGCACCCGCGCCGCCGCGCTTGAGACGGGGGCCAGGGGCTTCGCGGATGTTGGCTGGCAGCCCCCCCGCGCCCTCTCGGGCCCCATGGGGCCGTCATTGATGTTGGTTTGGGTTGATTGGTACCCGCGCCTATCTCGGTCAAGCTCGGGGTTTGTTTGGCCGCGTCGGCGCCCCTGGAAGAACCTGACAGCGCGCCCACGGGCGCCGCCCTGGGCCGTTCGAAAGGTCGAAGCGAGATGCCCCCTGCCCAAGGGCTCACGCGAAAAGGTTTTTTTTTCTCGCAGAGGGGTGACCATGGGCCGCCGCGGCTGGTTCGCCCGCGGCCTTGGGGAAGGGCGCCGTGGATCAGCAATGCCACGAAAGGTTTGAGCGCAGCGATGGAGGGGTACGATGACACGATATTCTCTTTGAAAAAGGTGCGCCGTCTTGTCACGCGCAAGGAGAGCAAGGAAATATGATTAGAACGGTGTTTCAACACTGGCGCAGCGTTGGGTTTCAAAAGGGATATCGAGAGGTTCCACGCAGAGGTTTACGAGGACCGCTGGAACACCGTGTCGCACGCCATATGCAGCATTCTTGACATTGAAATTGCTTTGTGCAACGGTTGGAATCTGCACGCTTACTCTGACGGCGCAAAAGCTTCCAAGGCGCCCGACCCCAATGCCGACGACGAGCACGACGCCAGGTTGGACCTCGTCGACGCCGCCATCCTTGATGCTATTTGGTGGGCTAAGTTGGTAGCGTTGCGGGTCTTTGCACAGGGGCAACGGCAAGCCGTCCGATGGGCGTCGCATTGCCCATGCCATTGGCCGACAATTGAGATTACCGGGTCGGAGGCAGATACTCCTCGCGACGTCATGGGCGTCATCAACGCATGCCCTTTGCGGGGGCGTCGGGAACCCGAACTAGCCAACGGCGAGCTCTTCGACGTGATCCACGCATTCTTTTCTATTTCTCTGGCCAGGCTCGAGACTGACTTGCACGCGCGAATCAGCTCAGATGCCGTAATGCATGTACTCATGGATTTTGAGAGAGGCCGAGTGCATTTACATAAGGTTGCCTATGGTTTGCTCCGCCACCGCGCTTTGGTTGCTAGCAAGAAGCCATTTGCGCAATTGCAAGCCTGATTTGCGGCCGCACCGCGCTCAATTTGGTTTCCGCGTGGCCTGAAAGATCGGGTTTCGACCCGCTTGAATTCTGTTTCGGGTTGTCCTGGTGGGGCCTTCCTTGGACGTCTCGGTCGCCTCTTCGGCGGTCTCGGGACCCTCATTGGTCACGTGGGGGGGGGGGGGGGGAGCGCGGAGGCCTCTCGGGCCGTCTTGGAGTTCGGGCTGGCCCGATGGCTACGCACGCCACGAAATGCCCATCGGAAACAATCGCCCATTCGCCAAGATATGGGGGCGGATTCGACTTACACGATGAAGCTTACTTTCAAAACCCAAGCGCCCTAGATTCTCGCTGGGCTCGGTCACCACGACGCGGCCGTCCGCGCCCGTTGCCTCAGCCAGGCGATGCACAGTGATAGCTCGCATCCGGGGTTGAAGGAGTTGCGTTGCAGCCCTCTCCGCGAGCAATGCTTAGATTTTTTCGACAGCGAGGGGGACTGGGCACGTTGCAAAGGAGACGTCGACGGGCTGAAAGAGATCGCAGTGGAGATGGCGCTATTGCATTCCCACACGCGGCGCATCGAAGGCCAACATGCCCGCGCCAAGAAAGCTACCACCAGAGCGCCCAGTCACGCGGGGCCATACGTCATCATTCAGCACAGGATGCCTCAGATGACAAAGTGGTTGGAGAACGAGCCCCAGATATTCGAGTCCCTCAGTACCTTGTTGGCGAGGGTCCGCAACGGATGGGACGCCGTGAACCACCTGGGCTTTTCTAGCCACCCGCTTGTGCAGAACGTCATTAGAGAGCAGTCCAGGTCCAAAGGGAGAAACCCCATATTTTACAAAGTGGTTTACCACGCAGACACGTTCACCAAGTACGCCATGAGGCCTCCACCCGTCAGGACGCATCTACCCTTGGAACGAGGCGCAGGAGCGAGCCATGCGTTTGATGAGAGCAAGGCGCTAGAGAGCCACATGCACAAATTGGCATTGAAACACTTGGCATCCGAAGCATGTAAGAAAGAGGGCATCATGTCGGTGAGCGTTAATCCTGAGGCCTTCCAGCGCCTGTCATCATTATTGAAGCCGCAAGCCAGCGCACTTCGCGTCCGCCATGCACCCTTGGAAGGCGATGTTGGCCACTGCTGTATCAATCCGCCGCCGACCATGCTGGAGCTCTTGCCTGACGTTCGGCGCGCGGGCGCACCCGTGGAAGATGTGTTTTTTTTCTCCGTGGTCAACGTCGCGCCCGCGAAAGCCCAACGGACCCGTCTTCACAATTCGGTTTCTTTGAAAGGATGGTCGGTCATCAACGTCCACGATGTACTCGATGTACCAGGGCCTCAGCTGGAAGGGGCAGTGGTGAGCGTCAGCCCGATGCACATCAGCACAGGCTGCGCGGATGCGATTGCTGTCGCGTTCAGCCCCCATCTCCTCGATTGGCAGCAAATACAGTCTATCCGTTGGTGGCCTTCAGAGGGTTCTGTTATGGTTCGACAGTTGCCTCGACACATCACTCAGCTTGTGCCGCAGCACCTGTTGCCCAGCATTCCTTCTTTGCTGGATAAGTTATTATCCAGAGGCGGCGGCGTCACTATTGTAGTCGCCTGTTGGCCTGCGCCGCGATCCAAGGACCCTCGCCCCCCCCCCCCCCTCCCGACGCGAGCAGTTTCCTGGTGCGGGGGGGGGGGAGGGCATGTTGCTAGCTTCTCGGTGCGTTCCGTGGACCCTCTGGAGGGATTGTCGGCGCGTTCCTTGGGTGATTGCTGGCCTGTCGCTCCTTGCGGCGTCAGGCCGGGGCTGCAGACTTCAGCTTAGGCGTTCGAAAACCCATTCTTTGGATCGGCGGATTTCCAGCAGCGGCGCGAGTCAGCATGAGATTCGCTTGCTCGAGATGTTCGTCGCTGACGGCATATGCGAAGGACCTCCCTACAAGTTGACCGCCGTCGGATTGGAAGAGGTCCAGTATGGGCGAAGACTGGCGGAAAGCCGCCCGCTATTTCAGATGAGACCTGCGTGCTTGGATACCGCTTCAACGTTCCAACTGGTATTGGAAATGGAGGCGCGCGGGTGGAAGCACCAACATATTCCAAGGAGGCACCGCGGCATGCGAATCGAATCGTTCTACACGGCTGGCATGGACCCTGCCCAGGACAAGGTCTGGTACACTCATCGGGGTGACAGCATCAAGCACGAGTACCTCCTGGCATTGCTGCAGTCGGTGGACGGCGTCGCTGTGCCACACCCTCCCAGCGCCACCGTTGCGGACTACAACAGGCTTTTGGGCAAGAGCACCAAGGAGGGCGCCATGAGGACTCGTGGGGCGAAGACGATTGGCCGCATCCAGGACACGGGCGATGACGAGTGGCCGCACGCGCCCGAGCTGCCTGGATTGCCTGACTTGCTTGCACTGCCTGAACTGCCGCACTCCCCCTCGTCCTCCTCGCTTGAAGTGCCATCTTCACCTGGGCTGTCGAGTGGTGAATCGTCATCGCCCTCCAGCGACAGCGACAGTGACGATGCCTGTGACCCACCTGCCGCCGACGAGGCCGCCTTGCCAGCTGAGCCCGACCCGCCTGTCGCCGACGAGGTGGCCTTGCCAGCCGAGCCTGCTGCAAAGCGCAGGAAGGTGTTCAAGGGCACGCCGTGGCCAGAAAGGGGGCGCTTGAAGCATAAGTTCTCGTACATCAAGAAACAAGCTCATCGCGGCGGCTACCAGATGACGTGCCATCTGCACGCGAACTGCCAGAAGACGCACAAAATCCGCGATGATGGCAAGACACTGGCGATGCTTAAGGCTTGGGCGCTGCTTGGTGACAACGCTGAGGTGCCGAACGCTGAGTGCCATTTCGGTTTATGGGCCAATTTCATTGAGAGCGCAGTTGACATTGAGCCCGAAGCGCACTTCGATGAGGACGCTGCGTCCCGATAGTCGGTTCTGTCGCGCCTGCGAAACATTTGCCAGCATTTGCCCGCCACAACCAGCGCAAGGGTGTAGATCCCCCTCGACTTCGGGGAGGGACCCTTTATGTTCTTAGGCTTCGGCCTCCCACCCTCCGATGTCCATTCGTTTTGCAATGGTGCGTTGCAATAAATTGCATTGCGTTGCATTGTCATGAGCACGTGCCGATGATGGACTTCGAAAACCCATTCGCGACGCTGTAGCAGATATGGCTGGGAAGATGGAGGACCCAAGGTCCTGAGGTCAGAGTGGAGACGAGAAGGGGGGGGCGCGGGGAGGAGGAGCACGAGGAAGACGGCAAAATCAGGGGAGATGGATGGGAACGTGGAGAGGATGTGGAGGGCAGAGGAAGTGGAGGAGAACGAAGAGGAAAAGAGTCGTTTGCCCACTCGAAGACAGCAATGTGTGCCTCCCCGCTATCCTGCACCGACCCAGCCGAAATAATGCAAATCCCCATTGGGTTGCTGATCAACCCAACGACAACAATGAAGAATGATGGAGGTGGCCGCTCATTGGCCCAACAACAACAATAAGCACAGCTCTGGGAGCGGTCCCGCTCAGCATGCGCCTCGTTCCTGACGCAATCGGCAACTTGGCGACTTGGCGATGCGAAACCACAGCCGCAACCTGCAATTCCGTTTTGCCCGGAAAGCTTTCCGTTCTGCCCGGAAAGCTTCCCGTTCTGCCCGGGATTTGCTTTCTTTTTCAGTGATTTTGGTTGATTTCGGCCACTTGGCGACGCAAGACTGCCGCAAAGAAGCAGTGTATCTTTTCGTTTTCGGCCACTTGGCGACGCAAAACCACCGCCGCAACTTGCAATTCCGTTCTGCCCGGAACGCGTCCCGTTCTGCCCGGAAAGCTTCTCGTTTTGCCCGGAAAGTTTTCCGTTCTGCCCGGAAACTTTTCCGTTCTGCCCGGAATGCGCCCCGTGTTGCTTGGAACCCGTGAACATGGTCATGCGAATTGTGAAACAGTTGCTAAGAGCATCGACACTCGGGAGATATCGTCCGTTCCTGCGGCTGCATCGGTTCAGCAGTGGTTTGCCAGCTTGCTGTGCTATATTTGGGTTATCTCGGCGCTTTCTTGGCCCCCTGGGCGTCGTTGGTGCCTCTGCGTTGTCTGGCGCCATTTAAGTCCAGTCGGGACTCTTTGTGCGGCGCGGGAAGTCCGAGGCCGAGCAGCTCGCCGCGGATGTTGGCTTCGGTCTGCCTCCCGCCTGAGCGCCGCGGCGCGCAGCTAGAGGCCCGCGGGGTTGTCCCAACGGTCTGGTTCGCGGGGTTGTCCCGACGGCCTGCCCTCGCGCCCCAGCGGCCCGCAGGATTGTCCCAAAGGTTTTGCGAACCAGCCGTCGGGGAATGCGCGCGCTCTGGCCGAGGCGGCGACGGCGCCGAGGAAAATCGACGCGCTTGCCCCGACCACGGGGAAGGGGGCAGGAGCGCGCGGAAAAGAAGCAGGGGAAGGATGAGGACGGGGACGGGGCAGGGAAGGAACGATGATGATGAGGAAGTGGAGAAGGAGAAGGAGGAGTAGAAGAAATATCACGAGAGGGAGTAGGAGAAGGCAGATCGGCGGGCGAGGGGAGAGTGTCCACTAGGGCGAGGAGGAGAGGGGTAGGGGCAAACTAAGCGGATTCTCATGCGGGGTCCTTCCGTCGGAGTAATTTGTCCTTCCGCCTCACCTGATCATTCGCTTCTACTTCTACCTCCTCATCCTCATGTTCCTTCGCGTCATCCTCTCTTCCTCAACCTGCTCCTGTGCGTTATGTATTCCTTCCGGTTCGTCCTCTTCTTCCTCCTTCCTCTTGCTCCCCCTTATCATCCTCGTGTATTATTCCCCTTCGTTCTCTTGTTCCTCCTGTAACGACCTCCACCTCCTCCACCTCCTCCTGCTTATCATTTTTCTTCTTCTTCCTCCCTCACTTCTCCATTTTCTCCCCCTCCTCCTCCTCCTCCTCCTCCTCCTCCTCCTCCTCCTCCTCATCATCATCATCATCATCATCATCATCATCATCATCATCATCATCATCATCATCATCATCATTACTGGAGCAGGAGGAGGGGAGGGACGGAGCGCTGAGAAATGCCCCACTAGAGGTGCAAGGAAAGTTACCACAGGGATAACTGATTTACGGCAGCCAAGCATTCATAGCGACGTTGCTGTGTGATGTTTCGATGTCGGTTCTTCCTATCATTGAGACGCAGAAGCCCCGAGGTGTCGGATTGTACACATTGTGGCAGCCAAGCGTTCATAGCGACGTTGCTTTGATCGTTCTATGTCGGTTCTTCCCATCATTGAGACGAAGAGGTCCCGAGGTGTCGGATTGCTCACCTTGTGGTAGCCAAGCATTCATAGCGACGTTGCATGTTGATTTTTCGATGTCGGTTCTTCTTATAATTGAGACGCAGAAGTCCCGAAGTGTCGGATTGTTCATCTTGCGGCAGTCAAACGTTGATAGCGACGTTGTTTTTTGATCGTTCGATGTCGGTTCTCCGCATCATTGAGACGCACAAGTCCCGAAGTGTCGGATTGTTCACCCGCCAATAGGGAGCGTGAGTTGGGTTTAGACCGTCGTGAGACAGGCTCCCCCCCAGACGGAAGAAGAAGACGAAGAGGAGGAGAAGGAGGCGGAGGAGGAGGAGGAGGAGGAGGAGGAGGAGGGGGAGGAGGAGGAGGAGGAGGAGGAGGAGGAGGAGGAGGAGATACAGTGGAGGGGGGAACGAGGGGGAGGGGAAGGGAGAGGAGGAGGAGGAGAATGAGGAGGATCAGGCGAGGGAGTACATTTTCGGGTTTGAGTAAGTGGATCTGGGGTTCCTCGGTTTCGTGAATGGGGGGGCAGCCCAAATCCGATAGACACCGTTTCCTTATGTTAAGTTCTGGAAGTACGGTTTCCAGAAGTCGTTGGCACAAAAACACACAGAAAAACAAAACAAGATAAGTATGGTTTCCGTAAGCTATTACCTACAAACTCGATGCGCATGCTTTTCCGCTTTTTGTTGCCTAGATCCGATCGTTCCCCTCCCCCCTCCCACGGCCGCAACGGCCACCATGGCCACCACGGCCATGGCCACCAGGGCCACGGCCATCACGGCCACCACGACCAGCAGCCATCACGGCCACAGGGTCACGGCCACCACGGCCACGGCCACCACGGCCACCACGGCGGCCACGGCCACCACGGCCACCACGGCCACGGCCATCACGGCCACGGCCACCACAAACACGGCCACCATGGCCACGGCCATCACGGCCACGGCCACGACCACCACCACGCCCCACGCCCACGGAAACCACGCCCACGCCCACGGCCACTGCGGCCACGGCCACGGCTGCCACGGCTGCCACGGCCACGGCCATCACGGCCATGGCCACCAGGGCCGCGGCCACCACGGCCACGGCCACCACGGCGAGCGGCCACCACGGCGAGCGGCCACCACGGCCAGGGGCCAGCACGGCCATGGCCACCACGGCTACCACGGCCACCACGGCCACCACGGCCACGGACAGCACGGCCACGGCCATCACGGCCACGGCCATCACAGCCACGGCCACCACAGCCACCGCCATCACGGCCACGGCCACGACCACCACGCCCACGGCCACCACGCCCACGGAAACCACGCCCACGGCCACAACGGCCACGGCCACCACGGCCACCACGGCCACGGCCATCACGGCCACGGCCACCACAAACACGGCCACCATGGCCACGGCCATCACGGCCACGGCCACGTCCACCACGCCCACGGCCACCACGCCCACAGAAACCACGCCCGCGCCCACGGCCACTGCGGCCACGGCTGCCACGGCCACGGCCATCACGGCCATGGCCACCAGGGCCGCGGCCACCACGGCCACGGCCACCACGGCGAGCGGCCACCACGGCCATGGCCACCACGGCCACGGCCACCACGGCCAGGGGCCAGCACGGCCATGGCCACCACGGCTACCACGGCCACCACGGCCACCACGGCCACGGACAGCACGGCCACGGCCATCACGGCCACGGCCATCACAGCCACGGCCACCACAACCACCGCCATCACGGCCACGGCCACGACCACCACGCCCACGGCCACCACGCCCACGGAAACCACGCCCACGGCCACCACGGCGGCTACGGCCACCACGGCCGCCACGGCCACGGCCATCACGGCCACGGTCACCAACATGGCCACCAGCCACGGCCATCACGGCCACGGCCACGACCACCACGCCCACGGCTGCCACGCCCACGGAAATCACGCCCACGGCCTTTACGGCCACGGCCACAGCTGCCACGGCTGCCACAGCCAGGGCCATCACGGCCATAGCCATCAGGGCCGCGGCCACCACGGCCACGGCGACCACGACGAGCGGCCACCACGGCCACGGCCACCACGGCCACGGCCACCACGGCCAGGGGCCAGCACGGCCATGGCCACCACGGCTACAACGGCCACCACGGCTATCACGGCAATCACGGCCACCACGGACACGGACAGGACGGTCACGACCACCACGCTCACGGCCATCACGCCACCCCCACCACAGCCACCGTCATCACGGCCACGGCAATCACAGCCAACGGCCAGCACAGCCACAGCCAGCAGGGCCACGGCCTACAGCCATCACGAGCACGGCCACCACGCCTGCAGTCACCACGCCCACGGAAACCACGCCCTCGGCAGTCACGGCCATCACGGCCATGGCAGTCACTATGACGGGCGGCCAATCACGGCCGTAGCTACCACGGCCACGACGCCCACCACAGTCAAAGGCAACAGCCAGCCCACAGCCATCATAATGACCACGGCCACAGCGCATTGCGATGACAGTCAGTCACGGTGACATCGATTTTGAAAACACGGACACGGAACGGCGGCTACGGTCAGCACAGCCAGCGCGAACACGACCAGGGTCATTATAGTCACGGTCACAGTTTGGGAAGAGGTCTGGAATGGCGGATACGTAATGAAAATTTGTTTCCGCGCTTGAGCAAACAGTTCTCGTGGCCCTCTTGATCTGGGTTCTATCTGCGTCGTTTGTATGCAGCACAGCCATACTAAAATTCACATTCAGAGGACCAAGACCATTTGCGCACATGTGCTCAAATGGTTTGTTGGAGAATTCTAGTTGGCCTATAGAGGTTAGATTAAGACAGAGCCAAGTTGTGAGGTGTGCTCTTCAATTATAGATCGTCTAGATTGCTCACAGCACGCCAGTTTCATCGAATTCGAGCAAATATAAATAAATCTCGATGATTAATATAAACATGTTCACACAGAAGTTCGAAATAAAGTATGGTTTTAAGACGAAGAAGACAAACGTGAACAGTGTTGAACGTTGTTGCAGTTTCTCATCTAAGTAATTGCACAGAAAAGCGCTCATGTCAGAACAATAACGGTGGTTTAGTAACGCTCTACCAGAGTGACGGCCAGTGTTTCGTAGCTTATGTCGAGCGTTTACGTACGATTAGAGTCAGGTTCTTATTGTGTTTGTTTCTGACGTAGTAATGGATGTTATATGTTATTGTAGATACAGAATTTGTTGATACGGCTAACATATAAGTTCTAGTTGTGCGAGAAGCTTAAACTTATAAATAGAAGAATATAGCATTTTTTATTCATTCGAAGAGACATGTTCGAAATATTCGTAAGAGATATTATCGAATGAATTACATCAGAGAAAGCAAATGTTTTTTTCATTTCGAAATGTATGTTTTTCATTATATTTCTTAGATTTATTTGTATTTGTCGTCACGTTACATAGATTTATAGAGAAATTAAAAATTAAATTTGCATTTGCAGTGTGATTAGTTTCATTTTGATACGTATATTATGTCCATGCAGTTTATATATTACAGTAGTTTTTTTTCATGTTCGGTTAGTTCTTCAGCATAATTGCATTGAAGCAAGTGTTGAAATAGTGTAGGTTAACATGACGTGTTGTTTGTCATACTAGAGAACACCAACGTTCGATTGAATACCCAATTGATTGATTTATTCGGTATTGACTCGCACGTATTGATGTTTTTGTATTTTGTTGTTCGAGATAGCGTCGCGTACACATACGATGCTTTATTAGAGCAAGAACCAGTTGAGAGACTTGAATGCTCATATGTTGTGATTTGCTTCTGAATTGCGCCACAGTTGTATAACAGCCATTTTTCCGTAGTGTTTCGGTTCAGTCTATCCGTAAGACAGTTTTTCACATGGCTCATTTTCCGGGTAGCAATAAGTGTTTCACTTTAGATTCTTGTGCCAAGCGCTTTCAGGGCATTCATGATGGAAACAAGGGGAGTCGCGATGCCAGAGCTGAGAAAAAGAACGTCGAACAGAAGCGCATTCAAGACCCCCGGAATTTAGAAGCTGACGATTTCATTTACAGATGTGTTATTCATTGTTTATCTTGGATTATTGCGCGCACTTTTTCAAATTTTATCAGAAGGCAGTATTGGAGCAGAATTAGTTTTGGATTGCAGCAGATTGATTACGTGGGTCCAAAAAGTGGACGGAAGAGACAGCACGAGGACGTTGATTCGGTATTGAGGGATGTTATTAGTCGTTTAAATTTTCGTATTCCCACTGTAGATTATCATTTGATGGCGTTGCATTTGTGTCCTGAGGATACATTAAATAATAGTTCGATGCTTGATTATTCATCATATTGTGCTGTAGTCTCGCAACACCAGTATCATGATGTCACACGTGTTAATGACGCAAAGTGGAATATGGTGGCATCTGAGTTTGGAAGAGCATCTGATTTGATGAAAGCAATTGTATTGACATTGTGGATTTTCACGAGATCGACAGATTTAATTGAGTTAGCTGTATCAAAATTTGATGAGAGTATTGCTTGCATAGAAGATTACATGGAATATTTGGAGAAATTGTTTATTGAACATTGTCAGGGCGAGAATGATTGGAAGAAACGAATGCATCCGCGATCGCGCGATTATAGTATTAATACGTCATCGTTGGACGGTTCTTGCGATAGGTTTATTTTGCGTGCTGCTCCAGTTGTGTATAATGTTATTCTAGGTCACGCTCCACGTCATCCTATTCAGCTTGCGCAATTTTTGTTAAAGAATATTGAAAATTTTGGTCATTTTCTATGTCAGCATGCCATTTGGACGTTTTCGTTGTTAGGACTAGCCGACGCCATCACTTGCGACAGTTGGAATGATTTCAAACACGTAACTTCGAGGCGAAATACGTTGGCATTGTTTCGGCGATTTGATGCAGACTGGAGAGTAAAGAAACGTGAATTTCGTGGCAGATCTGAGAGTTCAAATGGTAATGACATGCATGTGTTTATTAATCCATTTCGTCAGCTAGAACGAAGGATTGCCGACAAAGATGCAGGCGAAATAATGGTAAAAGTGTTCAAGATGTACAAGAAATATTTAGACGAGTTTTCGAAGTACGAATTTTGTTGCAAGATTACAGCTGTTGACGAGCATGGGATGGAATTGGAGGAGCGCAATTATTCCAAGACATTTATTGAGTCTGAATTGGCATTTTTGAAGGATTATTTGACGTTTGCGTGTAATTGCTGTATGCACGAGAGGTCTTGGAAGGATTATTTTTCGCGTTTTCTGTATTCAATGTGATATGCTGTTGATAGCCTTGCGCGTTTTAAAATAAGTCCGGCATCTAAATCGCAATCCGATCAGAGAATATTTGAGATGTCTGAATCAATCCAGACGCCAGTACGGATGGTGGCAAGACAGGGCTTGACGTTGCGCAGAATTCAGATGAGGATCCGAAACATTTTACATGTTTGAATTGTTTCGGCGAGAACCGTTCCGTGCAGAATTCAGATTTTTCGAGTTGCCTTAACCGAATATTTTCGAATTGCCTTAATTTCCAGTGTTCGAGATGCCTTATCTCAGATAGTCTTAAATTTTAGATTGATGTAATATCTTCTTGAGATACGCGGAAATTTCGTGTGTTTTTTGGTTGTCGTTCGTATTAATCCTTGGGTTTTGTCAGAGTTTTGAATTCTCGAGGTGTAGATTCATGACAAGCTTTCATTTGAATAATATCGATTTTGTTTTCGATTCTTGAAGCAATAACCACAGTGATTTCAATTTAGGTTTTTAATTGGTTTCGGTTTTGCCGAGGTGTAACACTTGATGAATTTTAATGCGGTAATATTTTTCAGTTATGCATTTGGCAGAGATGATATTCGAGGTTTCGCGCCACAATACCACAGAGAAACATTTTTTGCATGAGTAAATTGACAGTGAGTTTTGCAAGAGTCAGTGGACCAACAGAGCGCGTTGCACATTCACCATTAGCGTGTTTGCAGACTGGATTTAATATTTAAATCCGTTACACGGTCGAGCTTCTTGCTTGTTTGGTGTTCAATTTGTTGTCGAGAGTTTACGTTGAGCGAGCGTTTGTTTCGAGAGATATGTTTTCAGAGTATTTTGCAGGGTAAAGCAGAAGTTTCTTTTGTTTAACACAATTTTAGGTCCGTTAACGTGAGCGTTTCAGGCGGTGGCGACATTGCGAGAGTATCCAGTGCAATATGCACCGCGTTGAATCAGATACAGTAATTCTGAGTTTAGCGTCTGCATTTCGAACATTTGTTGATGTTTCAGGTTCCGTGCTGCAGCATTCTACACATTCGTAGTTAGTTTCATTGTTTGTTTGAGTTGTTTCGAGGTGATAATGGTGATTTGTTTTTTTTGCACCGATTTAACAGAGTTCTGCTAGCCTTCAAGAGGGTTAAAAACCATTTGCGCACATATGCGCAAATGGTTTGTTGGCGGGCTATAGTGAACCTACAGGGCTCAAGCAAAGCCAGATTTGAGTTTTCGCTCGATACCATGGTTAGAGATGCCTGAACCATTCATTTACAATAAATCGTGACGTAAAGCACCAATATTTTGATCGATCATTTTCGTTGTTTGTGTTGTTGCCCAGCCCCAGCCGGCACCTTGAGCCTCAGCCTCAGCCTGAGCATCCGTTTGCCTTACCTTCTGCCTGCCTCCGCCTTAGCTTCAGCTGCTTCGGTCTCAGGCGTAGGCTGCTTCGGCATCACTCTCAGTCTGTTTTCGGTTCAGCCTCAGCCTCAGTTTGTTGCAGCTCGGCATCAGCCTGCCGCAGCCTCAGCCTCAGCCTGCCCAGCCCCAGCCTCGGCTCGGTTCAATTTGTGTGGGGTTTGGGCTCGGCCTCTGGCCAAGTTCAGGATCGAGCGCAGGCGCTGGCGTGTGCTCGGGGTCGGGCTCGAGCTCGGCCTGGTCCGACGGATCGGGCTCGGTCTCGAGCGCAGCTAGAGCTTCGGCTCGAGCCCGCGTTCAGGCATGGGCTCGGGCTGGCTGGGGCTCCGGCTTGCGCTCGGGCCCAGGCTCGGGGTTGGGTTCGCGCTCGGGCCTCGGGCGCGGGCGCGGACGGGTTCGGGCTCAGGTCGGATTCGGGCGGGCTCGGGCTCGGGCTCGGGCTCGGGCTCGGGTTTGGGCTGGGCTAGGGCTGGGTTCGGGCTCGGGTTTGGCTTCGGGCTCGGGTTTTGAGCTGGGCTAGGGCTCGGGCGCGGGCTCGGGTTTCTGGGTTGGAGTCGGACCCTTCAGCCTCGGCCTCAGCCTCCGCCTGCTTCAGCTTCAGCTCGCACCAGCCTCAGTTTCACCCTCAGTCCCAGCTTACTACAACCTCAGCTCTAGGCTGCGTCAGACTCAGCCTCAGCCTCAGCGTCAGCCTCAGCCTGTATCAGCCTCAGCCTCACCCTCGGTGTGCCTCAGCAGCAGTCGGCATCAGCCTCGCCTCATCAGCCGCAGCCGTCCTCAGCATCAGGCCTGCTTCAGCCTCAGCCCGTTTCAGCCTCAGCATCAGCCTGTCTCAGCCTCAGCCTGCCTCACCCTGAGCCTCAGCCTCAACCTGCCTCAGCATCAGCCTGCCTGAGCCTCAGCCTCAGCTGGCCTCAGCCTCAGCCTCGGCCTCAGCTCCTCCTCGTCCTCCTTTTCCTCCTCGTCCTCCTCCTCCTTCTCCTCTTCTTCTTCTTCCTCCTCCTCCTCCGCCTCTTCCTGGTCCTTCTCCTTCTCCTCCTCTCTCCGTCTGCTTTTTCTTCTTCGCATCGTCCGTCTCTTTCGCCCAGACATAACCTCTGAGCCTTGAACCATAATCTCGGAGCCGTAGTTCCCATTGTTAAGCGCTATCCCTTAAGCCCTGAGCCGAACCCGTAAACCCCGAACCCTAGGCCACGAACCCTAAGCCGTAAGCATGCAAGGTCTAACCCCTAGCCCTAACCCCTGAATCATTACTGCTGAACCCTAAGCCCCAAGGCCTGAGCTCCGAACCTTAAGTCTTTAGCCCTAAGCTCTCAACTTCAACGCGGTTTCATAGCCATTTGGCTGTCACGTGGTGATTGCGGCGAGGCGTTGCTCTGGCACGCGGCTCTTCCGCCCAGAGCCACGACCGCAGCGATGGAGGGCGCTGATCCCTTCGGTGAGGACATGGGCTTGGGGGTTGGCGGGCTGCTTCCGCCGGCTGCGCCAGCGGGCGCGGGCCGCGGCCGCGGCGCGGGCCGCGGCCGCGGCGAGGGTCGCGGCGGCGGCGGCGGCCGCCGTGGTGGGCAGAAGGCGTCCGCGGCCGGTGGCGGCGATCGGTGCGTGGCTGCTGGATGCTGCGAGTTCAAGATCAAGGGCGCTCGGTGGTGCGCACTCCACAAGAGGGGTGCGCAGTGCGTCGAGTACCAGCGAGACCACAGGAAGGACATCACAGATGAGGAGCGGGAGGCGTTCGAAGTGCTGTGGGCGCGGGACGCAGAGGCAGGGGAGTACCTCGTCAAAGTCTGCACGCTTTGCGCATCCCCACCAGCGCATCCAAAAACGATGGCTCGGCAAATCGAGGTGCTGTCGCGGCGTGTTCGCGGAGACATCTCGAAGCCATTTGGGCATTCTTTGCGGGCAGTTTTGGGGCATGTTTTTTTTTTTCTTATCGGGATTCCTTCGGTATTTCTGATTGATCTTTCGAGGCCGCCCTGCTCTTGCGACGCCCCAAGGGGAAGCCGATGTTAATTTCGGGTGCCTAGTCGATTAAATGCGGCAGCGGGCGTTGCAGGATATGCCCCAAACAACTCCGTCGGCGTTGTTTGGGGCGCTCTTTAGCTTGGCGGCCTCCCTTCCCAGGCCCCAGGGGCGGGGTTGGAGAGGGGGGGGGGTTGGAGGAAGTGAGAGCGGAAAGTTTCGCAAGCCACCTGCGCCCGCATGGGCGGTGGGATTCCTCAAGGACAATCCGCCAGAGCTCAAGCGGAAGAACCTGATCGATTTTGCGCAGTTCGTCCGAGTGCGCGGCGAGAAGGCGTACAAGAGCAAAACGGAGGCGGACGTCCCGATGACCCACGCGGCCTTCTTCATCTGGGCGGTTCAGGTGCAGGGCTTTTCGAGTGAGGAGGCTGACGATTGGTGGCAAGAGCTGAAGAACGACCGCAACATCGACAGGGATAGCAATGGTCCTCGCGGGCGGTTTCAATTGTACATCCCCAACGTGGAGAGGCGCAAAGTGCGAGGCCGTGAACAATACGAAGACAACCAAGCTGTCGAAGGCAACAAGAATAACAAGAAGCCGCCAGAGGAGTACCGCGCCATGCTGGAACGACACGTTCTTCGGCAAGATGTGTCTTTCGCTGACGGCTTCTTGTCGATGAGTTCGAAGGACGCAATCGTTGGCAAGAAGCGGCAGGTGGGCGAGGAGGCCATCGGCGTCGACGAGGGTGACGGCAACAAGCGGGGCAGGACTAGCAAGAGGACGGCCGCTTCCGATGCCGCGGGTTGCGAGGATATTTCATCGGCCAAGACGAAGGCTTTCGCGAAGTATGAGAAGGAGGTCGGAGTCGCTTCTGCCAAGGTCTTGGATGCCACGAAGAAGGGTAAGTCGGTGGCTTCGACGCTGCTGGAGCACCCGAGTCACCTGCGGGCCTCTGACCGCGTGCTGCTTGAACACGCTCGGGTGCTGCAGTTCAAGCACGAGGCTCGCTGGCCACGTTTGATTTCCACTCGCCTCCCTCGCGCCCCCCCACCTTCACGCGTGCGGTTCTAGAGGGCGCTCTGGGCTACTTCGCATCCAGCGCTTCGAGCGAAGTTAGCCTTGCCTCCCTAGAGCTCGTCGCGGTGGGGATGGCGGTGGTTGCGGTCCTGGGGTGTGGGTAGAGGTTCGCTCGTGGCCTGATCGAGGTCGCGCGACGCCTTTCGGGTGCGGACGTGGGCCTGAGCATCGCCAAGTGGAGTTCTCGTGGATCTGGCGATGCGGCCAGCGCGAGCCGCGTGAGCGAGGCCGAGCTTTCGACGGAGAGGGTGGCCGAGATACAGGGCATGTCAACGCGCGACTTCCTGCAGGCGGAGGAATTCCAGAGGTTCGCGTTCTGGTCGCCGGACCAGCTGCAGGAGTTCCAGCAGTGCGATTTGCTCGACTCGCCCATGGACGAGCTGGAGTTGGCTAGCCTCTTCGAGATGTCGGGGCCAGCCTTCCGCGAGTACACGTCGAAGGTCGAGACGGTGCTAGCTCTCGCCAGGATGACCGCAGCAGGCATTGCCAAGACGGCAGCGGAGATGGCAGCCCACATCAGGTCCAGAGCGGGCCAGGCGCAAAAGGAGCAGCGCAAGAAGGAGCAGGAGGCGGCGAGGGCAGAGATTGCTGCCATCAGGCAGCGGGCTCAGGAAGCGGCTCGCGCCGTCGCTAGCGCGCGGGCGCGAGGCAAGAGCGGCCCGACCCGGTCGATCTTCACGGCGGAGCACGTGCTCGCGGAGATGGTGGAGGTGGTGAAGTGGACGGGCCAGTTCGACGTGGACACGCCTTCCGCGTTCGAGCTTCCAGACGCCGTGCAGAGGGCCTTGGCCGACGCGGACTTCTTGCAGACATCCGCCGTGTTCGCAGCGCAATACAAGAGGCCAGGGATCGGAGAACGCGGGCACCTTCTGCGCCCTGCCTCCCGCCCCCCCCCCCCCTCGCCTCGCCACCTGGTTCTGACTTGACAGAATCGGGGGTGATGGGTTCGACGGGGCATGTGGGGGCGGGGGCAGGGGGCGTCGGCCCCGCTGTTCTTTGGGCGCTCCAGGATCGAGTCGGTGGCCAGCACGGGCATCGGGCAGTCCCAGCTTACCGACAAGTGCAGGCAGGCCGTCTCGGACGCCATGGTGTCTATGGCTCCCCAGGGCGCGAAGCTTGATCTATCCGTGGCGTCTATTCCAGGTGGCGACCAGTTCGAGGCGCAGTCGTGGCTCTTCGGATTGTCGCCGCAGATGCGTCGGGTGGTCCTCACGCCGAACTACGCGGCGTGCTTCAAGGTGTTGCTGGCGGGGCAGTGCGATCACCTCCTGATCGAGCTCGATTCCATGCTGAAGGCGGTTCCAGAAGTGTGCCCAGGCGTGGCTGCGGCGCAGGAGTTGACGGAGTCGGTCAGCAAGCTCACCAACATCAGGCCCCTCGTCGACGCGGGGGTGAGGATGTGGCGGCAGACGTTGCAGCCTGGAGCGGCGTTGTACATCCCCATGGGTTTCATTTGCGTGGAGGTGGCTTCGGAGCAGCGGCAGGTCCACTACGGCGTGAGGAAGAGTTGGTTCACGCACACCGCGGCGAGCATCAAGCACTACGAGCAGATCTTGGGCATGATGAAGATCGATCCTGCAGGAGACGGCCGCATGGAGAACATCCTCAGGGCCATGAGGGGCGCTGCTGCAGCAGCCAGGTCGGCGGCGCCCGAGCCGCTGACGCCTGTGAAGAAGGAGCAGTGGGACGTTATGTCCGCCAAGCTCGGCGAGCGTGTCGACTTGACGGCCGCGGAGCCCATCTCCGTTGCCGAGGACTACTTGTGATGATTGCGCGGGGCTTTCGGGGCAGGCAGGGTCAGCATTCGTGGGCCTGTTGGGGATCCGACCTTAGGGTCGCGACGAGTCCTCTAGCAGGTGTTTTTATTCGCTGACCGTGTCTTTGAAAGAGCATTGAAGGTGCTCAGTGCAAGGTGAGCGGCGCGAGTACTAGTGCGGTCTGTGCGCAGTCGCTTGGGCGAGTACGGCCGAGCCTTGTAGATTCCGTGTGCGCGCTGCGACGTACAGAATTGCTCGACGCGAGGCGTCGACCGCCTGACTGGCCACTTGGCTACCGCACGCAATCGAGATTCGGATGGCGCGGGGCTCGCAGCAGCGCCTGAAAATACCAGTTGCGTGCTTTTCTGGTCGTCGTCTCAACGAGTTTCGATCGAAGGCGCCATCGACGATTTATTGCGGCACGTTGCTTGCTTAAGGTGGCCGAAGGAATATCGTGGCGCATTTCGGGTCGTCCGTCAGAGTCTGAGCCTCTCGGTGGTATTGGAGCCCGTTTTTTTTTTCTTTTTCTTTTTCTCGGGGTCCTTCGAGGATTTTCTCGGGGCCGTGTCGGCGGTCTCGGGGCGCTCGTGGCGCGCGCGGTGTCGCCAGAGAATTTGAGGGCCAGGGAACATCTCGATGCCACATCGGGCATTTACTTCGCGGGCTACGCTGGCTGACTGAGTTTAGGCTAGCGTCAAGTCTAAAGCTTACGCCCTGACCACTAAGCCATGAACTCTAGCCCCTAAGGTCTGCGCCCAAAGGCCTGGGCCCCGAGGCCTAAGCCCCAAGCCGTACGCTTCAAGCCCTGAACCCCAACCCCTAGGCCCCGAACCGTAAACTCAAGCCCTGAACCCGAAGCTCGCAGCTCTCAGCCCCGAACCCTAAACCCGAAGCCCCGAACCCTAAGCCCGAAACTTTAAGTTTCAAGCCTTATGCCTTAACCCGTGAGCTTTGAACCCTAAGCCTTAAGCCCTAGCCCCATAATCTCTGAGTCTTACCCCCTCAGCCCGAAGTCCCGAACCCTCGGCTCCGAACCCCGAGCTCCGAACCCCAATCCCGAAGCCTGGGCCTCCAAGCCCTGAGCCCTAACCCCCAAGCCCAGAACCCTGCGCCCTAGCCCTAAGCCCTCGGACCCTAACCCAGCCCTCCGCGGCAAGCCCTGAACCCTGAGCCTTGAGCCCCGAACCCTGAGCCCCGAACCCTTGGCCGTAAGCCCAGAGCCTGGAGCATAAGCCCTAAGCACTAAGCCCTCAGCCCTCAGCCCCGAACCCGAAGCCCGAAGCTCGAAACCTTCTGCCCTAAGCCCTGAGGCCCGAACCCTAACCCCGAAGCCCCGAAGCCTAAACCCTAGCCCCTAATAGCCCTAAGTTCGAAACCTTGAGCCCTAAGCCCTAAGCCCTGAACCCTGAGCCCGATCCCCGAAGCTCCGAAACCGAAGCCCGAAGCCCCCAAGCCCTAAGCCCCGAGGCCTAAGCCAGCCTTGACCCCTAAGCCCCGACTCCTAACCCCTAAGCCCTGAACCCAAAGGCCTACGCCCTGAACCCTAAGCACCGAACCTTAATTCTTCAACCCTTAGCCTTAACCCCTAACCCCTAATCCGTAAGCTCTGAACCCAAAGACCACATCCCCAACCCTTCAGCTCCAAGCTCTAAGCCTTAAGCTCTAAGGTCGAGGCTCCAAGCCCTGAGACTGAACACCTAAGCCCTGCGCCCTAAGCCGAAAGCCTTGAGCCCTTGCCCTTAATCCCGAAGCCCAAAGCCCTAATCCTTATGCCCCGAACCCAAAGCCCGAAACCCCGAACCCTAAGCCCCCAGCCCTAAGCCCCAAGCCCCAAGCCCCAAGCCCTGAACCCTAAGCCCGAAGCCCTAACCCCTAATCCCTAAGCCCTTTGCCTTGAGCCCCAACCCCGAATCCCTAAGCCACAAGCCCGAAGCCCGAAGCCACAAGCCCCGAACCCGAACCCCCAAGGTCCGAACCCTAACCCCCTAATCCAGCTCTAGTTCACCCATGCTCCCTTCTCTTACCCTCTTCGTGCGGCCTGCCCTCGTTGCGCTTGTCTTGTTTTTTTCTTCCTCTCGCTCTTCCCCTGCGCCCCCTCCCGCTTCCACGTGCGAAAGCCTAGCAACGCATCATTGCGGCGACCCTCTTGCTTGGGCGTCATTTCCGAGTGGTTTTTCGCCGATCCCTTGCCGTAGATGATCTTCTGGCTCAAGGCGGCCAGTTTCTTCTGAATTCGCAGTGTTTGGGGATTTCGAAGCGAATCTAGCAAATTTCCGCGGGATTGGGGTGATCGAGCTTTCGAGGGGCCCAGGGGCTTCGATCGATCGGTTCAAGTTGCATTTGTATGGTTTCCTTTCGTTGAGTGCCGATTTAGGATTGCATTGGCCGAGCATTATTTACCCAAGTTCGGTAAAGTTTCGGCGCCTTCGTGTCAGATCGGCATATCCTCGTGACGCCGGCTCGCTTCTGGACTCATTCTGAGCGCTTCGCGTCTTTCAGTTTGCGGATCCCCCGAAGCAGCCTCGAAGCAGCCTGACCGGAAACTTACTAGGGGGTGCGGGGTCACCGCACGGTTTTGGGACCCGGGTCGTTCTCCGAGGGCGTCTCGGGCGACCGGGGCATCCGACGGCCCAGAACCGTGCGTCGACGGGCCGTGCGGTGAGGTCTTGGGGTATTTCGAGGTCCCCGCACGGCCTGTCACCGCACCGTTTCGGGACTCCAAACCCTCGTGCTCCAGCCGTCTCCCTCCCCCTTGTCCCTTCCCTCCTCCCTCCCTTCCTGTTTGTAAGGGCTGCGCCAACCACACGTGGCAGGTGGTAAGGAACATCGATCCCCAAGGGGGGCACAATCGAAGACGAGCATGGCAGGTATCGAGGGCTCGGGATATACATGTTGAGCGGCACGAGCAAACAAGAGCAAACAATGTTGAAATGATTGTTCATGTTGAGGTCGTCCTCGCTTGCGAAACCCGCGTGATCCACCCACCCGCGACCCACCCCGCGCCCGCCCCCTCACTCTTATTCGTAATTTTCAGGGTGTTACGCAAACTTTCGGAGGTCCGTCCGGATTTTCCTGGATCGGCGCTGCCTCCTCCCCCCCCCTCCCCTGGCGGCGCCGCCCCTGGCGCGCTCCGCGCGCCAAGGAGGGGATGGGCCAGCGCCGCTCCAAGAAGAGATCCGCGCGGACCTCCGAGTGTTCATGCTTACGCAAGTCTCTCCTCTACTGTCAGCTCCCCCACTGGCTGGTGACTCCTTCTGCCAGGTAGTGGCCGGCCTGGGCGAGAGTCGGATGCGCACGTGGCCAGACGTCTCTGCGGCGTTGAGCCCTTCAGCGGCCGTGCAAGCGTGCCGCCGCATGTCTGTCCGGCAGGTGTCCTCAGGATGCTCCGCACGTGGATGCAGCCGTGTGTAATTCGAGCTGCCTGGTAATTACTCAGTCGTCCACCTCGTCCGCCTGCTCCTCATCACAGGATCACCATCATCACCATGAGTATCGTCATCACCATCAGGGTCGTCAGCCACCTACTCGCCCCCTCCCTACATGAACACCACTTCCCGGACGAGGGGGACCACAGGGGGGAAAGGCGAAGAGGAGGGGGGGACGAGGAGGAGGGGGAGGAGGAGGAGGAGAAGGAGGAGGAGGAGGAGGAGGAGGGTAGGTTGAGGATAGGAGGAGGAAGAGGAGGGATGAGGGAGAGAGGGAGGGAGGAAGGGAGAGAGTAAGTAAGTAAGTAAGTAAGTAAGTAAGTCAGTCAGTAAGTAAGTAAGTAAGTACGTAAGTAAGTAAGCAAGTGAATGAGTGAGTAAGTAAGTAAGTGAGTGAGTGAGTGAGTGAGTGAGTGAGTGTTTGAGGAGGAGGAGGAGGAGGAGGAGGAGGAGGAGGAAGAGGAGAGCTAGGAGGGCAGGGGGAGAGGCAGAAGGAGGCGGAGGCCGAGGAGGGGAGCCTGGAGCCTCTCCCGCGCCCTCCCCCGTCGACCTCCCCCCCGCCGCTCGATGCTGCAAACCTCCGCCGCGTCGGCCTCGACGGCGGCCGTCGCTGGCCCGTCGGCGGCTCTCCGCGGCCTTCGGCGGCGCGTTCCCGGTGGCGCCGGCGCGCGCCCGAGGACGTGCAGAAGCACGGGCTCCACGCCCTGGGCTGCCTGGCAATGTTCGGAGGCGGGGGCGCGGAGGCCGCACGCGGCGCCCTCTCGGGGGAGTGCCGGTTTTTCCTCCGGGGCTCCTCGTCGTCGTCCTCGTCCTCCTCCTCTTCTTCCTCCTGCACTAGCTCCAGCTCCTCACTCTTCGCTTTTCGCCCTTCTCCTCCTGCTCTACCTCCTCCTCCTCCTCCTCCTCCTCCTCCTCCTCCTCCTCCTCTTCCTCCTCTTGCCTCTTGCCTGCCTTGGGGGATGAGTCCATTGAGGTACCCCACTAGAGAGAGAGAGAGAGAACAAAAAAAAAAAAAAAAAAACTGGGGCCACCTCCATCAAATGTTTGTCACCTCAGGAACCAGGGGCGACATCTGGAACCTGAGGCCGCGACAGGAGGTGGACCCAAGCTTCTGATCATTCAGGCCAAGCCTTAAGATCAGGAGGAGGTTTCCCAGCCATTACAGCCCTCCCCACCCTCCTCCCATTATCCGTGAGGCCAGGGACGCACGTTCTCCCCAACTTCAGCAATTTGCCTCTTGAGGGAATCCCTGAGTTTCCACAGAGCTGGCTCCAATACGCGCCCCTGTAGGCTTCCAGCTTATGGGAGGGGTGGGTGGTAGCAGGCTGGCCTGGGCAGTTCGATCGGAGGAAAGCCTTTCGCTCACCTCCGTCTGACTGAAAACAAACCGTGCACCGCCAGGGTCCTCGCGCCCTCTGCTCCACGACGTGAAGCGACCGAGAGACAAGGAGGGCCAGCTGCGAATTCTTTTCCCGACGCAAGACCGCAAAAGGAACTCCTGGCCTCCTCCTGGCGGCTGCCCTTAGACGCCGCTCCGTGCAGGGCTGGGGCCTGCTGGACAAGGGACATCGAAACCGCCAAGAGAGAGTCAATAACCTGTTGACACAGACTACAGTAGGGGTCTTGAAGAAGGAACCCTTTTCGTTGGGGAGGGGCTCCGTGTTCCTTGATTGTTTCACAGCTTGCCTCAGGTTTTCCCAAGGTTTTCGATGGGGAATCGAAGGTGAACTTATGGGAAAAAGGAACCTCGTTCCTAATTTGGGGTTCCTTAGGTCAACGCCCCGACTGTATCAGATTCAGCTACCTGACGCCTGGCATGAAACGGGACTTGGGCCACCTCAGCTCTTTTCTGCGCAGCCTTATCCGCCAGACGATTCGCCTGCCAGTGGACTGGGTCCAAACCGAGGGTGGTCGCATCTTCAGGAGAGAGGTGAGAGCGGATCTTGTGCACTGTGATCGGCCTGTCCCCTACAGCGCGCCAGAAATCCTTCCACATCGATATCATTTTCTTGTGCCTGCGGCGGGGCCCTGCTCGAACTCCCCGCGCGACACCTTCATTATCAATACCACACTCGATGGGGCCCGTAGTAAGCTGGGCCGCTCGGGTGATAGCAAAAAAGTTCAGTTGCTGGCACAGTCTGGTTATCACATGGCAAATGGCCTAGCCCCCACGCGACATGCTGGGCACCACGCAGGATGGCGAAGCCCCGGCCACATCTCCTCAGCCGAGGATCTGAGCTTTCCTCACCCCCCGCCCCGTCCGACCCGATCACACACCCCAGATCAAGCGCATCAGGATAGACTTCAAGCTGGTCCGAGAGCTTTTCTACACCCTGGATCGGGACACACACACACACACACACACATGCTGGCACGTCCAGGCCAGGGGGGGGACCGCGAAGCCAGAAAGACGCAGCATCACTCGCCTCAGCTTCCGCCTGCCTCTTCAAGGAGGCGTTGGAACCTGGGATGGGATCATTAAGTGGGTAACTCCAGAGCTGGTGGAGAAGCGTCTCTTGGGGCGGCCCGCACCGAGGACGGGAAGGAGAGGGCCAGACTGGGTTGGGCCCTAGGATGGGCTCATCATCGCACAAGACACAGTGCTGACCCTCTTGAAACTGCAACGTATCTGCTACGTGCGACGCTCCACCCAACATCGCGTCAAAATCGCCTTCTTCCTCGTCAATGCCTGGCACGGTCCGCGGAGGATCAGGAGGGAGAGGGCTGCAACCTCGGGGTCTGGGGTCGGCTCAGACGAGGGCTCGGGGGCCTGGGGCTTCGGGAAAGGTCGCCTAGCCTCGTCCCCCAAACGCCTCGCGGCCACAGGGCCCAGGAGAGAACCATTTTGAAAACTCCAGCCTGATCAAAAGCTCCCGAGGTCCTGAGTTTGTTCAACCTCCGAAGCGGCACAAACATGTCATCTCGACCTGCCAGACTACTACCGCGGTAATGTTCGCTGGCCTTTTCCAGGCTAAAGCGTCAAACGCCTCTAGCAAGTCTACCGCGAGGCGCTCTGGGTCGCAGGCGAGCACGTGGAAAACCTCACCATCCGCTCCAATCCAGGTGGTGGGATCCTGCGGCGTCCAGCCTGCGTCCAGCAGACAGGCAACTGTAGCTGCCACGAAACCTGAGACTCTCTCCCAGCGTGTGGCAGGGTCCTGCAGGCTGGCAACCTCATGCACCCACGCTTTCCGGAGACCGTGCTGGTTTGCTTCCTGCAGGCTCGGGAGCAGTTTGTTCCACTCCATCAAAACTCGCATTCTGGTCGAACGCATGGGGTCATGGCGGGGGTCCTGGAAAGCGCGACGGAGAACCGTCCCTTCTCTCCTCCCCACCATGCCCGCCATGGCCGCTCTGGCCTTTAGGGCCAGGGTCGGACTCACTCCTTGGGCCTCAAGGCCCCACGGCGCATGAGCTAACCGCCCAGTCCGTGCTAACGTCTGACAGCGACGGTCAGTCTTCACAACTCGTTTGATCATGCTCGCTCGATGGCTCGCTGACTGGAACCGCTGCTTACGTACTGCTACTGAGCATCTCGCTCCTACAGTGCCAATGCCGAGGTCCTTTCCCGTGCCCCCCCCCCCTTCAACGCGAAACCACGCCGAGCCAGATCAGCGAGGACCTCCTTGGCCAGGGCAGGGGGGGGGGGGAAAGAACCTGGCTCTTGGCCGAACTCTTGAAACCTGATTTGATTAGGGCGGTGCCTAGGCCACCGCTAGCCTCAGCAGCCTGCTTCATAATGACCTCAGCCTTGCCTATGTGCCGCTGACTCAGGTCATCCACCCAAGTCTCCAGGGCCAGGGGTCGGAAACGGGCATGGGCGTCCTCCAGGATATCCCAGAGGGCGACCTTCGAGATGTCGACGCTCTGGGAGCAGCCTGCCAGGAGGCTCCTGGCTGGGCACAAAGCTTGGGAGATGGCACCTGATGCGCGAAGGCGCCGCGGGGCCCTATGCACATCTAGGGCCAGGAATAATGGCATGAGAGGGTAGTCTACGCCAGCTGCTATGTCTACGACTGTGCGCAAATCTACATGGTCATACAATTTTTCCAGGCCCCAAAGAATCTGGATCCAGCTGAAGGCCATCGCCGTTGCGATCTCGCACTGCGTCTGTCGAAGTATGGCAGCTCGCAGGGCCGAAGAATCCCTCGCCGCCCGATCCCAAAACTGAGCCCGCTCCACCGTCCAGTCCGATATGTCTCGCCGACGCGCTCTGCCCCAGACTCGGTAGAGGCCCTGGATTGCGCTATCGGTCGGTTTGCTGCTACACTCTTAAAGATAAGTTGGATGCTGATGAGCCTGACCTGGGGTGGCCAGGTGAGCTCAGCTTCTGCTAGCCTGAGAATGTCTACAAGCTCTTGCAGGGCCTCGGGTGGGAGCTGCATCCAATCTCGTGGGTTCTGGAAATCAGTTCCCTGCCCAACGACAGGTTTGAAACATTTGAGTGCGTCGACAACCTCGTGTCCAGAGAGGGGTTCCCGCGATTGGGCACCTCGAGACGCCCCAAACCCAAGCCCTCCCCAGAGCTTTTGACGCCAGGGATTCAGCGGGTTCGTGCAAAACTCTGCCGTTCGGGTCACGCTCGAGGCTCCCCTACCCCCTCCTGTGCTCCTCCCCGTGCAGGAGACAGGAGGTGCAGGCCAGGCACGGGTCTGTCCAGGACCCGTGCAGACGAATCCTTGTCGCCATCCTGCATGGGGAGAGCGGGGAGACGCTCCGCGGAAGAGGAGGAGGAGGAGGAGGAGGGCGGACCAAGAGCAGCACAGCACGGTCGGGAACGCTTCCTTCGCGTGTCGCGCGCAGCCGGCTCCGGCCCGCCACGCATCTGCGTGAGGTTCCGGGCACGCCCCGGCATCCGAGTATCAACGCTCCGAGCGTTTGTTTCCCAGCCCCCCATGCTACGAAGCAGGGCGACGCGCGATCGGCTTGCAGGGCAGAGCGTGTGGCAGGGGCCGCCGCCGCGACACAAGTGCCTCACTGCAGGTTTGGAGGATGAGAAGGAGGATCAGCCGATCGGGATCAGGAGTGGGACCCGGCGCGAGCAGGTAATGTGTTGCCAAGATGCTGGAATGAGTCACAGTTCAATTTTGGAAAGGACGTATTTTCATTTGGGGCCACCCATGGTGGTTCCTCTGGCGCTCCTAGGGGCTTCGTTCTCGTCTGGCGTGATTTGATGGGAGCAGCCTGACTGCAAATACTTGCGGGAAGAGGATCAGCAGACGCTTTGGGGGACGACGAGGGCAAGAACGAAGAGGGAACGACGGCGAGTGCGACGACGAGGGCAAGAACGAAGAAGGAGCAGGAACGAACGGAGTCGAGCAAGGACGAACGGTCAACGAAGAGGGCAAGGACGAACCGGGAAGGTGGAGAAGGAGGGCTCACGAGGGCAACGAGCGAGGAGGGAGCGGTCGCCGACGACGAGGGCAAGAGCGAGGAGGGCAAGAGCGAGGAAGGCGACGACGAGGGCAGGAGCGAGGAGGGCAAGAGCATGGCCACCGGCGCCACCAGCGCGGTCGCCATTGGCCATCGGCATCGCCCATACGGCACCTCCCCTGACCTCCCCTCCCTTCCCTGCCCCCCCGGCCGCTCGCCCCGGGCAATTCTGAATTCCTCCCCAGATCCCCTCTCCCTCCCTCCCTCCCTCCCTCCTCCGTCGTCGCGCATCGTCCGCAGCGCGCTCCAGGGGGGGGGGGGGGAAGGCGGGAGTAGTGAGGAGGAGGAAGGAAGGAGAAGGAGGGAGGAGTAGGAGGTGGACGAGGCGGAGGAGGCGGAGGGAGAGGGGAAAGGACGGGGGAGGAGAGGGAGGAGGAGAGAGGAGGAGAAGGGGGATGAGGAAGATGAGCAGGAGGAGGAGAAGAAGGACGAGAAGGAGGAGGAGGAGGAGGAGGAGGAGGGGGAGCAGTGGGGATGAAGATGAGGAAGAGGATTGAGGATTGAGGAAGGAGGAGATGGGGGAGGCGAGGTGGCCAAGAGGAAGGATACAAAAGAGGGAGGAGGGTGAAGGATGGACGGAGGACGGAGGAGGACTAAAGTCGGAGGGGGGATGGAGGAGCGTGAATGGAGGAGGGGGGAGGGAAGAGGAGGGAGGAGAACGAGGAGGAGGAGGAAGGGGAGAAGGAGCAGGAGGGAGGAGGGAACACGACGACATGCTCCTTCCACGTCCAGTCGGCGTAGCCTTCGACCGTTTGTTGTCGTGCCGGCTCCTTGTCATTGATCGGTCTCTGCCTACCCCTTGCGCCGCCCTTGCTGGCTGCATGGACTCGGGCGCCTCCTGGCCCTTGCGCAGTTCTCGCTGGCGGGCGAGGCCGTCTCTGGCGCATGCCACATCAAGGGCACTAATCTACCCGCGCGTGCTCCTCCGGCCGCGCGCGCCGGCTGCGCTTCGTCGACCCCGCCGCGATGCTGCGCACTCGGCTTCCGAACAAGACCACAAACAAAAAGGAGGGGAAGACGAGAAGGAGGAGGAGAAGGAGGCAGGAACAAGGGAGGGGGAGGAGGCAGAGGAGTGAGGACAAGCTAGTTTCGCTCGCGCCATATCTGAAGTCCGACCTATCCCGAATCTCACCGCTCCCTTCCCACTGCGCTGGCGCTCCCATGCCCGCCGACGGGTATCCTAGCGGACTTGAAACCCCCAAAGGACCCCAGGAAGGAACGAGGCGGAGGAGGGAGAAGAAGGAAGGAGGAGTGATGAGCAGACCGGGCAGGAGGATGGAGGACCACCACGCTGACCAGGTCGCGCAACCCACGGGCGGGAGCACGGGCCATCTCGTGGGCCGCGCAGCCTGGAAGATCGGGCGGAGGTGGACGGAGGCGCAGGCGAAAGAGGAGCTCGCACGACAGGTGGCGGCCGCGGGCGCGTTCAAGCTCGCCCTGCGCGCCCTCTCGCAGCACAGGCCGCCGGCACTCGGGCCTGCGTACGGCATGTCCTCCTCCTGCTGTTGCTATTGGGTGGTTCTGTCGCTGTCCCTCACCTCTCACCTCTACACCCTCTTCTGCTTCTCCTCCTCCTTCTCCTGCTCCTCCTCCTCCTCCTCCCCCTCCTCCTCCTCCTCCTCTTCCTCCTGCTCCTCATCCGCCTCCTCCTCCTCCTCCTCCTCCTCCTCCCCACTCCTCCTCCTCCTCCTCATCCTCATTCTCGTCGTGATCCTCCTCGTCCCCGCCCACCGCCTGCTCCAAATCCCTCCTTCTCCGGCCCCTTCTCCGACTTGTGTTCCTCATCCTTCCCCTCACCATCATCCCCGCCCCTTCCTCCGATCGAGTTCACACATGCTGGCCAGACGACAGGCGCCCGTTGCGCAGCACTGGGCCAGCGTTCCTGCCCTCTGCTCAAGCAAGGCGGCTTACCGTGCAAGCGCACTGGCGGTAGGTGACATCTCGGCCAGGCTCAGCCTTCCCTCCTCCTTTTTTCCCTTCGCCTCCTCCTCCTCCTCCTCCTCCTCCTCCTCCTTCCCCTCACCATCATCCCCCTCCTTTCCATCCTCCTCCTCCTCCTCCTCCTCCTCCTCCTCCTCCTCCTCCTTTCCCTCCGTTGGAGCCTGCATATCGGAGAGGAAGGCGCGGTGGGCCCTGCCGCAGGCGGTCAAGGTTGAACGCCGCCAGTTCTTCAGAATCGTCCAACTTGGGACGGCCCAGCGATCGAGAAGCCGCCGACTTCTCCGTATCGTTTAACCGACCCCCATGCCCATCCCCGTCCCCCTCGAACCCCCCACCAAATTACCACCCCAGTTGGGGATACACCCCCCGAAACCCGAAGGGAACGGCCTATATCCCCATCTAGGGGGTAAATCGGCCAGTGGGGCCCAGGCCAAGCCGCTGGGGATGGGGGTCGGATAAACGATGCTCATTTTCAAGGTTGAACGATCCACATGGAGTCAGAGACCAGCGCCGACGTCGTCACGTCACGAAACTGCCATAAATTCCAAGGCGGCGCGAGTTAAAGTCAGAGTCCGTTTCGCCCCTGCTCCCACCTCCTCGTCTCCCTCCTCCTCCGCGGCCGTGCGTTCCGTTGCGTGCTATGTTAGGCGTGGGACGCAGAAGTTCCCGCTGGCGGTTGCCTCGTTTGCTTCATCGTGCCTCCCTCCTGTCGTCCCGCTTCGTCTGTCTTCCTCCTCTTCCTCCTGTCCGCACTGCGCCGTGGCTTCTCCCTGGTCGCAAACTTACCTAATCTGGCCTCGTTCCGCTTGATCCGCTTCAGTCCTGGCTAATCCAGCCCAGTCCCGCTCAATCTGGCCAAATCCAGTTTAATCCGGCTGAGTTGCATTCATAATTTTGCTTCATCTGGGACAGTCGTTTTCTAATATGGCTTAATAGCCCTTAGTCGGCATGGCGAAGAAGACCGCCCAGGACTTGCCTCCTAATCTCGACCGCCCTGGGAGCCCACCGGCGCGTGGACGCCGCCCACGACGTCGGCGGCGTCGTCGTCACTGTCGCTGTCGCTTTCGTTGTGAGAAGATCACGACGGGCGTCTTCTTTGTTGTTGTTCATGCTATGTTCGGCCGCTGGGGGCCTTTGCCGGGCCCCAGGACCGCCATTCAGGATACAAAGCTTGTCCCGGGGAATGGGTCGAGACCTTCTGAGTTCACGTTGTGATAAAATCTTGACGTCGGGGGTCTAGGTTCTCCTTTTCCCTCCCTCTCATCCTTCAGAGGGTCTTCGGTGCTTGCCCGAGGGTTTGCACGCAGCCGTTGGGCGCAGCAGTGAGTGACTCATCGGGCGTGGACAAAACGCCCCAAAGCGCCCACTTTCCCTTACGCCCTCCCTCTCCTGACTCCCCTCCCTCCTCCTCCGCCCCTCCCTCCTCCCTCCTCCTCCTCCTCCTCCTCCTCCTCCTCCTCCTCCTCCTCCTCCGCCTCCTCCTCCGTCCTCCTCCTTCTCCTCCTCCTCCTCATCCGCCTCCTCCTCCGTCCTCCTCCTCATCCTCCTCCTCCTCCTCCTTTCCCTCCTTCTCCTTTCCCTCCTCCTCCATCCTTTTTTCTTATCCATAGCTCTTCCCTGCCGCGCCCCGAGACGTGCTCGTGGGGCGGGCCGGGCGTTTCGCCCGAGCCTTCCCCACGATGTACTGATCCGAAGCCGCAAGCTTGCAGCCGTTCTCAAGCTCTGTGTCTCGCTTTCGCGCCGTGCACCTTCGTACCCACATGCTGCAAGAGCCTCACGGCTGGAGGTCGGGTCGTTCTCAGGTGTCGGTGGTCGTCTGTGCGCCGCGCAGACTCGCATCACAAGCTTGCAGGAGCTTCGCAGGTGGAGTGCGGTTCCTTTTCGCGTTGTGGTCCTCGCCCAGACCCCGCGCGCATTCGCGGTGAAAGTTCGCCGAAGCTTCACGGACGGAGAGCGGGTCGTTTTCAGAATATGATTTTCGCCTGGGCGCCCCACGCATTCGTCTCACATTTCTGCAGGAACTTCACGGATGGAGGGCGGCTCTTTTTCAACATGTGGATCGCGCCTGAGCGCCGCGCGGGTTCGCTTTACTTCGCAGGAGTTTCACGGATGGACGGCGGGTGGTTTTCAACGTCAACACGCGATTCTCTCTTGAGCTCCGCGCGCATTGCTGCTAAAGCTTCACGGGCTGAAAAAGGGGATGCTTCTGAACATAACCCACTGCCCCGATACAACAAATATCCCCCCCTCCTTTCCCCTTCTAGCATCTTTATCCAGTGTCAATAGAATTTGATTGTGGAGAGGGCGCGGAGGCCGAACTTGATAAACCCATGGGGAAGTCTCACCATTTCAGCTTCCGAAGTCACGAGTGAGTGGCAGGGCTATGGGGTTCTCACCATTTTATTTTTCCCAAGTCACGAACGTGCGGCAAGGCCATGGGATTCTCACGTGTTCAGCCGTTCCCGAGTGAGGAACGTGTGGCCGGGGCATGGGGACCGATTGGATTTTGAAAGTACATGAGTTTTTCGAGCAAGCAGCGCATTTGAGTTACTTGTTCTGCGCATCCCTCATATGGTGCTTGGCCGCTCCTCCTCCTCCTCCTCCTCCTTTTCCTCCTCCTCCTCCTCCTCGTCCTCCTCCCCCCCCATCCTCCTCCTCCCCTCCCTCCCCCTCCTCCTCCTCCTCCTCTCGTTCTCCTCCTCCTCCTCGCCTCCTCATCCCCTCTTCTCCTCCTCTTCTCCTCCTCCTCCTCCTCCTTCTCCTCCTCCTCCTTCTCATTATCCTCCTCCTTCTCCTCCTCATCCTCCTCCTCCTCCCCTTCTCCTCCTGTTCCTCCTCCTCTTCCTCCCCCTCCTCCTCCTCCTCCTCCCTCCTCCTCCTCCTCCCTCTCTCCTCCCTCCTCCCTCTTCCTCCTCCTCCTCCTCCTCCCCCCCCGCAGCTGCCTAGGTCCGAGTTTCCCCGAGTCTTTGAGACTCCAAGCTTTCGAGTCTCTTCGAGGCACCGAGCTGCACCTCCCTCAGGGGCAACGATACGGGGGGGGATACGGCAGATGGGGATGCATCGATCCCCAATCGCCCATTGATCGCAGAGGGTGGTTCGATAGCCCGAACGTGCCCAGGAACGCGCGGATTCACGACCGGGCGCCCATCGCCGATGCATCGGCGATGTATCGCCGATTCCAAGTCGACGTTCCCCCCCCAATGCCTGTCCCCCCCACGCATCGTTGCCCCTGATCGCGTCGCGAGCCTCAGCCATGTCCCAGGCCGCCGAGCGCGCCCAGGCGGCGACCCAGCAGGCCGCGGCCCTGAAGGGTGTCTTGACCCAGAGCGCGAGCCCGAGCTCGAACGAGATTCTGGAGTGCATGGCCAAGCAGAACGAGAAGATCTTCGACGAGCTGCCCGACGAGATCGCAATTGCCGGGTCGCGCCAATTCCAGTCGAGCGCGCAAGGCGCTAACGCAGCAAGAATGACGGCCTGCTTTTCAAAGGTTGACAGCGCCTCGTGGTCGGTGAGCGCCCAGCAGGCCGTCCTCGCGATGGTCTACAACGGTGGTTCTTTCAAGATCACCGAGCACGGGCACATCTTCACCGAGAAGGACAAGAGCCGCGTCGAGCTGGCGGTGGCGATGTTCTGCAAGACCCAGTGCGAGAAAGACGCCCGCCTCTGCGACATCTTCGAGGATCGCGGAGAGCCGCCTGCAAAACTCTCCAGGCCCATGCCGAGCTCCAAGTCGAAGGTGCTCGAGTTCGCCAAAAAGCAGGACTTCGAGCTCGGCATCGAGAGCGCCCAGCGCCTCAGCTTCGGCTCTTGCACCGAGCGCGTCGGGGAGGCCCTCTCCGACACCCCCCCCGTGCGCCTCAACCTCCACGGCCTCGTGCTGCCGATCAACAAGAGCTTCGAGCCCGTCGAGAAGATGCCCGAGGAGTTCTCCTCCGGCGTGCCAAGCGATCAGCTCTTCGAGATGATCCCCCACGAGGCCAAGCAAGTCGCCAACTGGCGCCGCGACAACGGCGCGGCGCAGCTCGTCAACCGCGCGCAAGCCGCCGCGCCAGCGGTCGCCAAGTGGCGCTGGAACCCCACGCGCACTGCCGACGTGGCCCGCGAGCCCCAGGAGGTGGACAAGCGCTCCGAGCATGACTACGCAAGCACCGGCAGACAGCTCCACTTCGAGACAATGGCTCTCGATCAGCACGCCAATGCGAATTTCGAAGAGTCCGCCGAGACCCACGCCGACTACGACAAGATGCGCGACCAGCGCGAGCCCGAGAAGAGCCAGGCCGACGCGAAGGCCGAGCCCGAGGCCGACAAGTCGACGCCGAAGGGCGCCTGAGAGCCGCGCGGCGACGAGCGGCGAGCGCCTGGCGCGCGAGCGCCCCGAACCAAGCGCCCCCGTGCTTTTCGCTGCGACGGCGCGCGAGCGTCTCGAGGCGCGCGCTCGAGCCCCGTCTGCTTTCATGCCCCGGGCGAGCGTTCGAGCGCGCGCGAGTGGCGCCCCAAGCTGCGGGGCACTACTTCCCCCCCACTCGCCGGGCGATCCTCGATCAAGCAGCGCGCAACCAAGCAGGCTCGATCCTCCATCGTCGGATCGAGGACCCGAGATCTAAAGTCCTAGCATTTTCGAGCACCTTGGATCCTAGATCCGAGAATCGCCGAGCTTGGACTCGAAGATCTCGACCTCGCGATCCGAGGGTCGAGGATCGAGCCCCGGCGATCGTCGACCCCCCTGGTCGCCGTCTTCAGGCCCGGGCCGCCAACAAGCAGGCTCGATCCTCGATCCTCGGACCGAGGGTCCGAGGTCTTGGCTCCGAGCAGCTTTGAGCGCCTTGGATCCTAGAGCCGAGGATCGCCGCGCTTGGACTCGAAGATCTCGGGTTCGCGATCCGAGGGTCGAGGATCGAGCCTCGGCGATCGTCGATCTCCTTCGTCGCCGCCCTCGGGCCCAGAACGCCATCAAGCAGGCCCGATCCTCGGATCGAGATCGAGGATCCGAGATCTTGGTTCCGGGCATCTTCGAGCACCTTGGATCCTAGACCCGTGGGTCGCCACGCTTGGACTCGAAGATCTCGGCTTCGCGATCCGAGGATCGAGGGCCGAGCCTCGGCGATCGGCGATCTCCCCCGTCGCCGTCTTCGGGCCCAGACCGCCATCAAGGAGGCTCGACTCTCGATCCTCGGATCGAGGATCCGAGATCTTGGCCCGAAGCATCTCTAGGGCCTTGAATCCTGGATCCGAGGATCGCCACGCTTGGTCTCGAAGATCTCGGGTCCTCGACCCGAGGATCGAGGGTCGAGCCTCGTTGCCTAGCGGCCACGCGCGCACGCGCAAACGCGCACGCACACACACACACACACACGCACACACTCTCACACACACATTAACAACAATAACAACAAAAAAACCACAAACAAAAGCAGCCACAACAGCAACAGCTACCAGCAAACAACAGCACCACCAACACAAGCAACAGCAATCACAACAACAGCGCCAGCACACGCACACTCAAACACGCACAAACACGCATACGCACACACACACACACACACTTCAACAACAACAACAAAACAATGGCACAAACAACAGCAGTCACAACAGCAACATCAACGAGCAAAACAGCAGCAACAGCAGGCCACAACAGCAATAAAACAAACAACAACCGCACAAACAACAGCTGCCACAACAGCACGAGCCAAGTCCACCGCATTGCCGATGCATCGCCGAGGCCCGCCGATGCATCGCCGAGGCGGCGCAAGCTATCTGGTGCAATGGGCGCGAGCTCTCCGGTGCAAGCGCTGTTCGGGTCAAGCCCGCTGAAGACGCAAAATTTGACGTGGCCCATCTAGGACCATGCATTCCAGTCCACTTTTTCCGCTCCAGCAACGAGGATGGCCGAGTCGGACAGCGACGATCGCCGCATGTTTCTTAGGCCTCTCGCCGAGCGGTCGGACGGCGAGAGCGTCGCCCCGCCGATGTTCCTCGTCGAGCAAACGCGGGGCGACGAGCGGGCGCCAGGCGGCGCGCAGACCGAGAACTTCGAGGAGGTGAAAACCGAGGACGGCGCCGAGCAGCACGAGGAGACGCAACCAACCGCGCTGGAGGGGGGCGCCAGCAAGCCCGAGGGCAAGAGCCTCGACGACGAGGAGCTCGAGGACAAGAAGGTCAACCTGGACTCTTGCAAGCTCGAGGACAAGAAGCATCAGAACAACAGCAAGCTCGAGGGCAACGCGCACTTCGAGGAAAAGCTCTCGGACTAGATGCCGGGGGACCCCAGCAAGCTCGAGGACCAGAGCTTCGACAACAGGAAGCCCGATGACAAGGAGAGGCAGCTGGACTCCTGCAAGGTCGAGCCCGAGATGGAGCGCAGCCGCCGCTGCAAGCCAGCAGCGACGAGGCAGCGCGATGCCTTGCGCACTCGGTGCCGAGCTCTGACTCGCCTCCTGCCGCGGCCCCAAGTCCTGACTCAGCCTCGAGGCGCCTCGCGAGCCGCTGGGGGCACTGAGCGAGGCGCCTTCGGGCAGAGCGAGGGCGAGGCGCTGGGGGCTCGCAGCGAGGCGACCACTAGCCTCGAGGACACAAGAAAAACAAGAGACAGGGATCATATCCACCGAGCCGACGACAGCGAGAACAGAAGCGCGCGCAAGCAGCACCACGCGCGCCAGCAACAGCAGCATCAACAGACACAACAGCAAAAGCAACGAGCAAAACAACATCACCACCAACAACAGCACGAGCAACAGCACGCGCAACAGCAGCACCAGCAACCAGCGCAACAGCAAGCCACAACAGCAACAAGACAATCAACAACAACAAGCGAAAAACAGGGAGCTACCAACGACAAGCTAAAAACAGAACGCTGACAACAAGAAGGTAACAAGAAGCATCGAACAACGACGAGCCAACTACAGCCAGAAGCCTGCGATTTTCCGTAGCCACGTTGGCCTGTGGATTTGCGCTTCGAGCCATTGCAGCGTTGCAGCGAGACTCCGATGACAGCACCGGCGAGGCAGACGAGCTCGTCGAGCCCCCGGTGTCTGGCGAGCTCACCTTCCGAGGCCCCGAGCTTCCACGAGAAGCTGAGAACCTCCCCCTACGAGAGCACCGAGTCTGCAGCGAGCTTCTTCGAGGAACTCGAGGCCAAGCGGCTCGAGGCTGAGAAAGCAGACAAGGATTTCTCCGCGTCTTCCCCCCCCCATCCCCAGGCCCCGAGCGCGTTGATCCTCGGGTTTTGTTTATCCCCGCTGGGCCCCACCATGGGCGCCCGCCCCTACGCGCGAGATTGAATGCTACAAAAAAAAATAAGTTTCTACAAATGAAAAACTTAAGGCCCCGAATCCAAACATTTGTTGAGAATCAATCCCGCGGCCATCCCCCGCTTTCTTCTTCCTCCTGCCTTCCTTCTCCCCCCCTTCTTTTTCATGCTCCTGCTACTGCTGCTACTACTACTGCTACTACTACTACTCCTACTCCTACTACTACTACTACTACTACTACTACTACTACTACTACTACTACTACGACTACGACTACTACTACTACAACTACAGTTAACCCGCGTAGCAAGGATGAGCAGCCTTGGCCATCCTTCAAGCCTCGCCCCGTCGGCCCACCCCCCGCAACTTTCGCTGGCCAGCCCCGCTCGAAGAGTGTCGGCGCGGGCCATCCGAGGACTTTGCATACTCACCGCGCGCCCTCATTGCACGGTCGACCGCGCCGCTACCAGCACCACCACCACCACCCCTCCTTCAGGAGCGAGTCGCGGCCGCGCGCCGAGAGCCCGCGAGCGCCGAGGGCTAGGCCCTCGCCCCGGATTATCTCGGCCAAGGCGTGAAACGAGGCTTCGGCCAGGGCGGCAGACCCCAGGGCAAGCCGGCGGAGTGCAGAGGGGCGCACACGCCCCGAGCTGCGCCAACGCTGCGACGAGAGCCAACAGCGCAGTCCAAGCACCAGATCTTCCTCGACTGGAGCAAGCACGCGGACGAGCACGACGTCAAGAAGTTCGCCCTCCTGCCCAGCGCCGCGAAGACCAAGCTGCATGACGAGCGGCACTGGAGCCAGGAGACGGCCACGGGGGGGCTCGGCAAGAACGGCCTCCGAGCCCGCGGGCTCGCACGCCCGAGCCGCGGCAGGCGCAAGTGCGAGGGCGCCAGGCTGTCCCGTAACATCGCCGGCGTGGTCGCCGCCAAGCGCCCGCTCGAGGACGCCATGCACCGCCTGGGGCGTCGGTTCAAGCGGGGGTGCGAGCACGGCCACGAGGTCAGGGAGAGAACCATCCTGACGCGGCTGCGCTACGAGCTGGCCTACGAGCAGGACGAGCAGCTCCACCTGCAGAAGGTCGGCCACAAGAGCTACATGGCCGAGGCCCACAAGAGGATGACCAAGCGCCCGATGACCTTCCAGATCACCCAGACGTGCAAGGACGACTTGAAGTGGGTGGACGATTTCGTCACCCCGAGGCCGCGCGCGAGCGGGCGCATGGGCCAGCGCCTCTCCTAGCATAACCGCCCGACGCTCAGCAAGGACAAGGCCAAGCAGTCGTCGTAGTACTCTTTACTACTAGTACTACGACTACTACTACTACTACTACTACTACTACTACTACTGCTGCTACCACTACTACTACTACTACTACTACTACTACTACTACTACTACTACTACTACTACTACTACTACTACTACGACTACGACTACTACTACTACTACTACTACTACTACTACTACTACTACCACTACTACTACTACTACTACTACTACTACTACTACTACTACTACTACTACTACTACTACTACTACTACTACTACTACTACTACTACTGCTTACTACAACAACTACTACTACTACTACTACCACTACTACTACTAGTATACTACCACTAATACCACTAACACTACTACTGCGACTCCGACTACCATTATGACTAGCTACTATTAGTAGTAGCTCCTACTAGTATTATTAGTATTACTACTACTAGTAACCACTACTACGAGCCAATCTAAGGTAGCAATTTCTACTATCACTACTACTACTACTACTACTACTACTACTACTACTACTACTACTACTACTACTACTACTACTACTACTACTACTACTACTACTACTACTACTACTACTACTACTACTACTACTACTACTACTACTACTACTACTACTACTACTACTACTACTACGACTACTACTACTACTACTACTACTACTACTACTACTACTACTAAGATTACTATTACTACTACTACTACTACTACTACTACTCCTATTACTATTACGACTACTACGCATTTTACTTCTACTACCACTACGACTACTTCTACTACTACTTCTACTATTACTACGATTGCTACTACTACTACCACTATCTCCGTTACTACCACTACCAGTACAAGAGCTACCACTACGACTACTACTACTACTACTACTACTACCACTACTACTACATCTGCTGCTACTACTATTACACTACTACTACTACTACTACTACTACTACTACTACTATTACTATTACTACTACTACTACTACTACTACTACTACTACTACTACTACTACTACGACTACGACTACGACTACGACGACGACTACTACTACTACTACTACGACCCACTACCCATTACTATTAGTATTACTACTACTACTACTACTACTACTACTACTACTACCGCTACTACTACTACTACTACTACTACTACTACTACGACTACTACTACTACTACTACTACTACTACTACTACTACGACTACTACGACTACTACCACTATTATTATTATTACTACTACTACTACGACTACTACAACTACTACTGGCTCATTCCCAGTAGGTTCGTGCACCTGGTGGCGAGGGGCGGCGCCGAGGACCTCGGCCTCTTCGCCGGGGGCCCCGAGACCTTCGCCCAGCAGAGGGCCAGCGCGAGCGCGGTCGTCGTCGACGCCACCGCGCTCTGGCTAAAGCTCCAGGGCGAGAAGCAATCGCGCATCCACGAGAGCGAGATCTACGCTGCAGGCGCCAAGAGACGCATCCAGAACCTCCGCCGCAAGCACCGCGAGACGCAGGCCGAGGAGGACAAGGCAGTCTTCGAGGCCGAAAAAAGCCAAGCACTTGGTTGAGCACCCCGACATGAAGGAGCAAGTGGGCCAGGCCTACTCGAACGCAGGGGACAAGTACAGGATCGCCCTCATCGACATCTCCGCAGCCGAGGGCTGGTTCGACCCGAGCAGGGGGCCCAAGTCCGCCAAGAAGCGCAGCGCGCTCCTCGCCCCCTGCGGAAGGCACTGCCGAGTGAGCGACATGAACCTCGAGGAGGGAACCTGGCGGCGCAACGCCACCCACGAGCGGGGCGACGGCGAGACGGCGCGCTTCCGAGCAGGCGAGCCCCTGGGGGGATTGCTGAAGGGCTGGCGCAACGCTCTGCTCGAGTTCTGCGAGGAGAAACGCGCGAGGGTCGTCGAGGCCATCGACGCGCGGGGGCAGCCCAGGGCCTGGGCGGACGAGCTCGTCGCTTCCTGGGCCATCGATTTCATCGAGCAGCAGCGCGGCCAGAGCCCCGCGCTCGCAAACTGCCTCTCGAGCCAGTGGGCCGAGGCAGCGACGCTCCGAGCGTGGCGCCAGAATGTGGCCCACGCGCCCATGGCCCCCGACGTCGCGAGCTTCTTGCAGGAGCCGGACACCCACGAGCACTGCCAGCTCACGGCCGTGATCCGAGAGGTCACGGCCGAGATGAATTGGGCCTTGGATCAGGACTGGGTCCAGAAGGCTTTGGCCGAGCCCAAGAAGCAGCACCCGCCCCCGACCCAGCGGGGGCTCTACGTGTGCGAACGCTGCCTTTCCGAGGCCTGCACCCGCTTCCGCGGGAAGAAGAAGGTGCGGCGCCGCTTCAAGGGCTGCTGGCGAACCAACTGCCCGCTGCCCGGCCGACAGCAGGGCGAGCTCAAGGTCGTCACGGGCGTGGAGCCGTGGAGCTACTCCATCGAGCCCGGCCGCGGCATCGAGCAGAGTCTGGCGAGCGAGCGCCTGGGGGGCACGCAGAGGCGGCCCGAGGGCGCGCCGCCCGCGCCCGAGTGGAGCGTCTTCGACGGGAACTGCTCCCACCAAGACGACTTGCCCAAGGACTACGAGCAGGACGAGAACCCATGCCTCCTGGAGCTCCGACAACTGGACCTCGAGCTCACCGACGAGCAGAAAGGGTGGATCAATGGGATCCCGTTCCCGCGCGCCTCGAGAACCGGATCAAGCTCACGCGAACCAGTCAACGCAAGAGCAGGTGGGCGCCTAAGTTCTCGGGCCAGTTCCCGGGCAAGCTGCAGCGCCAGTGGCAGCGCGGGAAGGCCGAGACTGGCGGCGAGGCCTCGCTCGAGCACCTGAGCCGAGGCGCGGCCGAGGCGAAGCTCATTGGCAGGCCGCCGAAGGCGAAGACGAGCTTCTCCCAGAAGTTCCAGGCCAAGAGGCAAACGGGGAAGGACGCCAAGAAGCAATCGAAGGCCTAGAAGAAAACAGGCCGCGAGGCTTGCGACGAACCCCCCTGGCACGGCAAGGTGGCCCGCGTCGCCGAGGAGGGAGTCCACGAGGGCTGGCGCGGCAGAGTGCAGGACGTCTGGCGAGTCCTGAGCACCGAGGACGCGCGCCGCCTGCGCGTCCACGAGGTGGAGGCCGCGGCGATCTGCCAGGTCCACAGCGGCGAGGCTCGGAGGCTCACAGGCACTCGCTAACTTCCGCCTGCTTCCGACTGAGGCGGCGGAAGCAAGCGGAAGCTGGCGGAAACGATGGAAGCGACGGCGGAAGCGGCGGAAGTTGGCGGAAAGTTGGCGGGTGCAGGCGGAGGCGAACGAAGCGGAAGCAGGCGGAAGTTAACGAGTGCGTATGACTCCCGAGCGCCACAGGTCACGATCGAGCAGGACTACAAGTTCCCCAAGCCGCACAAGCTCGACTGGCGCCAGACCAGATTGGCTCGCCGCACCGAGCTCGCCAAGGAGCACGCGATCATGGAGCGCGAGCAGGTCGGCAAGGGCGACGCCCTCGAGCCGGGTGCAGCGCGCGCTTCTGGGCGAGATAGGAGCGCGCGGGCGCCCCCGAGACCGTTCTGGCGGTCGAAACCACGGCGGCCGTTGCCCGGGCTCGAGAGGGCCAGGGCGAGGACGAACCCGCCGCCCAGCAGCCCGAGGAGAAGCGCTGGGCCGAGAGAGTCCACGAGGCCGAGCACGCCCTGATCTGCGCGCATTCCGAGGCGCCCGCGCACTACACCTACCTCAAGGCCGGTGGTTACTGCAGTTGCCCCCGCCCCAAGGCACGCCCAGTTCTCTCGCTCCGTTATGGAGCGGATCCTGGAGGCACCCTGGGCGGGGGGCACTTGTAGCAGCGCCCTCCACGGTCTCGAGGATAGGCGGGGGCGTCGAGGCGGAGCGCCGCGACGCCCTCAAGCGGCCGCCCGCGAACGCCAAGCAGGCCGAGGGGGCCGCATGTGAAGTCATACCTACACCCCGCGATTCCTAAAGGGGGAGGTGGGGTTCGCTGTGCTCGGGAGCTGCCGAACGAAGTGAACTCCACCCTCCTGGTCTGAAATCGCGGGTAGAGTTCGCACGTGGCCTCCCAATGCCGCCGCGAGGATCCTTCGCAAGCTCGGCGCCAGTGGCCCTGGCGAGACCTGCCCTGCGAGGTGCAACGCGATGTTCCAGGCCGACGCCTGGCCCTGCGGATCGAGCGCGCCCTGCGCGAGATCCGAGGCAGGACCCCGCAGCGGTCGAGCCGAAGGACGCCGCCTTCGAGGAGGCAAGCGCCGCCGCCCAGGCCTGCGCCCAGTGCCTCCCGCGCAAGGGCGGTTTCAAAGGGTGCCGAGCCTGCGCGGGCGAGTGGTTTCAGAACGCGCGCATGAACGGTTTCTTGGCCAGGAGCGCCACGGACCTCTCTTGCGCAGGCAAGTTGTAGCCACGAGTCTCGAGATCTCTCGAGTCAGTCTTGCGCCAAGACCTACAGGGTCAGTCTACGCGAGTGCCCCGGCTCATCATCGGCATCATTGTCATAATCGTCATCTTCCCCGTCATCATCCTAGCATCACCCTCCCAGGGGGGAAATCGTTCACTATTCCCACCAACCCCCCGAACTTTATCCCCAGGGGATTATTTTCGGGGGCAGTGGGTGATGGCTCTCGCCTGAGAGTCGTGCGCCTTCCTGTTTTTAAGTTAGTGCCCGAACTTTACGCAGGGCGGGTTTTTTTTTCCAACATGCGTTTATCCTCTAGCGCCGCGCACATTCGTTTTAGAAAGTTTACAACAGCATAAAGGTTTCGTATGGTTGACGTCCCAGGAGTTGTGGTCCAGCCAGTGCGACTTGGAATTGCTTGGGCGCAACAGTCACGTTGATTCGTGGTGTGGAAGTCGGAAGAACCGTCAGGATCCTCAAGACGCAGCATTAAATTTGATTCGCAGCGCTGAAGCCCGTGGAGTTGTACGTTGACACGGTTGGATATCATCAAACGGTTGTTTTCCAACGGGTCACGTCCAGCAGTGCGGGTATTGTATTGTGGGAACTTGTGAAAGGGGGGCGTGGTGGGAGGGTTAATTGCAACATCGTTGGCGCGCCCTGGATTTACACTGGTCCTCCTCTTCCTCCTCCTCTTCCTCCTCCCTCCCTCCCTCCCTCCCTCCTTCCCTCCCTCCCTTCCCCCCCCGTCCCTCCTCCGCCGCACCCCCCCCCCCGGTCCTCCCCCCCCAATCGTCCAGAAAGTTGGGGGCCACGGCTGGAATGGGCAACGCAGTTGTATTGCCGCGCCGTACGCGTCTGTGGAGATGACGGGGTTCATCCAGCACAAAGCGCCGGGCCATGCACGCCAGATTGCCGCCTTCGCCGCCGACGCGCCTCAGGGCTTATGGTTTTCGCATTGCCTCCCTCCCCCCTCCACCCCTCCCTCCCTCCCTCCCTCCCCCCGTCCCTCTCTTCATCCTCCTCCGCAAGCCCTCCTGCCGCGCCGCCTCCGCTCCCGCGGCTGCCCGCCCCGAGCGCCTGCCGCGCGCGCCCGCCAGGCGCCACGCCTCCGTGCAGCTCGGCGGCCTGGAGTTGCTGCGGTGCCTGGCGCCGCCGCTGCTCGGGGGGGCGGCAGGGAAGGAGAGACGGAGATGAGAGGAGAGGGTGGGAGAGGAGGGGAAAAGGAAAAGAGAGGAGAGAAGAGGAGAGGAGAGGAGAGGAGAGGAGAAGAGAGGAAAGAGAGAGGAGAGGAGAGGAAAGAGAGGGAGCAGAGGTGGGGAGAGGAAAGAGGGGGGAGGGGCAAGGGGGAGGGGGCGAAAGGGGGGGGAAGGAAGGAGGGGCGCTGGGCTGGGCCACTTGGTACGCAGCAGTGGATGAGGGCATGCGCGGGCGGCTCTTGAGCGGTGGCACGCGGACCAGTCCGCGCCGACGGAAGCAAGGACCGAGCTTGTTAGCGAGGAAAGGAGAAAGGAAGGGGGGCAATCTAAGCGCGCCCGCGCCATATCTGACATCCCAACATTCCCACCCATCCCAGTACTTTCCGTCGCGCTGTTTTTCTCTATCCGCGGACGCGTGCGGGTTCATCCCTCCACCCTCCCCCTTTTCCTCCCCCCCCCGCCCCCCCAGTCCCTCCTTGCGCATTCCTGCTCGTTCCTCCCTGCTCTCCCCTTTCCCTCTCCTCCCCCATCCCCGCTCCTCCCGTGCCTCCGCCCTCCGTCCCTCCGTCCCTCCTGTTTTCCTCCTTCCTTTTCCTCATTCCTCTCTCCCATCCTCATTTTCCTCCTCCCTCCCTCCCTCGACCTTTTCCTTCCTCCCTCCTTCCCCCCCTCTTTCCCTTCCCCGCCCCCATGCCGTATTCCATTATCCCTCCCTCCCTCCCCGCACGCCCGCCCTCCCGTGCGAGGGTAGGAGACAGAGAGAGAAGAGCGCGGATGTGGAGGAGGAGGAGGAGGAGGAGGACGTGAAGGAGGAGGAGGAGGAGGAGGAGGACTAAATGAAGTGTTTAAGGGATGAATGGAGGGAGGAGGAGGAGGAAAATGAGGAGGAGGAGGAGGAGGAGGAGGGGGAAGCGATGGCATCGGTCGCCAAACGAGTCCGCCGCCAGCTACAGCGCCATGAGGAAGAGGGCGAGGAGGTGATGGTAGGGACGACGACGAGCAAGAGGACCTGGGAGGAGGGGGAGGAAGAGAAGAGGAGGAGGAGGAGGAAGAGGAAGAGGAAGCGAAGGAGGAGGAGGAGGAGGAGGAATAGACAGGTCCAGAGGTCCGACGTCTTGGCACTTTCAGTGCTGAGGCCGAAGTCGGCGAGCGACATCCGCATCGTTTGCTATCTCAATGCGAACGGCGGCGTTAGGAAGAGGAGGGCAAGACGGACGTGGTGGTGGTGGCCGCTGCAGAAGGGAAGAAAGTCCCGAGCAGAGCAGCGCGCACCACGGCCACGACAGGGCCGGCGGCGACGACGGAGACGAGGCGCGCAGACGATCCGCACGGCTTTGGGCAAGGGCCCACCTGGCAGGAGTGGTTAAACAGCACATCGTTGAGCCGTGTTGCAGCTTGCGGGAAGAGGGAACGAGGGCGACGACGACCACGACGAGAGGGCGGAGTGGGAGGAGAGGCGGCGCTGCTGGCGCTTGCGGTGGACGCGGTATCCTCCTTCGTCGTCGCGTGTTGGTCGCAGACAGTGTGTGTACGTGTGAGTGCGTCAGTGTGACAGTGTCAAAGTGTTGAAGCGTGCAAGTTTGTAGGTGCGCGTAAGTGTGTAATTGTGTAAGTATGTGTGTTATTGTTTGTATGCGTGCTTGTGCGCGTGGCCGGACAATTTGCCTATCGGTTGCCCTTGTTAGCCCCACATTGATGCGGATTGCCTCGGCCTCGCCGCCGACAGAAACGTGTATGTGTGTGTATGAGTGTGTGTGTATGCGTGTGCGTGTGCGTGTGCGCGTGCGCGTGCGTGTGCGCGTGCGTGTGCGCGTGCGTGTGCGCGTGCGCGTGCGTGTGCGTGTGCGTGCGTGTGCGTGTGAGTGTGTTTTTCGCGGGTACGTGTGCGTGTGTTGTTTGCGTGTGCGTGTTCGTCTGTGTCTGTGTCTGTGTCTGTGTCTGTGTTTGTGTTGTGTCTTTGTTTGTGTGTGTGAGTGAGTGGGGGGGGTGCGTGTGCGCGTGCGTCTGCGTGTGCGTGTGCATGTGCGTGTGCGTGCTAGTGTGCGTATGCGGCTGCGTGTGCGTGAGCGTGTGCGTGTGCTGGTGCGTGTGCGTGTGCGTGTGCGTGTGCGCGTGCGTGTGTCGTGTGCGTGTGTGCGTGTGTAGTGTGCGTGTGTGGGTGTGTGTGTGTGTGCGTTTGTGTGTCTGCGCGTCTGCGTGTGT
>CAUYUJ010021771.1:266873-276873 GCA_963575745.1 Prorocentrum cordatum | reverse complement strand
TGCTCCGCACGCTGCGCCTCCAAGGCGGGGCAGACGAAGCAGCGGTGCCAAATTGAGTCGAACGATCCTCCCTCGGGCGAGCGGCAAAAAGGGCACATTGGCGAGATCTCATACTTCCATTCGTGAAGCTTGCGCGCAGTCACATAGGAACGACAAACAATCTCCTTAACAGTTTGCCTGATGGGGAGAGGATTTTTCCGAGCAAAAGGCTTTGACATGCTCTATCCAGAGCCCCCTCTCCAGGATAGCCAGGTCCCTCTGGTGCCCGGAGTCCTTCAAATACTTTCTCATACTCTGATGTATCTATATTCGAGTGTGAGACCTCTGACTAGATGCTTCTCGACCTGTGTGAACGGCGCGTCTGTCAGCAAGAGCGGGTCCCCGTTGCGCATGTGGAAAGCACAAGGACCCCCTGATCTCCCACTTGGCCCTCTCAATCCAGCACAGCATGTCCCCGATCGGGCCCCGCGACATCTTTCCCCAGGGAGGCTTCTTGTGCGCCTCCAGGTGCCTGTGGACCACGGAGGCCACTTTCGACAGATCGCCCACAGAGAGCCCATCACCCTGGCGACGTCCTGGGGTACAGGCTTGCCAAACTTCCTTGGCGAACCTACGTGTCGTGGCTGCCGCGTGCTTGACCGGGTTCTCGGAGGGCTCCAAGGCCAGGGCCAAACTCAAGTCTGCTCCACAGCTCGTCAATCCAAGAGAACATGCAGCCTGGCTCCTTAGCTTTAGGATCTCCTTCGGCGTCCATCCCACCACCTCCTTCCCCATAGGTAGTAGCAGACTTGACACCACAGAACCAGATTTTAGCTCGAGCCCGGCTTGGGTTTCTCAGCGACCTGATCTGACCCAGCCCCCTCCTTCCCCTCGCCCATCTCTCCTTTCCCTTCCTTTTATTTAATCGCTTCGCTCATTCCGCCGGCCCATATTGTCGCACAGTTGTGGGCTAGCCGAGTTTTGGGGCCTCTTGGGGGCCGTTTTGGGGCCTCTTGGGGCCTCTTTTGGGCCTCTTTTGGGCCTCTTGGGGCGTCTTGGGGGCCTCTTGGGGGCCTCTTGGGGCCTTTTTGGGGCCTCCTGGGCGCCTTCTGGGGCGGAGGGCTCGATTTTTCAGTTCTCGGTTCCCCTCTTGAGCCCCTCTTGGGCCCGTCTTGGGGCCTCTTGGTCCGTCTTGGGCGGCACTTGGGCCGTCTTGGGGGCCCTCCTGGGCCGTTCCGGGGCCGTCTTGGGAGCCTCATGGGCCGTCTTGGAGCGGTCTTGGGGGCCTCTTGGGCCGTCTTGGAGCGTCCGGAAGCCGAAAAAGCCAGAACGCAAAAAACAGCGAAAAAAACAATGAAAATCAACGATTTTGGCCTCTTGGGGCCCTCTTCGGAGGCCTCTTGGAAGGCCCTTGGGGCGTCTTGGAGGCCTCTTGGGCTGTCTTGGGGCCCTGTTGGGCGTCTTCGGGCGATCTTTGGCCGTCTCGGGGCCCTCTTGGACCGTCTTGGAGGCTTCTTGGGGGCCTCTTGGCCCGTCCTGGGGCCCTGTAACAGGGCTCCGGCATCTCTGGCCCGACCTTGCGGGGACCTTGCCGGGGACCTTGCCGGGGACCTTGCCGGGGACCGGCCGGGACCTGGTCGGGGTACTTTTCGTCTGGGGACCCCCAGGGGCCGCCCCGCGCGCGCGAAGTAGAAACATTGTAGAGCAGTTACCGGAGATCTTAGCACGCCTCTGGCCCGTTGGGCTTTCCCTTCCTTTTATTTCTACGTATTATGAGATCCTTGCCTGGAGCGAAGCTGCAACCTAGGTTCACAATCGACTCGTCATACGTCCCAGCATACCGCCCCAATTCAAGCTTGGCCTTCTTGACCAGCTCTGGGCACGTTGCCGTGACGTTAAACTAAATTGAACAGCTTCGAGAGGCAATCCACTAAGAAGGCCAGGGCAACGCACATGTTACAGACAGCAGCATCTATGTATTCGCTTCGTTCGTTCAGGCTGAGATCATCTACATGTACCGCTCGAGCAGGAGTGTAATTCTTTCCACCATACTCATCAACCGTAGGTAAAACATAACACTTATTCTCGCACGTCGCCGTGCTGCTGCCTGCTACGACCCCTCTCTCTGGGGTGAGCGCGTCCGCGGTCGTCCCTTCGACACTGAGAAGCCTGTCCCAGGAGTAGGTGTGGAGGGAGAAGCGCAGCACGTGGAGAGTGAAGCCCCACTCTGTGGCAGACTCCAGCAGCTTGGCGTGCACAACGTGCTCGTAGCACCGCTTCAGGTCCGCCAAGAGAGTGAGCACATGCTCTCGGCGCCCTACTGCCAGGTCGCCCCAAACAGTCTGGCGCCAGACCGTGTCCGTGGGGCTCCTCCCTGGTGACATAACAAATGCCATGGTCTGTGATCATGCTCTCCCAATTCTTACAGGCGGTCGTGTTCCATCCAGACAACCCCCCCTCCCCCTCCTCCTCCTCCTCCTGCTCCTTTTCCTCCGCCTCCTCCTCCTCATTCTCCCCCAAAGCTGTCCCTTTGAGAAGTGGTCGGGGCATCCCGGGCACGGATCGACGAACGCACATCGTCGAATGTGTGGGTTGGCGCCGCCGCCGCCGTCGTCGGAGAGGGAAACGGATGGGGTCGTCGTGGTCGGCGCCGCCATTGGGGGCTTTCGGAAGTTCCCTCAGAAGCCTTCTCCTCCACCTCCTGCTTCTCCACCGCGTTTCCTCCTCCTCCTCCGCCTCCCCCTCACCAGCCGCGCGGCCCTGAAGCAACCGTTATGCGTTTGCGTGGACTTAGGTTGGGGACAAGCTCCCCCGACCCTGAGGCCTGGCCTCAAGCTTGCCCCGGCTGCATACCGTACCTCCCCACAGTTCAGTCGATGTTGTCCCTTGTCTCGTCGGCGGCAGAAGCTGCTGGATCACACGTGCGTGATCGGCGTCGTCGTTGTGATTGAGCGTGTCTACTCCTTCGGTGTCTTCTACGTCGGTGTTACTGCGTCTTTCGCGCATCGCTGTGGCTGGCTCATTATATCCTGCTGCTACCTTGCGCGAGGCGTGCAACGAATTTGACATGATCCGTTGTGTTGTTGGTTCCATCATTTCCTGTGAGTTGTGTTATCATGATCGCTGTCTACTCGTGACGATTGCACCTTCTGGTTGGAGAAGCAGTCTCTATGCGTATCGCATGCTGGAATCCACTGTCGGTGGCGGACAGAGGCAGGGAGCTCGTTATAGACCTGGAATGCAAGCAAAACTACATCATGATCTTGATTGCAGCACTGAGGGGTGCAATGAGAGTCCTTACGTAGTCGGATAGATGCCGCATTTCAAAGCTGTGCAGTTTGGACTCCATGCCAAGCCGTTCCGTTCTACTTCGAACTGCGGTATAAGTTTGAATTCGGCCAAGCAGACTGTGATATCGAAATGTATCGTGAGAATATGGACTGCCCCATTGGACATACGTGGATTGGGGCAGCTACCCGTACCAAATGTCACCATGGAGATGTGACGTTCGTTGGCCTGTATTTCCCACCGCGCAGCAAGGATCCAAGAGGACAGATAACGTTACGCAGTACGATCGAAAAGGCACAGCCGTTTGCCATGGGCGTGCTGTCGTCTTTGTTGACTTAATTGGACAGGTTAGACTCCAATGTGGTACTGCAGTTGAAACATCCGGTGCAGTTGGCCCACGCGTTCGGAGCGAGGAACATCATGCGACGACCATGTTTTGTTACCGTCGTCGCTCCTGGGCATGGTGTTTCGGTTTTCGCAGACTATGGGGTCTTCGGAAAAGTTGCAAGTTATACCTGGTAGCCGCCCGAGGGACCACATTGCGCACGTCTTCGATGTGCCGCTTCGCGCATCGCATCGGCAAGAGTATCCATCGAGGCGGTGGGACTTTGTGGGGCTAGCTCGATGCCCCATTCGCGATATAGCGACTGTATAGCATGCTCAATCCCGTCGCCGAAGCTCGTCTGCAAAGTGTTATGATATGTCTTTGTTTGGCATATGGTCCGGGATGCCCCTTGTCTTGAAGCGGCCGGGTCGTGACTGGTTCAGCACGTGCAGACAGGGGGCCTGGAGATGTCCGAAGCCACCCCGAGGGCCCTCCCAAAGGCGCACCGAGTCCTGGCTAAGACAAGGGACGGAGGCTCTGAGGGGCCGGGAAGGCGTGCTCGCGAGATGATAAATGGCACCTTCGAAGCCGCGCTATGGCTTGCTCGCGCGAATAGGCGACGTCGGCTTCTGCGTAGGCAAATCCGCGAGCAGAGAGAGGCCCAACTGGTGGAGGAGTTGGAGGAGGCGCAGGCGAAAGGGCTGAGCTCGGAGGAATAGCGGACATGCAAGTTGATGGCGGGAGGTGGAGTGGGACCGAGACGGAGGAGGTTTGGCTCGATTGTTGTATATACACCTAGCATGGAGGAGTGGCTCGAGGACCTCGCCACGCCGTCGAGTCGCGGGGAGATGGCTGCTCGCCCGATTGAGGCGTCGGCCGGTGATCGCAGGAGCCAGTTCAGCATTTCAGAAGTTGGTCTTGCTGGGGAAGACCTGGCACGCGTCGCTGAGGGCTTTCGGACTGCTCGTCGTCGACGGGCCGCCGCTCCCCAGAGTGCTCCGAACAAGATATGGGCGATGCTGTTTTCGAATTTTCGAGGCGTCCTGAAGTTCGGGAGCGCGCGACGAGTTTCGGCGCTGAGCCTCCTGGCGGGCTTGGGGAGACGTTCGGGGACTGGACGTTGGGCGTCTCGGCGAAAAATGAGACAGGATGCGAGACTGGTGGCGCCCTGGAACAAGTCGTTCACTTGCCAGCTTCGAAAGAAACGAAATTGGGAAGCCGCGGACCACGGGGTCCCGCATCCTTCGTGGATCTGTTCGTTTAGCAAGATGTCGGCGAAGACGGCCCGCGGGAGGCCGCGCCCTATCTCTTGATCGCGGACATTTGCCGATGAGGTCTCGAACTGGGGCCGCCAGGACCACTGCCGCTATTGCGCGGCGGGCGCGCAGGATGAGGCTTGGCACCGCTGACGCAATAATGGCACGGGTAATGCGTTTGGCTCTGTTCAAAATTCGCAGGCCTGGAGGTTGACACCAACGCCAAGATCGGCGGTGTGCCTCCACCGAGGGAAGAAGATCCCGCTCTCGGTGATGGTGGTAATATTATGATTTCCAGGGTGGCCGAAATATTACCACCAACACCGAAATCTAGGATTATCTTCCCCCTGTGGAGGCAACCCCCTGCGTTGGTGTTGGTGCCAATTTCCAGGCCTCCAAAAAATGTTTCTCTCGACGAGACAGCTGGCCGCTTGAGCGTCGAGGCGGATGCCCGTGTACTCCGACAGCGCCGTGGGCGCGCGCGCTTCCAGGCGCCAGCTGATGGGAGCCCTCGGGTCTTCCAGAACTCCAGGGGGGGGGGAACGCGCGGGAGATGCCGGCGCGGCCGCGGCGTTTCGGGGGGCGCTCGCTACCCCGGGCCGCCCCCGGCCCCGGGATCACCGCGCAGCTCGCGCCAATGGTCTGCGCGGTCAAAGTCCGATCGCAGGCGCGGCCTGCGACCTCGCGCCGCGAGCGTTCGCGAACGTTGCGAACGGGGCGCGCTCTGCCAATGACTTCGATGATGCTGCGCGCGCGCGATCTTTTCAATCGGATCGCCATCTCAGGCCGCGCACCCAGCAGCGCGGGACCTATCAGAGCGAGGGGGGCAATCCATCGCCCCGCGCCCTGTCGGAGCGGGGGCGACGAGGTTCGGCAGGGCGCAGAGCCTCCTCTAACACGTTATGGCGCTGCTTGCGGTTCCCTTCCAGGGGGGCCCTTCCTGCCTCCAGCGGCCCGTGGGCTACTGAAGTGGAAGCGAGGCGCTCTGCTATGTCCATGGGATAGGCTTATATGAGGCGTTTTTGGACCTGGCGTTCGTTGTGGACATCGAAGGAGATGGCGCTTCGGAGCAGTATTATCGGCGCGGCCCTGTCGGGCGGCGCTGTTCTGGCCCTCTCGAGGTCGCAGGGCGGCCGCCGGGAGCTCGCGCGCCTAAAGTAGCTGGAGTCGCTGCTGCGAGGTGCTGCTCGGGGGGCCTCAGGCGTTGCGGAGGACGGACAGGAGACGGACGGACGGGAGACGGATCCCCACCCTAGTCGTCTCTTCCTTCCCTCTGGGGCAATACTGAGCTCGGGGAGCGAAAAGTCAGAATCGTGGCTTGCTACATGTTTCTGATGCCCCAGGGCTTAACTGCATCGGGCCGGTCTTGGGCGGACTTCAGGCTTGCCCTGAAGTTGCCTGATGGGCCGCGAAAGAGTTACTAGCGTAGCCAAGCGTTACGTACGCATTGCTTTCAATGTGCGGTTTCTCCCATATTCCGCCCGTCGGACTCTCGAGCCCGCGACCTGGCCCCAAACGCTACCAGGGCGCCATGCGAGATCCCGGCGCGGCTCCGAAGCGGCCCAGATTTTGCGGGGTTGAGAGTCGAGCCAGACGAAAGGGGCGGGATTGGGAAAGGGGGGGGTACGAAATTTGCTGCATGCAGCTGGTTTCGGCCCCACCGAGGAGTCCATCCCTCGATGCGCAGTCGCCTCCGGCGCCGGGAGGCGCCAGGAAAATCAGCGACGCGAGCTGCTTCTCAAAGCCCCCCTTTGCTATCCCCCCCCTTTCGCCCGACCCGAGAGAGGGCCGAGGCGTGGCCCCCCGGGCCCCCGAGAACATATTTCGTGACAGCAGGAGGGGGAGCCCGAGAAGGAGGAGGAGGGCAGGAACGAGGAGGAGGGCTAGAACAGGAGGAGGAATCTCGAGAAGGAGGAGGAGGAGGAGGAGGAGGAAGAGGAGGGGGAGGAGCAGGAGGATGAGAAGGACGAGGAGGACAGACACGCAGGACGCGTGGCCCCCCGGGACCCCAATGAGCTCCTCTGGAGGTCCCGGCGCATTCTCTCGGGCGCGGAGGCCGAAGACCCCGACGGGGCCTCCGGGGAGCCTGTTTTTTTTGTTGGATTCAGGCAAGTTTGCTTGCATGGCGTTCGCCCCCCCCCGCCCCCCCCTCGCCCCTCTTCAAGCGAATACTAGCGTGCAAGTGCCTTTCGACTTGCGTGATTTCCGCGCCCTCCCCCCCGGGCTTGCTTCAGGCTCAGCCCCCCCCCGTCCATGCAAGTAAACTTGCCAGAGTTTTTTATATATAACTATATATATATATATATATATATATATATATATATATATAAAGATAACAACAAAACAAAGGCTCGGGGCGCCCCCGACCGGCCTCCCGAGGGCACCCCGGAGGCCCGCGGGGCGCCCGCGGGAAGCTAAAACGACGCGAAGACTCGGGATCGGCGGGTTGGAAAAGCGTTCCGGAACGCTCTGAGAGCGCTCCGGAACGCTCTGGAGCGATTTATCCCGATGCTAGCCCTGTTTTACAAAAGGGTAGGAATATACCAAGATATTCCAGAATCCTCAAGTCGGGCATGTCCCTCTACAGGGGGAGAAATACTCAGTAGATAGCTGAACAGAAGAGCATGGTGACGATCTGTCGTGCTTGTCAGAAGTGTTTGGGTTGTTGCCTGCTTGCGCTTTAGATCTTGTCCGGAACCCGCCTGCAGGAGGACATGGCCGACCTAAGTTTGGCCCTCGTTGCCCTGCGCCGCGAAGCCGCCCCAGGCAGCCCCGCGGGGCTTTGGCCATGCAGTGGTTTCAAGATGGGCCTCCCTCTCTCTCTCTCTCTCTCTTGGTCATTTCTATGTGTATCCCCCCATGTCCGTCTTCGAACTCTTATTCGTTAGATTGAAATACATACGCGTATTTACATATGTACAAATGTGTATAACACGACCTTCTACATTAGTACCGTTTTCCGAGTTCTCCTCCTCCTCCTCCTCTTCCCTTTTCTCCTCCTCCTCCTCCTCCTCCTCCTCCTCCTCCTCTTCCTCCTCCTATTGCCCCGCCTTTTCCGATTCATACAATTTCTTCTCCCCTCTCGCTTCCTACTGTTTCCTCCTCTTACGGAGGAGGCGAAAGAGGCGAAGAGCCAAAAAGGCGAAGAGATGGAGGGTGACGGCGAAATGCTCGCCCACCTTTTTCTCCTCCCCTCCTTCTTTCTTCCGCCTCCTCGTCCTCCTTCTCCTCCTCCTCCTCCTCCTCCTCATCATCATCATCCTCATCATCATCATCATCCTTTTCCTCCTCCTCCTCCTCCTCCCCATCCCCTTCCCTCCATCCCCCTCCTCGCCCACCCCCTTTCCACTCTTCCCCTCGTCCTCCTCCCCTCCTTCCATCCTCCCTTTTGCGGAGGAGACGGGGAGGGAGGAGAAGAGGACGAGGAGGCGGACAAAAAGAGAGGAGGGGAGCGGAAGGTGGCTCGGAGGCGAAGGGGGGGAAGAGTGGGCTGCTGGCGAAGGGGTAGAGGAGGGAGCGCGGGCCGAGCGAGACCCCAGATCCCCCCCTCCTCCGCGCGCGCTCCCCCGGGGCGCGCGCGGGCGACGAGGGCGCCGCGCGCCGCCCAGGCGCGGTCCACCGCGCCGCGGACGCGGTGCTGGCGCTGGCGGTGCAGCGCGCCGCGGCGGACGTCGGGGTGCTGCTGGACACCACGCAGGCGGGAGCACGCGCCTCCCCCGTCTCCCCCAAATCCTCCTCGTCGTCCTGTTCCTTCCTGCTCCTCCTCCTCGCCTTCCTCCTCCTGCTCCTCCTCCTCCTGCTCCTCCTCCTCCTCGCGTTCCTCCTCCTCCTCCTCCTCCTCCTCCTCCTCCTGCTCCTCCTCCTCGCCTTCCTCCTCCTTTCCCTCTTCCTGCTCCTCCTCATCTCTCATCCTCCTCCTCCCTCCCTCCCTCCCTCCTCCTCCGGCTATCACCATTTGCAATTTCCACATCTACTGCAGTTACGACTACAACGCTTATGTCCACCCCGCTTATTATGACCACGACGAGGACGGCAAGTAGCACTATCATTCTTAGAATTTGCATCTTTGCCATTGAAATTACCGTTTCTACCAAACCCGGCCTTCTGCTATACTTGATACGTTTTCTATGTCAAGTGCCAATTATCCCAGTGCGACCCTACCTAGGAGTTGGAACCCCTAGGAATGCAGCATTAGTAGTAACAGTAACGCTAAGCTAAAGCTAAGCTAAAGCTAAGCTACAGCTAAGCTAAAGCTAAGCTACAGCTAAGCTAAAGCTAAGCTACAGCTAAGCTACAGCTAAGCTAAAGCTAAGCCGCAGCTAAGCCATAGCTAAGCTAAAGCTAAGCTAAAGCTGAGCTAAAGCTGAGCAAAAGCTAAGCTACAGCTAAGCTAAAGCTATGCTAAAGTTAAGCTAAAGCTAAGCTGCAGCTAAGCTAAAGCTAAGCTACAGCTAAGTTCAAGCTAAGCTAACGCTAAGCTAAGCTAAAGCTAAGCTAAACGCTAAGCGAAAAGCTAAGCGAAACGCTAAGCTAAAGCTAAGCTTCAGCTAAGCTAAAGCTAAGCTAAAGCTAAAGCTAAAGCTAAAGCTAAAGCTCCCAGGGGACTGGGGGGAACCGCTCCCAGGGGACTGGGGGAACCGCCCAGGGCGTGTTCCACTGCCCGGCCCCTTTAGGAGAGTAAGAACCCTTCTAGGCAGAGCCTAGGTAGGGAATATTGGTCTGTTTTACTACAATTTCGAAGGTTACATATACTATTTGAACTACTATTAGTACTGCGGCTGCCATTACTTCTACTACTATTACTACTACTACTACTACTACTACCACTACTACTACTACTACTACTACTACTACTACTACTAATACTACTACTACTACTACTCTACTACTACTACTACTACTACGACTACTATTACTTTACTTACGTTACTACTACTACTATACTACTACTACTACTACCTACGATGCTGTTTACCTACTACTACTACTACTACTACTACTACTACTACTACTACTACTACTATTACTACTAACTACACTACTATATACCCTACTACCGACTGTACTACTACTACTACGACTACTACTACTACTTACTACTAATACTACTGGTACTATATACGACTACTACTACTACTACTACTACTATGAT
>CAUYUJ010021771.1:79373-259373 GCA_963575745.1 Prorocentrum cordatum | reverse complement strand
GGCCGAGGCCTTCTAAGAAGCAGGGTGCTTCTAAGAAGCCTTCCCCCCTCCCCCATACCCCCTTTTGCGCGCCGCCAAGTCTTGCATCTCCCAACGCCTTCGGGAACCTCGGAACTTCAGACCACGTTCTGGGGGCCGGCGTGCTGCGTGCCGAGGCGTTCGTGGGCGGCCCCCTAGAGGCCCCCGGCGAGGGCACGACTGGAGGCCGAAGAGACGTGCGAGAGGCGTCCTGTCGTGGCGTGTTTGTTTCACTTAATGGGCGAAGAGCGGTATAAAATAAACTTGTTCGCCGTCGGGGGCGCCTGCCCCAGGGCGGCTGGAAAGTTTATACCCTTACGGTGGCACCGCAGGGGTATAAACTTTCCAGCCGCCCAGGGGCAGGTGTCCCCGACGGCGGAAAGTTTTTTTATACCGTTCTTCGCTCGCTGGTTCAACGACGGGGGGATGACAGGGCGAAGATCGATAGATACCAGGCCTGTCCCGGGGTGCGCTCAGGCCAGGATTCCGGGGCGGATGCAGCCGTGGCGACGAGGAGACCCCTGGAGGCCCAAGGAGGGTGTGAAAGAGCCAGAGGTCGACCCTCATTCCTCGAACTACCACAGGCCTCCCGATTCGACCATGCCCTCGCTTGTTCGATCCTTCCATCGATCCCCGCTCGTTCGATCGATCAGTCACGCCCCCCACGCGCGCGCGGAGCTTCAGGCGAGCGAGCCCTCCCAACGCAGCGGCCTCTGCACCTACGGCCAGCTCGCCGCTCTCGGAGGCGCCGCTCCGCTGTCCGTCGTCGTCTTCGTCGTGTCTTCGTCGTCGTCCTCGCCGTCGTATTCGGCGTTATTCCCCACATGCTTCGTGGGGTTATGGTTTTCTCCCCTGCCGCGCCGCACCCGCGACACACACCTCACTCTTCGTACAGCACAGCTCAGCACAGCACATCACAGCACAGCACAGCACAGCACAGCTCAGCTCAGCACAGCACACACCTCAGCTCAGCCCAGCACACAGCACAGCTCAGCACAGCTCAGCACAGCCCAGCACGGCTCAGCTCAGCACAGCACAGCACAGCTCGTTGCACTGGCGCAAAGCCTAGCAAGCGTGGCACTTCCTCGACACCACAGGGGGTGCGCAGGGGGTGGTCTCTCAGCTCGGTCGCTATCCACGACACTGTCGCAAAGCCTAGTAGGCGTGGCACTTTCTCGACACCACAGGGGGTGCGCAGGGGGTGGTCTCTCAGTTCGGCCGCTATCCACGACACTGGCGCAAAGCCTAGCAGGCGTGGCACTTTCTCGACACCACAGGGGGTGCGCAGGGGGTGGTCTCTCAGCTCGGCCGCTATCCACGACACTGGCGCAAAGGCTAGCAGGCGTGGCACTTTCTCGACACCACAGGGGGTGCGCAGGGGGTGGTCTCTCAGCTCGGCCGCTATCCACGACACTGGCGCAAAGCCTAGCAGGCGTGGCACTTTCTCGACACCACAGGGGGTGGGCAGGGGGTGGTCTCTCAGCTCGGCCGCTATCCACGACACTGGCGCAAAGCCTAGCAAGCGTGGCACTTTCTCGACACCACAGGGGGTGCGCAGGGGGTGGTCTCTCAGCTCGGCCGCTATCCACGACACTGGCGCAAAGCCTAGCAGGCGTGGCACTTTCTCGACACCACAGGGGGTGCGCAGGGGGTGGTCTCTCAGCTCGGCCGCTATACCATAGCAGGCGTGGCACTTTCTCGACACCACAGGGGTGCGCAGGGGGTGGTCTCTCAGCTCGGGCCGCTATCCACGACACTGGCGCAAAGCCTAGCAGGCGTGGCACTTTCTCGACACCACAGGGGTGCGCAGGGGGTGCTCTCTCAGCTCGGTCGCTATCCACGACACTGGCGCAAAGCTACAGGCGTGGCCCTTTCTCGCACAGGGGGTGCGCAGGGGTGGTCTCTCAGTTCGGGCCGCTATCCACGACACTGGCGCAAAGCCTAGCAGGCGTGGGCACCTCTCGACACCACAGGGGTGTGGGCAAGGGGGTGTCTCTCAGCTCGGCCGCCACGACACTGGCGCAAAGCTAGCAGGCGTGGCACTTTCTCGACACCACAGGGGGTGCGCAGGGGGTGGTCTCTCAGCTCGGCCGCTATCCACGACACTGGCGCAAAGGCTAGCAGGCGTGGTCGACACCGCAGCAGGGGTGGTCTCTCAGCTCGGCCGCTATCCACGACATGGCGCAGCCTAGCAGGCGTGGACTTCTCGACACCACAGGGGGTCGCAGGGGGTGGTCTCTCAGTCGGCCGCTATCCCGACACTCAGCTAGCAGGCGTGGCACTTTCTCGACACCAAGGGTGGGCAGGGGGTGGTCTCTCATCTCGGCCGCTATCCACGACACTGGCGCAAAGCCTAGCAGGCATAGCACTTTCTCGACACCACAGGGGTGTGCGCAGGGGGTGGTCTCTCAGCTCGGCCGCTATCCACGACACTGGCGCAAAGGCTAGCAGGCGTGGCACTTTCTCGACACCACAGGGGGTGCGGAGGGGGTGGTCTCTCAGCTCGGCCGCTATCCACGACACTGGCGCAAAGCCTAGCAAGCGTGGCACTTTCTCGACACCAAAGGGGGTGCGCATGGGTGGTCTCTCAGCTCGGTCGCTATCCACGACACTGCCGCAAAGCCTAGCAAGCGTGCACTTTCTCGACACGCACAGGGGGCGCGCAAAGGGGGTGGTCTGCTCAGCTCGGCCGGCTATCCACGACACTGGCGCAAAGCCTAGCAGGCGTGGCACTTTCTCGACACCACAGGGGTGCGCAGGGGGTGGTCTCTCAGCTCGGCCGCTATCCACGACACTGGCGCAAAGGCTAGCAGGCGTGGCACTTTCTCGACACCACAAGGGGTGCGCAGGGGGTGGTCTCTCAGCTCGGCCGCTATCCACGACACTGGCGCAAAACCTAGCAGGCGTGGCACTTCTCGACACCACAGGGGGTGCGCAGGGGGTGGTCTCTCAGTTCGGCCGCTATCCACGACACTGGCTCGACAGCCTAGCAGGCGTGGCACTTTCTCGACACCAAAGGGGTGGGCAGGGGGTGGTCTCTCAGCTCGGCCGCTATCCACGACACTGGCCGCAAAGCCTAGCAGGCATGGCACTTTCTCGACACGCACAGGGGGTGCGCAGGGGGTGGTCTCTCAGCTCGGCCGCTATCCACGACATTGCGCAAAGCCTAGCAGGCGTGGCACTCTCTCGACACCACAGGGGGATGCGCAGGGGGGTGGTCTCTCACTACCACGACACTGGCGCAAAGCCTAGCAGGCGTGGCACTCTCTCGACACCAAAGGGGGTGGCATGGGTGGTCTCTCAGCTCGGCCGCTATCCACGACACTGGCGCAAAGCTAGCAGGCGTGGCACTTTCTCGACACCACAGGGGGTCGGAGGGGGTGGTCTCTCAGCTCGGCTATCCACGACACTGGCGCAAAGGCTAGCAGGCGTGGCACTTTCTCGACACCACAGGGGGTGCGCAGGGGGTGGTCTCTCAGCTCGGCCGCTATCCACGACACTGGCGCAAAGCCTAGCAGGCGTGGCACTTTCTCGACACCACAGGGGGTGCGCAGGGGGTGGTCTCTCAGTTCGGCCGCTATCCACGACACTGGCGCAAAGCCTAGCAAGCGTGGCACTTTCTCGACACCAAAGGGGGTGGGCAGGGGGTGGTCTCTCAGCTCGGCCGCTATCCACGACACTGGCGCAAAGCCTAGCAGGCGTGGCACTTTCTCGACACCACAGGGGGTGCGCAGGGGGTGGTCTCTCAGCTCGGCCGCTATCCACGACACTGGCGCAAAGCCTAGCAGGCGTGGCACTTTCTCGACACCACAGGGGGTGCGCAGGGGGTGGTCTCTCAGCTCGGCCGCTATCCACGACACTGGCGCAAAGCCTAGCAGGCGTGGCACTTTCTCGACACCACAGGGGGTGCGCAGGGGGTGGTCTCTCAGCTCGGTCGCTATCCACGACACTGTCGCAAAGCCTAGCAGGCGTGGCGCAGGGGGTGCGCAGGGGGTGGTCTCTCATTCGGCCGCTATCCACGCTGGCGCAAAGCCTAGCGTGGCACTTTCTCGACACCACGGGGTGGGCAGGGGGTACGACACTGGCGCAAAGCCTAGCAGGCGTGGCACTTTCTCGACACCACAGGGGGTGCGCAGGGGGTGGTCTCTCAGCTCGGCCGCTATCCACGACACTGGCGCAAAGCCTAGCAGGCGTGGCACTTTCTCGACACCACAGGGGGTGCGCAGGGGGTGGTCTCTCAGCTCGGCCGCTATCCACGACACTGGCGCAAAGCCTAGCAGGCGTGGCACTTTCTCGACACCACAGGGGGTGCGCAGGGGGTGGTCTCTCAGCTCGGCCGCTATCCACGACACTGGCGCAAAGCCTAGCAGGCGTGGCACTTTCTCGACACCACAGGGGGTGCGCAGGGGGTGGTCTCTCAGCTCGGCCGCTATCCACGACACTGGCGCAAAGCCTAGCAGGCGTGGCACTTTCTCGACACCACAGGGGGTGCGCAGGGGGTGGTCTCTCAGCTCGGCCGCTATCCACGACACTGTCGCAAAACCTAGCAGGCGTGGCACTTTCTCGACACCACAGGGGGTGCGCAGGGGGTGGTCTCTCAGCTCGGCCGCTATCCACGACACTGGCGCAAAGCCTAGCAGGCGTGGCACTTTCTCGACACCACAGGGGGTGCGCAGGGGGTGGTCCCTCAGCTCGGCCCGCTATCCACGACACTGGCGCAAAGCCTAGCAGGCGTGGCACCTTCTCGACACCAAAGGGGGTGGGCAGGGGGTGGTCTCTCAGCTCGGCCGCTATCCACGACACTGCCGCAAAGCTTTGCAGCCGTGGCACTTTCTCGACACCACAGGGGGTCTCCGAGCGCGGCCGCCACCCACGACACTGTCGCAAAGCTTAGCAGGCGTGGCACTCTCCCGGGACTATAGGGCCAGCGCAGGGGGTGATCTCTTGGTGCAGTGATTATCCACCGCATTGCGCGTGAGAGCTTGCGTCTTACCCTGATCCGTAAACATCGCGGCTCAAGCCGGCGCGGCACGACTGCGCATTTACGCAAGTTTGTTTGTGTTCCAGCTTGCGGGCAACAACCGCCCGGCCTACGCGCGGCAGCAATGCCGCCCAAAATTGGCATTGGACAGCTGCCGCCTCCGTGCGTGAAGCTGAAGAACGCACTGACTGAAATGGGCGACGATGTAAGCCTGGAAGGCTTGCGTGGCTGCGAAGGGCCTCTGATAAGAAACGCATTCGATGCCTATCACCATCAACTGAAGAATTGGTGGCCCGAGACGCTTTACATGAGGTATAACGAGTTGCTGCATCCAGGTACGAACGACGATAGCAGGAGGCAGTGCCTGGTGGCATACTTGCTGAACCCTTCGTCCGGCGGGTTCCCGGCTGATCAGCTGGGGGGCAGTGCGGAGGATGGCGATGGCTCGCCGTTGGCGAAAGTTCGGCGGGTCGGCGACGCCGGCAACGGGGGCGTTCGTTGCCACGCCCGCGCAGGACACGCCTATCAAGTGCACGCCCATGCAGGCCTTCACTCCCCAGCGGTCCCCAGCACTTCTGCTTGCTACCTCTGTTCGTTCCACGGGTACCCCGCGCATTCAGCTGTCCCTTGAGCTGGCTCAGACGGACCGCCGCTGGGCAGAAGTACCTTGGTCGCAAGGCCTGCGAGAATCAGTTCAGCTCGAGAATCGTCGACGAAAGCGGATGCGAAAGCAGTCAAATGGCACAAGGCATTCGCGGCCAAGCGAGCTCCTGATCCAGAGCACTTGCCGTCGAGGAGTTCCAGTAAACGCATGAGATTTAAATTAAGTAGGTGGGGTTCCTCGGTAGCGCAATCGTTTTTTCCTCGCCCTCTTCGCCTCCAGGGGTCTCCGGTGGGACCTGCAGGAACCTCTGGAGACTTGGCGACTTCTGGATGTGGAGGACGACGTCGGTCGTCCTCGTCGTCGTCGTCGCCGGCGATCGATCGGGGATCGGTCGATTGAGGATCGATCGATCGAGGATCGAGGCTCATCTTCCTCGTCGCTGTCGTCTTCGCTTTCGGCGTCGTCGTCGTTCTCGTCCTTGCCACCTCCGAGGGCCTCTGGAGGCCTCCAGGTGGGCCACGTCACGTTGAGAGGCCCCCCTCCCTGCTAAGTCGATGAGCGGGTTGCCCTTCTTCGTTTCTTGGGAGTGCGTCACGGCCGCAGTTTTGTTCGGGTTGGCGCCCGTTGCTGGAGCGTTTTCGCCAAAGGGTTGTCTGCGAACGGTGGCTTGATCATGTCCGATTCAGGAACCTCCGGGGACGGAAGTCGCAGTCGTCTCCCTCGTCGTCGCCGTCGGCGGTCGACATCGGTCCCCAGGCACCTGAGGATGTGATGCTTGTTGAACCCGCAGCCCCGAGGATCTGGAACCCTTGCCCGGCGGGACAGTCTTTGTGGCTCCGTTTCTTGACGGCCACGGGGCCCGCTGACGGGCCCCGGTGGCCGAAGTGAGGAAAAGGCCGCCGCGACCTACAAGACGCAAGTCGTCGGATATCTGGGTCGGTTGAGGACCGATCGATACAGTCGGGGCGCTGAGGAAGGAACCCTGTTCGTTGCGGAGGGGCTCGGTGTTCCTCGATTGTTGCAAAGTTTGCCTCGGGTTTTCCCGAGGTTTTAGATGGGAAATCGAGGTTGAACTTCTGGAAAAAGGGTCCCCGTTCCTTATTTAGGGTTCCTTAGGTCAACGCTTCGACTGTAGTCGATGGATCAAGGATCGATGGGCCTGGGGGCTTTGGGGAGGCCATTTCTCCAGGGGCATCCAGGGTCCTGCGGTCGCTGGTCACCTCCGCGGGAGCCTTCCACGGAGCTCTCCAGGCGGCCCCCACGGGGAGGAGGAGGAGGAGGAGGAGGACGTGGAGGAGAAAGAGGAGGAGGGGGAGAAGGATGAGGAGGGAGGGAGGGAGGGGGGAAAGAGGAGGAGTGGAGGCAGATCGCCCTGATGCTGAGACAGGCGGGGCTGTCTCTGCCCAGCCACTGCCACTGGACGATCTGGGCCTGGGCGGAGGATGATCTGGAGGAGGGAGGGCGAGGGAGGGAGGAGGGGAGTCTGCTTGTACCGTCCTTCTCTGCTCTTGTTTGGTGCCTCTCTTTATTCCTCTTGTGTTCATCCGCTCTTTGCGTTTGTCTCTCTATCTCTTTGAAATCAGTTATGTAGATGTGCATGTATGTATGTGTGGATAGATGGACATATGCATATCTACATGCCTGGTAGTTGAATACACCGATAAGTATATGTGTCTATGAATGCATATAGAATGTTATGAATATGTCTTTCCCTAAACGATATGGCTAGATGCTGGTAAGTCTTATCGGTGCATAAATGTGTACATATGTGTATACGTATATATATATATACAAATATATGTATGTAGTATGTAAATGTGTCACCCTCCAGTATCATACCTGTTCGCTTGTGCGCGATTCCGTTTCCCGCGTCGTCCTCTTTATCATCTTGTTCTTCATCCTAATCCTTCCGCTTCTCACATTACCCCCTTCATCATTGCCATGCCTCATTCCTCATTATCCTACTTCTCGTCCTCCTCTAATCCCTCCGCACCTCCCTCCTGCCTCCGCCTCCTCGCTCAGGTCTCCGATTAGTCTTGTTCACACTTTCTCCAGCTCCATCGTCGATCTCTTCTTCATCCTCCTCCTCCTCCCTCCTTCTTGGTTTGCTCCGCTATCTCTCCTCGCCCTGCGCCACGGCGCCGTCAAGGGAAGGTCCGCCATACGGTCGCATAGGAAGTGCACGCTCGCCTACCAGCGCAAGATGGAGGCGAACAGGGGGCGTGCGACTCAAAAACGCGCGGCGGTGAAAAGCGCTGTGTTTTCTAGCTGCTCCAGCTTTTCCAGCTTTTCCCAGAGAGTACCCCATTGAAACACGTTGTGTTTCCCGCTGTTCTAGCCTCTCCAGTTTTTCCCTCGAGATCCCCCCGTGAAAGATGCCGTGTCTTCCACAATTTCCAGTTTTTTTTTCCCAGGGGGTCCCCATTGAAAAACGATGTGGCTTCCAGCTTCTCCAGCTTCCCCAACTTGTTTCAAAGACAACCCATTGAAACACGTTGTGTGTTCCAGCTTTCCCAACTTTTCCACCTTTTCCCGGAGATTGCCCCATTGATAAACGTTGTGTTTTCCAGTCTTCCCAGTTTTAACAGCTTTTAACAGACAGTGCCCCATTGAAATTCGCTCGGTTTTCAAGTTTCGCTAGCTTTCAGATTTTCCCAGTGAACACCGATTGAACAACGCTGGGTTTGCCAGCTTTGCCAGCCTTTCCCATTTCCCCCGAAGGCTACGAAGCAGGGTAGTCTCAGGGAAAAGTTGGAAAAGCTGGAAAACACAACGTGTTCATCGGGTACTCTTTGGGAAAAGCTGGGGAAGCTGAAAAGCTTGAAAAAAACCATTGCTTTTCACCGCGCAGTCTCTGGGAAAAGATGGAAAGCTGAAAACACACAGCGTGGTCCATCTGGTTGCCTTGTTGGAAAAATTGAAAAGCTAGGAAAGCTGGAAAGCACAACGTTCTTCAATGGGGCACTCTTTTAGGAAAAATTGGAAAAGATGGAAAAGCTGAAGACATACGTTTGTTTAATGGTGCAGCGTTCGGGGGAAGGTGGAACAGCTGGAAGAGCCGGACCAAAACAGCGCTTTTCACGAGGAATTCCATAGGAAAGGTTGGAAAAGGCTGATACACACTGGTTTGAACCGGGTAGTCTCTGGAGAAAAACGGAAAAGCAAGAAAGCACAAAGTTTTTTCATCAGGTAGTCCTTGGGGAAAGTTGGAAAAGCTGGAATTGCTGGAAATCACAGCGTTGTCCAATGGCAGAGAGAAAGACGGAGGAAGAATACGAAAAAGAAGCAGAAGTGGAAGAGGAAGAAGGAGTGGCAGAGGGAGCGAAAGGTATGATATTGTGGGGGCGTCCATCGATCTATTTATTTACATCGATTTCCATATCTCAACAGATACACATACCTTCGCATGTGTATACATATGTACACATGAATGCACGTATAGCAGGGCGAAAGAGAGAGAGAGAGAGAGAGAGAAACCATTGGTCTTTCTCTCTCTCTCTCTCTCACTCCCTGTTTTTGATTATTTGTTTTGTTTCTCTCTCTCTCTCTCTTTTCTCTCTCTCTCTCTCTCTCTCTCTATATATATATACTATATATATATGTATGTATGTACCTCTTTCGTTGTGTTGTCTCTCTCTGTCTTTCTGCATATGTAGATATGTGCGTATACAGTGTATACATACAAACGTAGCACCCTGCAGATGCGGATGAGAGTGAGGGGGCTGTGGGGACGCCGACAGTCTGCGAGACTCTGGAGAAGCCCGCCGCAGGTGCCAAACTTTCACAAAGTATACAACGAGCCTGCCGCAGGCGCCAATTTTTTCGTTAAACCAGTTTGGGTAGGTCGCGGGTGGGTCACGGGTGGGTCGCAAATGGGTCGAGGCTGGGTCGCGGCTGGGTCGCGGGTGGGTCGCTGTTGGGTCGCGGGTGGGTCGCGTGTGGGTCGCGGCTGGGTCGCAGGCTGGGTCGCGGGTGGGTCGCAAGTGGATCGCGGGTCGATCGCGGATGGGTCGCGGGCTGGGTCGCGGGTTGGTCGCGGGGTGGGTCGCGGGTGGGTCGCGGGTGGGTCGCGGGGTGGGTCACGGGTGGGTCGCGGCTGGGTCGCGGGCTGGGTCACGGGTGGGTCGCGGCTGGGTCGCGGGCTGGGTCGCGGATTGGGTCGCGGGCTGGGTCGCGGGGTGTGTCGCCAGGTGCGTCGCGGGTGGGACGACGATAACAAACATCAACAAGGGAACAAGCAGAATCCTCACCCAGGGTCCCCACTTCAGCTACGCACCCAGGGGCAGTGAATGACCGTTCGGCCCCCCCACTCTGATAGATGTGCTCGCCCAATGTAGCCCCCAATATGTCTCATGGGCGGGTGGGCATGGGGCCCCGGGCCTCGGGCCGCCAGAGAGCCCCGCAGCGGTCCCAGGGGCTCCCTGGAGGGCCCCCACGCGGCCCCGTCGACTTTCCTCGAGCGGGCACGCGCGAAACGCAGTTTTTCACGCCGAATTGGACTTCACCTCGTGTTTGATCGAGAATAATTCCCCCGGCCCCCTTCCGGAGAGGGACCGTCCAAGTCGGACCCATCACGGCCCCGAGCTCCCCCCTTTGCTTGGCCGCCCCTGCGAGATCCGACGCGGCCACCAAAAAGTCGCCACATCGCACGGAGCCACGGCCGGAGCCCCAGGAGCCCCACCTCCCGGCGCCCCTCCTCTCGAGCCGCAGCGGTCTGCGAGGGGCCCCGGGGGCCCGACGTGGAGCGAGCACGCGCCCGGCCTCGGGCCTCGAACCACATGGAGCCGCCAGGTGCTCGGGGCCCCAGCGCCCTGCGATCCGAGCCGATCTCTGCCGCCCCGATGCCGACGTGCGACGCCCTGATTTTCCAGGACGGCGTCCCCGGAAGTCCCGACCCTTGCCCCAGGACCAGCTTGTCGTCCCGAGTCGTTTGCTGCCGCCCCGATGCCGACGTGCGACGTCCTGATTTTTCCTCGGGAGCCTCGAGGCGGGGGTCGGTGCAGACGGGGGTCAGCCTGGGCACCGGATCCTGCAGGATCCTGCGAAGACCCCCTCTGGCTGACCCGGGTCAGCGAGCCGCTCGTGGCCGCGAGGCGGCCGCGCCTATTGGCTGATCCGGGTTTGCGAAGACCTGCGTTGCAGTTTTTTTGTTCCCTTGCATTGCAGTTTTTGGTTTCCTGCTGACCCGGGTCTGGATTGACCCGGGTCAGAAGATCCCCGATTTTCCAGGACGGCGTCCCCGGAAGTGCCGACCCTTGCCCCAGGACCAGCTTTCCGTCCCGAGTCGTTTTCTGCCGGCTCCGGGGCCCGTAAGGGAGCGAGAACGCCCGGCCTCGGACAAATGGAGTCGCCAGGGTCTCGGGCCTGGAGTGGAGTCGGGCCTGTCCCTCTACAGGAGGAATTCAAAAACAGTCACAAAATAAGAGGGGAATTTTTGTTAGATTTTTGGTCACTTGTTACAAACTATGTTTGGACTATTTATTATTTAATCGCTTCGCTCATTCCGCCAGCCCTGGAGCCCTCTTTAGGGCCTCTTGGGGGCCGGGGCGGGAGGGGGGGTGGTCGTTTGGACTATTTCTCATTTGTCGCCCAAAACTCCCTCGTAGAGGGACATGCCCGACCTAAGCCGGGAGGCCGACAACAGCGCGAGCAGGCCTGGGGAGTCCCCCGCCGCCGCCGCCGCCGGCCCGCGCAGGCGTGGCCTGGCGCGGGGCCGCCGCCGGGGCGACCGGCCGGGTGCTGCGCGCCATGCGCAACTTCAAGGCGCCGCCGCCGCTCGGGAGCGGAGGGCGTGCTTTTGATGCCGGGCGATAGCGTCGGAGACTCAGAGATCCAACGTCTTGAACAAAATCAAGACGGACGTTTTTCGCAGTTTTCGGCCTTTGGGGGCCCTCACCGGGCCCCGGGACCGTTAAGAAACGACTCAGGATGAAACAGCAGTCCTGGGGAATGGGTCGACCCTTCTGGGGAACCGGTATTGAAAAAATCACGACATCGGATTTTTGGGACTTGGAGCATGTACATGACCAGTGGCGGGCGGCTTTGTCAATCCCGGGACTTTTTGGAGGGTCGGGGACGACGTCGGCGTGGTGTGGTGTATACTTTTTCCCCGTTTTCCAGGAGGAAAAGAAACACACAGACACAATTAATAATCTTCGATTCCCCAGGAAATGTAAGAAAATATGGGAAGTGGGGGGGAAGACAAAAACCAAGAAAATATGGGAAAATATGGGGGATCGTTTTATTTGTGTGTATTTATTTGTGTGTCCTGGGGCCCCTTCAGTTTTCCTGGTGAATACTTTTCCCCCGTTTTTCCTGGGTGCACGCCGCTCGGGAGCGGAGGGCGTTCCTTTGATCCCAGGCGATGACGGGCATTGCCGGTCAAGCAGTGGCGAAGCGTCCCGGCACGCTTGTATAGTCCCACCGAGCAGTGTTCTAAGGACCTCCTTGTGGTGCCCACGAAGTGTTCTTGGAACATTTCTGGTCGGGACTGTCTTGTTTTAGCACCTCGGGTTTATGTTTCAAGAACCTTGCTTCTGTTCTTAGAACATGTGCGTGTTCCTTTGATCCCGGGCGATAACGTCGGAAACTGGAGCATATACATTACCAGTGGCGGGCGGTTCCTCAATCCCAGGTGTTTTTTGATGGTCGGGGACGACGTCGGGGTGGTGTGGTCTACATTTGTTGTCCCCGTTTTCCGGGGGAAACAACGAAGAGTGTATACACCAGGATCCCGTATACACCAGGACCCATTTTCCTGTGCAAGATTCAGTGTGAGGCCAGACAGAGGCGTCGGTGTGTAGAGTTCGGTTCCCTATAACGGGCATTACCGGGGCTGGGGGGCGAGTAACCCAGACCCCCACGCCTTCCCCTCAGAGCCTGGCAGATCCAGACCACCTGGGATCAGGAACAAACTGCAACGGGAGGTTCTCCGCTATCTCCGGCCTCCAGAACCCCTCCTGGGCCCCGGGGCCGCCAGAAGACGATTCGGGGTGAAAAACCGGTCCCGGGCAGAGGGTCCAGACCTCTTGGGGGTCGACCCTGTGAAAAAATCACGACGTCGGGGGTCGGGGGGGTTGGGGGGGCGCGTAAGGGGGGGCGATACTTTGGGGGGGCAGCGAGGGCTGCAGAACAGGGGGCCCCCGGCCCCCCTGCGCGCGTCTGAGCTGGCTGCGGGACGGGAAAATGACCACAGCCACTGCTTCTTGTTTTGCGCCGCCTTCCAGCCGGCCGCAAAAGAGGCAGTGGCTGTGGTCCTTTCCCTGGTGCCAAGCTCAACGAAATGTTCTTAGAACATTTCTGGTCGGGACTGTCTTGGTTTAGCACCTCGGGCTTATGTTTTAAGAACCTTGCTTTTGTTTTCCGAACACGTTCGTGTTCTTTTGATCCCGGGCGATAACGTCGGAAATTGGAGCACAGCCACTGCTCTGTTTCTGCGGGCTGGAAGGCGGCAACAAGCCGCCCTCCAGCCGGCCGCAAAAGAAGCAGTGGTTGTGGTCCTTTCCCTGGTGCCGAGCCCAACGAAAATGAGCACGACCACTGCTCTGTTCCTGCGGGCGGGAAGGCGGCAACAAAAGAAAGGCAGCGGCTGTGGTCGTTTTCACGCCCCGTGCTGGCCTCTCCCCCGGCCTGCTCCGGGCCTGCCCCCCACACGGTCCCCACGGGGGGGCGGGGGGGCACACTTCGGAGAGAGCTGGACCCCCCCCCGCCATCCCCACCCTGGAACAAGAGTCCTCCTCCTCCTCCTTCTCCTCCTCCTCCTGATCCTCCTCCTCCTCCTCCTCCCCCTCCTCCTCCTCATCCTCCTCCTCCTCTTCCTCCTCCTCCTCCTCCTCCTAATAGTTCACGGGGAGGGGGTCGGGGGGCCGGTAACGTCTCGTTTCGCGCCGACGCCGTGTAGAAATGTCCAGGGATAGCCACGCCGACTCGGAGGTCAGCACGATTCGTGACGTCACCTTGGGGGGGAGTAGGGCTGCCGGGGCCAGTAACGGCCGCTATGGCGAAACATTCAACAACAACAACAACAACAACAACAATCACTTTACCCGAACGCTCAGTGTTCTCACCAGTGCCAGGGTTTTCATGCGACGCCAGCCAATACCCCCACTTTGTGGGGGGGCAGTGCAAGCTCTACCAAATATCCACACGACTCTTCGCCACCACCCACACCCAGCTTCCCGCCCTATGACGTTCGGACACTTCACTTCGTGGCCTGCGGACGACCGTGGCTACTACACTGGCGTGGAGTACACACCCACAGAAGTTGTTAGGACAGCGCGCGCGGGTAGAAATTTTGAAAAGTCGTGCAGGTGTTTTTCGAGGACCTACGGTGCGATTCGTGTGATTTTATGATGCGCGGTGCTAAAATTCTTAAGAAGCCCAATGGTTTTTGGAGATTTCGGCGTGCGCGCGCGAAGAAAAAACGAATGTGTCCCGCATGGTATTATTTGACAGGGATGATGGCCCTGGCAGGTGCGCAACCGTTGTCGCAGAAGTTCGAAAAAGTTGCTCGCAAAAGCCCGTTTGACAGAAATGTTTAAAAAGTGTTGGGTTTCCTACGAATCCGCAAGAGCGCGCGGGATGAGATTTTGACATTTTTTTGTTGAAAAACCATTGGTTTTTTGATGTTTTTATGTTAAAATCGCTCCGAACACTAAGCTTTTGGAAGGATTTCGTCTTGCGCGCGCGAATGTCCACTTTACCTTATTTTTGCAAGGGATTCTTGAAATTTGATTATATTAGAACAAGAAATGTCATTTTATAGTGTTTTTTGCAAGGGAAAACGGATTACAACAAAACAACCGGATCTGGATCACATCGTTTTACCTGAGGCTTCCTCACGAAAATGATGAAAATGTAGCTGCGGCCTAGGCGCGGCGGGGGGGGCGTGCACCAGGGGGCCCAACAATAATTATTCTTTAGAAGTAATAATATTCAACAACAACAACAACAACAACAACAACAACAACAACAACAAGACACAACAACAACAACAACAGCAGCAGCAGCAACAACAACAACAATAATAAGTTTAAGACTGTTCGCCCTCATATGCTCGAGTGACCAATAACGCGTATTTCCCAAACCCTCGATACCCGCCCTCTTCGTCTTCGATCGAACCCCTCGTGGGGGGTATACTTTTCTTCCCTGCAGGCCGGGCCGGGGCGGCCGCGGACCGTCGGCCTGGCCAGCGGCAGCGCTGATCGGCGGGGCGGCCGCGGACCGTCGACCCGACCCCAAGAGGTACGGACAGGGAACCGACCACGACGACGACGACGACGACGACGACGACGACGTCGAAGACGGCGACGACGACGACGACGGCGACGACGAGCGAAAGCGAGACCGAGAGAGAGAGAACGACAGCAGGGCCACGAAGGGCACGAAGTAGGCCACGAAGGGCGACAGCGGGGACACGACTCCTGGGTGCCTGGGTGTCGGGAGCGCGGCGCTTGGGCAAATTGCAGGAAATTCCAACGCAAGGCCATTCTTCAGTAAGTTGCGAGAAAGTCTCCAGCAAGAGCGCGACTCCAGAGCGCCGGGAGAGCGATTCCTGAATAAATTGTAAGGAAGTCCCCAGCGAGAGCGCGATTCCTGAATAAAATGCGATCGACGTCTCGGGCGGGAGCGGGGGTCCTCAGTAAATTGTAAGGAAGTCTCCGGCGGGAGCCGTTGTTGTTGTGACCTGGGGGCCAGGGGCCCAGTTTGAGCAGGAATACTTTCCCTGTCCAAAAACAGGGTGGGAGCGTCGAGGGGCACACTTTGATTGAGAAAAAAGAAAGAGCGTGTTCTACCGCTGCTGGCGGAAACCCGGGGGGGGCCACTAATTACCGGTTCAAACCCCCCCTCCGGAAAACCGGGGGGGGTCACTACTGGTTCGAACCCCCCTCCCCCCCCCTCCCCCTCCGAAAACTGGGGGGGGTCACTGCCGGTTCGAACCCCCCCCCCCCGCCCCCCCTCGAAAACCGGTGGGGGGTGTGCGGACAGTGGTGGGGACGGTGGTGGTGGGGACAGTGGTGAGGGGACAGCGGGACAGTGGTGGGGACAGTGGGACAGTGGTGGGGACGGTAGTGGTGGGGACAGTGGTGAGGACAATGGTGGGAACAGTGGGGACCGTTGGACAGTGGTGGGGACGGTGGTGGTGGGGAAGATGGTGTGGGGACAGTGGGAACGTGGTGGAAAAAGTGGGACAGTGGAGGGTACTGTGGTGGTGGGGACAGTGGTGAAGGCGGTGGCGAGGACGGCGGTGGGACAATGAGACAATGGGACAGAGGTACAGTGGGGACGGTGGTAGGGACAGTGGGGACAGTGGTGGGAACAGTGGGACAGCTCAGTGGGAAAGCGGAGGAGTCAGTGGGACAGTGGAGACAGTGGGGATAGTCGGGCAGTCGTTGGGGCCGTGGAGAAAGTGGGGAGAGTGGAACCGTGGTGGGAACAGTGGTGGGGACAGTGGGGACAGTGCGACAGTGGTGGGGGCACTGGTGGGGACAGTAGGGAAGGTGGTGGAACCAGTGGGGACAGTGGTGGTGAGGACAGTGGTGCTGGGAACAACAGGGGGATGTGGTGCGGACGGTGGTAGGGTCGTGGGGAGAGGTTCGAACCAGTAGTGACCCCCTCCGGTTTTCGAGGGGGGAGGGGTTCGAAGTAGTGACCCCCCCCGGTTTTCGAGGGGGACGGGGGGGGAGGGGGGAGGGGTTGGGGTTTGCCGGGGGAGGGGGGGGGTCCAGCAGGGGGGGGGGGGGGGGGATTTTCGGAGGGGGAGCGGGGACCCCCGGGCTCCGGAGGAAGAAGGGTGGCAATTTTTCACAGTAGAGCTGCGGTGGATCACGCTCTCTCAGAAAAAACAGTATGCACCGGTGGGGGGGTCAACCATAATTATTTCTTCAAACATGAAAATTCAACAACAACGACAACAACAACAACAACAATAACAACAACCACAACAGCAACAACAACAACAACAACAATAACAACAACAACAACAACAACAACAACAGCAACAACAACAACAGCAACATCAGCAACAACAATAACAGCACCAACAACAACAACAACAGCAGCAGCAGCAACAGCAACAACAACAACAGCAGCAGCAGCAGCAGCAACAGCAACAACAGCAGCAGCAACAGCAACAGCAACAGCAACAGCAACAATCACACCAGCAGCAGCAACAACAACAAAACAGTGCCGCTGGAGCAGCTCTTGGCAAACCAGGATGTTGCCCAGACATTTTCCCGTCGTGGAGCAAATCCCTGACATCCCGGCGTCTCGTTTTTTTCGAGCGGGGCGCTCTCGCCCGGCTTCGGCCCCGGGACGATCAGAGATCGATCCCGGCTGAAAAATGCACGGACAGATGGGCTCCAGGGCTCCGGCTCCAGTGGTTCGGGGGCGGAAACGAGGGGGGTGATGACTAGGGGGGGGGTGGATATCATGGCGCGGGCCATGATATTCCCCCAGATCTCATGGCGTCTCTTCTTATTTCATTACGTTCCCGACCCCCCCGCTGGGCCGCGCACATGCCGCCGGCCATGATTTGTACCCCCCCCTCTTGGACACCCCCCTCTTGGCCGCTCCCGACCAGATTCTTCCGCGCCGTCGGATTTCAGGGATCATTATGGGAGGTGTGTGGCCGGTTTCGGCCTCTGGGGAGCTCCCTCGCCAGGCCCCGCGGGGCTGGCAAAAGGCGACGATATCCAGGAGGGAAATTTGAAAGGGCAGGCCAGCCACAGTTGGGGGAGCTGTGGTCCTGACCCCCCTGGGGGACCCATCGATTTCGACACCCCACTCGAGAGATGATCGTCGATGCGACGATGGGTTCCCCCATGGGGGTAAGGACCACAGCTCCCCCAGTTATGGCTGGTCGGAAGGGTCAGGACTTCGGAGGCCTCGCGCCGCAGAAGCCCGGCGCAGCAGGCTTGCGGGAGGGGCCGAAGAAGCACGGAGAACGCCTCGCCCTGGTCAGACAGAGCCCCCGCGTCGCCCGTGTACATGTTTGGCGGCCGCCCTCGTCTTCTTGCCCCCCCCCTTCCCAGACACCTGGCGTCTCGAAAAAATCGAGACGGAGGTTTTTCATCATTTCCGGCCTCTCGGTGCCCTTACCGGGCCTCGGGACCGTCATAAAACAATTCGGGATGAAAAACCGGGCCTGGGGAAGTGGTCGAGAGGTCGGGGGCCCACGTCTCGAAAAAATCGGGACGCCGGATGGCGTGGTTGCACGCCGGCCAACTAGCCTATTGCTTGCTCCGAATAGCCTCACGCTGGAGCGGACTGCCTCTGCCTCGCCGCCGGCGAAAAAAAAATCTCCCGAGAAAAAGTCCCCCGTGTCTACCCCAGATTTCGTAATAAAAGGGAGGGGGTCTGGACCCTCCAGGACAAGCCACTTCAGACCTCCCCCGTGGGAGAGCCCTCCAAAACATCGTCCCCAGACCCCCCCAGGCCCTCCAAGATAGCCTGGAAGAGACCCCCCCCGAAATGAGACCCCCCTCCCTTTCTGCGAAAGCTGGAGTACCCAGACCCCCGACGTCGCGCTGGAGAGCTCCCTCCCCACGTGGGCCCCCAGGGGTCTGGACCCTTTTTTTTCCCCGGGGCCGGCGTCCCCCTTCGAGCCGTCGCCTGGCGGCCCCGCGGGGGTGGGGGTTTTCAACGAGCGCCCTGGGATTTGCGATGTTGCGCTTCATTTCGCTGTCGTCTGACGGCCCCGGGGGTGGGGGTTTTCAACGAGCGCCCTGGGATTTGCGATGTTGCGCTTCATTTCGCTACCAGCGCCGGTTTGCTTATTCGCTCATGATGTATAATTCAGAACTGCGGCGCAGCGAGGCGCGTCAGATGGGTGTGCCACGCCGACGCTAACTGGCTGCCAACCAAGATGCAACCTTTCTTCCTCCTGCACCGCATCCTCATCATGGGCATCTTCCTGCGCCATGGATGCGTGGCCTTTTCCGGAGGAGAAGGAGGAGGAGACGGGGGAGGAGAAGGAACTCAGATGCAGTACTTATGCGAATGCGCAAGATCGGGACGAGGAGGATAATGTTCCTTCTCCACACGCATCCTCTCAATCATTCTCCTTTCCCCCCATCGTCAGCACACCTACTGCTCGTCGCGGAAGGACTGGGTGAGCGGGCGAACGCAGCGAAGAAAAGGGAAATGATGAGGGTGATGATGAGGATGATGGCGAGAATGGCGATGAGGATGAGGATGGGGATGCGGAGGAATCAGGAACACGTCCGCAGGCCGAAAGAAGTCCCTCTTGACCCTGAAGGGCAAAGCGGCTGCCCGCGGCGACGCTCGAAATTACCATTGCTATGGGGAACGTGAGTGGATGCGTTCCCAACGCGACGCTCGAGCGACTGAATGACACGGGAGGAGTTCTGGGAAAGGGCGGGTCGGGGATCTTCTGACCCAGGTCAATCCAGACCCGGGTCAGCAGGAAACCAAAAATTGCAATGCAGGAAAAAACTGCAACGCAGATCTTCGCAAACCCGGGTCAGCCAATATGCGCGACCGCCTCGCGGCCACGAGCGGCTCCCTCACCCGGGTCAGCCAGAGGGGGTTTTCGCAGGATCCTGCAGGATCCGGCGCCCTGGCTGACCCCCGTCTGCATTGACCCCCGTCTCAAAGCTCCCGGGGCCCGCAATGACAATCGATTTTTCCACAGCTGTGAGGGCGTTTGTGGGAGTGGGCGAGCGTCCGCACTGACGCTCGAGCTGGTGGTGATGAATGCGATGAAGGCGGTTATGATCATGACGATGCTGGTGATGACGGTGACGGTGATGGTGATGGTGACGATGGCGATGGCGATGACGATGGTAATGGTGATGGTGATGGTGATGGTGATGGTGACGGTGACGATGGCGATGACGATGACGATGGTGATGATGATGATGATGATGACGACGACGACGATGATGATGATGATGATGATGATGATGATGATGATGATGACGATGACGATGGTGATGATGGTGATGATGTGAGGAACCCCGTGCCTGTGCAACCACACGGAAAAATATCACAGTTGGTATATTGTTTTCAGTTCCGATTGCAAGGGGGAGACAGTTTCGGCCTGGGATGCATGTGTAAGTTGATCAAGTGGTGAATGTGCAACCAGAAAATTCCGAAGTGATGTCGTTTTCCGGTTTCCTCAGCATCGACATATCCCTCCCCTCCTCTTCGGGGAAGAGAAGGGTGTGCTTGCGATACGAAGGGGGTGAGCGCTAATAGTAGGGAGGAGGCGGGTGATGGCGTTGGCGATGATTATGCGAATGGGGATGAGAAGGAAAGAATCAGGGAGATGAGGCCGCTCATGGCATTGAGGACGTGCAGGAGACATGATCCGAGGTGACACGCGATGGACGACGAGGGTGACACACCCCGGTTTTTCCACCACCGCATACCTCATCATCAGTAAGTAGATGATGAGAAGTACAATTGGGGGAATATGGAGAGAGAGTAAACCCCTATGTTGTCCCACCCCCGTTGTCATTATTCTCCTCTTCTCCCCTCCTCCACACTGCCTTTCCCTCGTCTTCCCTCTGCTCTCATACTCCTTCCTCCCCCTCCTCCGTCTCCATCGCTACTGCTTCTTCTCCGTCTTCTCACGCTCGCGTGGTCGGAGGATGGGGGTGGCAGATGAGGCGGATGGGGGTGGGGGTTGAGAAGGAGACGGCCCCAGATATTCCTCGTTCTCCTCATCGCCATCTTCGTCCCACCGTCTCTTCCCATCGCCCCTCGGTTTCGTCGCGCGCCCCGTGGCATCGGGAAGAAAAGGGAGGCGCACGCAGCAAGGAGGGCGGGACGCGGAGAGTGTAGCGACGAAGAGCAATCAGATTCCGTCGCCACTCGCACTTCCTCTTCATCCGAGGATGCGGAGGCGGAGGAAGGGAATATCGACGACGATTCTGATGGGGACGATGGGGATGGTGGTGAAACTTACCACCAATGTGCTCTTGCATGATCATCGTTATCTTCATTGCTCTGATTGCCCATTTTTAGAATCGCCATGCGTATTCATTTTCCTTGGTGGAAGCGGGAGAAGAAGAGCCGAATGAAGAGAATGGCAAGTGAGGAGGAGGACGAAGATGACGATGATGGCGATGATGATCACCATGCGACGGAAGAAGAAGGGTGAGGAGGATAGGGAGGAGGTGGGAGAAGATGGCGATCAAAAGGGAAAGGGGGGGGGTGAACGGATCGCGAGGCGCGTGGAAAGAAGAAGGAGGAGGAGGAATACGTACGGGGACGAGGACGACGAGGGAAACGAGGCAGAGGCGAGCGAGCAAACGCACAGCACACACCGAAGCACGCTCCAGCGGAGCGCAAACGAAGCAGACACGTGGGAACCGCGGCGGACGAGAGCATCTGCCACCGGTGCCGGCTTGTGGCTGCTCCTCCCGTGCCCGCTGTGGCTCGAGGGGCCCAGGTCCTCCTCCCCCTCCTCCTCCCTCTCCCCCTCCTCCTCCTCCTCCTCCTCCTCCTCCTCCTCCCCTCCTCCTCTCCTCCTCCTCCTCCTCCTCCTCCTCCTCTCTCCCCTCCTCCTCCTCCTCCTCCTTCTCCTCCTCCTCCTCCTCCTCCTCCTCCTCCTCCTCCTCCTCCTCCTCCTCCTCCTCGGGGCGTCCGCGCCTCCCCCCTGCCGACAGCGGCGCCCCGGCTGTTCAGGAGGGGAAAGAGCACACACTCAGAGACACAATGACTCGTCGATTCCCCCGAACATGTGGGAAAGTATGGGGAGTGCGGGGGAAGACGGGAATCCCAGAAACATGGAGAAAGATGGGAAATCCTGTTATTGGCGTCTGTTTGTTTGTGTGTCCCAGGGCCCCTTCAGCTGTGACATGCCCCGTGGCCCGAGTCTGCCCGTGGCACCCCCCCCTGTTGCCTCTCCGATGGCCCGCACGCGCCTCGCTGTCAGAGCTCGGTGCGCGACTCGTGGTGGCGATCGGCAGGAGCAGGGCCTGCGCGCCACCAGCCGATCGTGCCTCTCCCTCCCGCTCCGCCCCTCCTCCCCTCCAGCTCCGCCGTTCCCTTCCTGTACGTCCGCCGTCTCTGGCTCCAGGGGTCCAGGTCCAACCACCACACTCGCTCTATATCCTTGGCACTTCTTAACGCGCACCTCTGCACCACCGCTCCTGCATCCTCCGAGGCCATGCCCACCGTGCCCCGCGCGCTGGCCCTGCTGGTCGCCCCGTGGGCGCCGCTGTCGGCGCTGGCCCTGCAGACGGAGGGGCACGGCAAGACCGAGCCCAAGAAGTCTCACGTGGCGCACGCCCACGGCTCCGGCCACGGCCACGGCCAGGTCCACGGCCACGGACACGGCGCCGAGGGCCACGGCCACAGCCAGGTCCGGGGCCGCGGGCACGGCCACGGAGACAAGGAGCGTGCCCGCAAGAGCACGGCCAAGGTCCAGCAGCTTCTCAAGGACGAGCTGTTCAGCCCCTCCCACAGGTTCGCTGGCCAGGCTCAGACCGTCTCCGAGGGCTGCGACAGCTGGAAGGGGGAGGGCCTGCACTGCGAGACCGAGTTCCCCGAGCACGCCCTCGTGCGCGACTGGGTGCCTCCAGACGCCGTTGTCATGGAGTTCGGCGCACGCTTCGGCACCACCAGCTGCGAGATCGCCCGCAAGCTCAACAACAGCGGCAACGTGGTGGTCGTGGAGCCCGACCTGAACGTGTGGGACGTCCTTGAGGCGAACCTGAAGTCGCACGAGTGCAACGCCCATTTGCTCCGCGGCGCGGTGAGCTCCGTGGACTTGCGCATGGCAGCCAAGCTGAACGTGAAGCGTGGCTACTCCAACAGGGCGCTGCAGAAGGGCGGCGTTGTGGTGCCAGGCTACCACCTTCACGAGGTGGAGGCTGCCCTCGGCAAGAAGGTGGACACGTTGCTCATCGACTGCGAGGGCTGCGCCCAGGATATGATGGACCAGCTGGGCCCCGTCATCGAGAGCGGGCAGATCAAGCTGCTGCTCATCGAGGGAGACATGCCAGTGGGGGCCAAGGACTGCCACTCTCACTGCATGGATTACAAGAAGTTCTTCGCCTACCTCGCAAAGCACGGCTTCGAGCAGGTCGACAAGTTCAACGACTGCGACATTGAGCGCACCGGCGCCCCGAAGGGCAAGTGGTGCGGCAAATGGATTGACCACTTCGCCTTCCAGCGCATGTGAGCGGCGCCCGACCCAAGCGCACCGCTTCGTCATGGACAGGGCTGGATCCGGCGAGCCGACAAGTGTTCTTTCAGCCGACGCAGCGGCGTGGCAGCGTGCGCCTTTCAGCCCGAGCAAGAGCAAGATGCTGTTGTCGGCCCATGCAGCGACGCCTGCTGGTAAGTTCCTGGACCGAAGCCCAAAACATGTGCATGCACAGATGATTATGAACAGTGCCCCGAAAAACAGTAAGTCGACTGTTGTTTTGCGATCTACATTCCCCGAACGGCGCTTGCCCTCAGGGGGTCTTATTCGTTTTCTGAGGGACCGGGCCTGGCGGTCGGTCTGGCGGCTACTCCAGATTTCGTAATAAAAGGGAGGGGGTCTGGACCCTCCCAGACAAGCCATTTCAGACCCCCCCCGTGGGGGAACCCTCCAAAACATAGCCCCCAGACCCCCCCAGGCCCTCCAAGATAGCCTGGAAGAGACCCCCCCCCGAAATGAGACCCCCCTCCCTTTATTACGAAATCTGGAGTGTGTTGTCGCCGTCGCCGCCTCGTCGCCGCCTCGTCGCCGCCCGTCGTCTGTGCTTGACGGTCGGCCTGACGGCTATGCTGTCGCTGTCGCCGCCGCGTCCCCCCCTTCCTCGCCGCCCGTCACAGATTGCACCACCCAAATTCAGGAGGGGAAAAAAACACACAGACACAACTAATCTGCGATTCCCAGAAAATATGGGAAGTGGGGGGGAAAACAAAAAAACAGAAAACATGGGAAAATATGGGGGATCTGTTTATTTGTGTGTATTTATTTGTGTGTCCCAGTTCCCCTTCATAAATTGCACTATATATTGAACCACGTAGCTTGCACCACATAGGCGGAGTGCACCACACAACTTGCACCACATGGATTGTGCCGTATAGATTGTACCGCGTAGATGGCACCACGTAGATTGCACCACGCAGGTTCTCCTTTCTAAAAAGAGAACAGACTCTACCCCCCACCCCCGCGTTATCGCTACCCCTTTCGGGTATGCAAATCACATATGATTATGACCACATGTCCATCCTATTTGAAATCACAATGTCCCAGGCCAACCCGGTTCCCCCCCCTGAGGTTCCTTTTAAAAAAACACTCTGCGGTGACAGTGTTTGTTCTAACATAACACTTGTTCGCGAATCCCTTGCAAAACATGTGACGAAGTGCACACGCGCGCGTCGTCGCGCGCGCGTCGTCGCGCGCATGCCGAAATCCTTCAAAAACCTTTGGTCCTGGAAGGATTTCGCAATCGAGCTTCCAACAAAACATACAAACAGACATGGTTTCGTAACACTGACTTGCTAGAAAAGCTTACGCGCGAGCTCTTGCGAAATCTTAAGACAACCAGCGGTTTGTCAAGATTTTCACAACATGCTACCAAACGGGCGTCGCGCGCGCATGTCGAAATCTGTCGAACGTCCTTGCGCGTGTGCCGTCCCGAGAATCCTTTGCAAAAAATGGGACGAAGTGCAGACGCGCGCGTCGTCGCGCGCGTACGCCGAAATCCTTCAAAACCCATGGGTTTCGGAAGGAATTCAAAATCGCGCGTCCAAAAAACCTACAAAAACACAAGGTTTCGCAACACGGATTTTCAACAAAAGCGCGCGCGCGCGCTCTTGCGGCGTCGTCGTCGTCGTCGTCGCTGTCCTCCCTCCTCCCGCGTCGTCGTCGTCGCCTACGTCGTCCTGTGTCTTTCCTCGTGTTCGTCGTCGTCGTCCTCTTTGGCGTCGTGGTCGTTTCCGTCGTCGTTGTCGCCGTGGTCGTCCTTCCTCCTCCTCCCTCGTCGTCGTCGTCGTCCGTCGTCGGCGTCTCGTCGTCGTCCCTCCTATTTCGTCGCCGTCGTCGTCGTCGTTGTCGTCGTCGTCTCGTCGTCGTCTTCCCTCCTCCCTCGTCGTTGTCGTCGTCGGCGTCGCCGTCCTTCCTCCTTCTTCGTCGTTCGCGTCGTCGCCGTCCTCCCTCCTCCCTCGTTGTCGTCGTTGTCGTCGTTGTCGCCGTCGTCGTCCTCCCTCCTCCCTCGTCGTCGTCTTCGTTGGCGGCGTCGTCGTCGTCTTCGTCGTCGTCGTCGGCGTCGGCGTCGTCGTCCTCGTCGTCGTCGTCGTCGGCGTCGTCGTCGTCGTCGTCGCCGCCGTCGTCGTCGTCGTCGTCGTCGTCGTCGTCGGCCGTCTTTCCGGCCTTCTTGGGGCGCTCTTGAGACGCCCCCGAGGGCTCCAAGACGACCCCGGAGCGATATTTGTGCTCGGTCCCGCATGGGTTTTGCAAACCAAGTTGCGGGTGGGTGGGTGGGATGATTGCGCGAGCAGTGGAGTTGACAACTTCAAGCTCGGCAAATGAGTTGCACCACATAGACTGCACCACATGAACTGCAGAACATAGATTGCACCACGTAGGTTGCTCCACATATATTGCACCACGTACATGGCACAACAGTGAACTGGAGACGCCGACCAGGACATCGGCTTCGGTTCCGTGTTCGTGCCGCGCGTGCGGGCAAGGCCAAGCGCGCGCGTCCCCTGAGATTCGACGTTGCAAAACAAATGACAACATCGCAAAAAATCAAGACCGGAGCCCCGGACCCCATCTCTCTGCGCCATTCCTCGAGCCGGATCGATATTTGAGGGCCCCGTGGCCCGAAATTGAGCGGAAACGCCCGGCTCGAGCAGGTGGAGTCGCCAGGAGCTCAGGGTCCCAGCACCTTCGATCCGAGCCGAGCCGCCCCGATGCCGACCCAGACGTGCGACGTCCGGATTTTGTCCAGGACGGCGTCCCCGGAAGTCCCGACCCTTTCCCCAGGACCAGCTTTTCGTCCCGAGTCGTTTCGTTGACGGCCCTGGGGCTTGGCGAGGACCCCTGGGGGCCGAAAAAAAACACGCCCGTCCGGATTTATGTCTGGGGAACCAACCTCGATCTGTTGCCTCGATCCCACTTTGGTTGTTGTTGTCGTTGTTGTTGTCGTTCTTGTTTTCGTTCCAAGGACCAGCTCTTCGTCCCGAGCTGTTTTTGACGGCCCCGGGGCCTGAACTGGAGCGAGAACGCCCGGACTCGAACAGGATCTCCGGGCCTGGAGCGGAGTCGGGCCTGACCCTCCACAGGAGGAATGTTCAAAAATAGTCCAAACATAATACGGGGACGATGTTTTGACGGCCCCGGGGCCTGGCGAGGGCCCTTGTGCGCCGGATATATATATATATATATATATATATATCGGAACGATAGCAATAATAGTAGTAGTAATCGTAGTAATACTAATACTAATAATAATGATGATGAATCAATGAGAAGAATAATAATAATAATTATGATAATGGTACGAATGAGAAGAAGAAATCTATACAAAAACAAATTAATACATAAAAACATTCTAAGAAATTGATACATACAGATAGATAAGAATATTATTGAGAAGAAGGAGAATACAAAACAAACGTCCTGGTTTTGTCTGCCACGCGAGCCGACGGGGCCTGCCGTGCAGGGTGCGCCGTGGTCCTGCCGGGCTCCTGGCGGGGCGGCTCGAGCCGCCACGTGGGGGAGGGGGAGTCACAGGGGAGCTGCGAAGAGGGAGGGGGGAGGGGGAGGAGGAGGAGGAGGAGGGAGGGGGAGGAGGAGGGAGGAGGAGGAGGAGGATGCTGAGGAGGAGGATAGGAGGAGGAGGAGGAGGAGGAGGAGGAGGAGGAGGGGGAGGGGGAGGAGAGGGGGATGCCGACGCGGCCTGCCAGGCCAACGCGGACCTGCAGGCCGTGGGCCTGTGGGCCCTGGCGCGCCTCGTCGAGCGCGCGGGCGCGCCCGCGGCCGGCATGGCGGAGGCCTGCGCCGCGCGGCGCTCCGGGCAGGGCCCCGCCTTCGAGGGACCGGTCGAAAGGTAAGAAAGAAACAACAACATCAGCAACAACAACATAACAACAACAACAACAACAACAACAACAACAACAACAACAACAACAACAACAACAACAACAGCAACAGCAACAGCAACATCAACAACAACAACAACAACAGCAACAACAATAACAACAACAGCCACAGCCACAACCACAACCACAACCACAACCACAACAACAACAACAACAACAATCATGTTAAGACTGTTCGCTCTTATCTGCTCGCGTGTCATTCAATATGCATATCCCAAACCCTGGATACCCGCCCTCTTCGTTTTCGATCGTACCCCCTTTTGGGGGGTATATTCATTCTCTGCCACGAGTGGTTGGTGAAGCTCTTGAAAACGAAGGGTAGCAGATAACGGGGGAGAAGGAGGACGAAGGGATCGGAGGAAGGGAGGGGCAAGAAGGAGGGGCAACAAGGAGGGCGGCGACAGCGTAGCGACGAAACGCATGCGCATGGGACCACGAAGGGCGCGAGCGAGCGGGGCCACGAAGGGCAGTCGTATACGGGGCCACAGAGGGCAGCGACGGGGCCACTGAGGGCAGCAAAGGGGCCACGAAGGGCAGCGAGAGGGCCACGAAAGGCGACAGCGGGGCTACGAAGGGCATGCGTATGGGGCCACGACGGGCGACTGCGAGCGGGGGCCACGAAGGGCATAGAATGCGGGGCCACAATGGGCAGCGACGGGGCCACTGAGGGCAGCAACGGGGCCACGAAGGGCAGCGAGCGAAGGCAACCGCGGAACCAGTACGGGCGGCGTGGGGCATCGAAGGCGGGTGAAGGGCAGCGAGCGGCGACTGCAGTCCCTAACGGGCTGGTCGGGCGGGCAGGCCCAGACGGGCGGGTCGAGCGGGCGGGCCGTTGAAGCAAAAATTTTGCTTGAACCGCCAGGCAATATGTAGCGGGAGCGCGATTCTTGAGTGTCGAGGAGCGGCATCTGAATAAATTGCGAGGAAGTACCAGGCGGGAGCCGCGATTCGGTGGTAAGTTTCGAGGAAGTCTCGAGCGAGAGCGCGATTCTTAAATAAATTGTGAGGCAATATGCAGCGGGAGCCGCGATCCGGTGTTACATTGCCAGGAAGTCCCAAGCGAGAGCGCGATTCTTCCATACATTGTGAGGAAGGATCAGGCGGGAGCTGTTGTTGTTGCTGTTGTAAACGGGGGGGCAACGACACAGTTCAGTTTGACCCTCAAGATTTTCCCTTATAAAAAACCGGGTGCGAGCACCGGGAAGGGGCATTTCAATCGAAAAAACAATGTGCACCGGACGGGGGGGTCAACAATAATGATTCTTCATAAGTGAGAGTTCAACAACAGCAGCAACAACAACAATCAGTTTAAGACTGTTCGCTCCTATCTTCTCACGTGCCAATCAATACTTATGTTCCAAACCCTCGGTGCCCGCCCTCGTCGTCTTCGATCGCATATATTCCTTACTTGCCACGTGTATTTAATGCAGCCCCTCAAACAAGGGAATAGAGGACGGGTGAAAGGGGGAGTGAGAAGAATGGAGCACGAGACAGATTAACAGGAAGGGGGCAGGGAGCAGAAAACAAGTGGTATAACCAAACGGGCAGATCGGGTGGCCAGACCCATAGCGGGCAGGTCGGGAAGGCGGGCCCAAGCGACGAGGTCGAGCAAGCGGGTTGCTGAAGCGTGGGTCCTGCATGAATCGCGAGGAAGTCTCGAGCGAGAACGCGATTCCCAAATAATTCATGAGAGAAGCCAACGTAGGCCACGAAGGGCGTAACATCCGAGGCCACAGAGGGCAGCGACGGGGCCGCTGAGGGCAGCACCGGGGCCACGAAGGGCAGCGAAGGGGCCACAAAGGGCGACAGCGGGGCCACGAAGGGCATGCATATGGGGCCACGACGGGAGCGAGCGGGGGCCACGAAGGGCATTGGCATACGGGGCCACAAAAGGGCGATAGCGGGGCCATTGAGGGCAGCAAAGGGGCCACGAAGGGCAGCAAGGGCGACAGCGGGGCTACGAAGGGCGTGCGTATGGGGCCACGACGGGCGCGCGCGAGCGGGGACCACGAAGGGCATAGAATGCGGGGCCACAAGAAGGCAGCGACGGGGCCACTGAGGGCAGCAACGGGGCCACGAAGGGCAGCGAGCGAAGGCGACCGCGGAACCAGTACGGGCAGCGAGGGGCATCGACTGCGGGCGAAGGGCAGCGAACGGCGAATGCAGTCATTAACGGGTTGGTCGGGCGGGCAGGCCCCGACGGGCGGGTCGAGCGGGCGGGTCGTTGAAGCGTGAGTCCTGCTTGAACCACGAGGCAATATGTAGCGGGAGCGCGATTCCTGAGCGTCGAGGACCGGCATCTGGATAAATTGTAAGGAAATATCAAGCGAAGCGGTTCGGTGGTAAGTTGCAAGGAAGTCTCGAGCGAGAACGCGATTCTATAATACGATTCTATGGTACATTGTCAGGAAGTTTCAGGCGGGAACCGCGGTTCGGTGGTAAATTGCCAGGAGGTCCAAAGCGAGAGCGCGATTCTTCAATAAATTGTAAGGAAGTCTCAGGCGGGGGCCGTTGCTGTTGTAGCCCAGGGGAGCAGCAATGCAGTTTGACCCGGACACAATTGTGAGGAAGTCTCAAGCGGGAGCGCCGTTCTTCAGTACATTGGGAGGAAATCTCAGACGGGAGGGGGGGGGGTCCTGAGTAAATTTGGAGGAAGTCTCAGGCGGGAGCCGTTGTTGTTGTAGTCCGGGGGGCCACGAGCCCAGTTTGACCATCAAGATTTCCCCTGTCAAAAAACACGGTGCGAGCGTCGAGGGCACACTTTGACAGAAAAGCAATATGCACCGGTGGGGGAGATCAACATTTATTCCCCGCATCCAAAGTGGGGTTTTTGTTTTCTCTGGACACCCCGCGCAGGAACAGGAACACACACACACACACACCCACTCACACTCACTCACACTCTCTCATCATCAACCTCATCAGCATCATCGATGATGCTCTCTCACATGCTTAGTCACTCACATACTCATCATCATCATCACTCGCACTCTCTCACACGCTCACGAACATCATCATCATCATCATCATCATCGGCATCGGCATCATCCCCATTCAAACATCATCATCGCCACCACCACTCACAATCAATCATCTTCCTCTTCACCACTCATCTTCACCACCACTCATCATCCTCATCCTCATCATCGTTGAGTGAATTCTGAGGAAGGCTGGGGCGGGAGCCCCCTCCCTATGGGGCCCGCAGATCATGTTAGTAATCCGAGCGGGTCATCGGAACCCTGTAACTGTCGTCACTTTTGGCCTCGTCAAGCCTGAATTCGGAGGAAGTCTCAGGCGGGAGCCTCGTCTGTGAGTGAATTGGGAGGAAGTCTCAGGCGGGAGCTCCCTCCCTATGGGGCCCGCAGATCATGTTGGTAATCCGAGCGGGTCATCGGAACCTGTAACTGTCGTCACTTTTGAGCTCCTCAAGCCTGAATTTGGAGGAAGTCTCAGGCGGGAGCCTCGTCTGTGAGTGAATTCTGAGGAAGGTCTCAGGCGGGAGCCCCCTCCCTATGGGGCCCGCAGATCATGTTGGTAATCCGAGCGGGTCATCGGAACCCTGTAACTGTCGTCACTTTTGGGCTCGTCAAGCCTGAATTTGGAGGAAGTCTCAGGCGGGAGCCTCGTCTCTGAGTGAATTGTGAGGAAGTCTCAGGCGGGAGCCCCCTCCCTATGGGGCCCGCAGATCATGTTGGTAATCCGAGCGGGTCATCGGAACCCTGTAACTGTCGTCACTTTTGGGCTCCTCAAGCCTGAATATGGAGGAAGTCTCAGGCGGGAGCCTCGTCTGTGAGTGAACTGCGAGGAAGTCTCAGGCGGGAGCCCCCTCCCTATGGGGCCCGCAGATCATGTTGGTAATCCGAGCGGGTCATCCAAAACCTGTAACTGTCGTCAATTTTGGGTTCTCGCGCTGCCAGAACGCAGCTCCCAGGCCACATTTTGGACGCAACAAGGAAGTTTTTGGGCTCCTCAGGTCGCCGAGGTGCTGCGACAGGGCGCCGAAGGCGCCGACGACGACGGCCAGGCCGAGGCGCGGGCGCGGAGCTTGCTGATGTTCAGGCCCAGCGAAAGGGAGCTCACATGGCAGAGCTCGGGGGCGCACAGCGTGCGCCGCTCGGGGTTCACCCTGACGCACGCGTCCTACCTGACCTCCACGCTGTCGCAGGGCCAGACGCTGCGCAAGGGCGTCACCATCGACTGCGCGAGAGACGAGGACGCTGGCCGCACGGGCATGTCGGACGAGCAGTGGTGGCTGCACCTCTACGTCATGTTCTCCCGCGCCACGTGCATGCGGAACATGCTGATCCTGCGGCCGCCGCCGCGAGAGTTCCTGGAGTGCGGGCCGCCGGCGTCCCTGCGGAAGGCGCTCCTGGAGTTCGACAAGAGAGCGGTTTTGTCCAGGGCGGAGGCGAAGCAGCTCGCGGCAGAGCTGGGCTTCGTGCTGCCTTCCGCCTGAGCGCGGCTGCGCCTCGCTCGAAGCCCGCGGGGTTGTCCCAACGGCTTGGTCTTGCGCGCCAACGGCTCGCGGGGTTGTCCCGACAGCCTGGCCCGCGGGGTTGTCCCAACGGCTGCGCGACGTGACCAGTAGAGAACGCGCCTGTGCTGGCCGTGGCGGCGACGGCGCCGAGGAACATCGACATGCGCGCTCATGCAACAGGAAGGGGAGGAGGTGGCGGGGCGCGGAACAAACAGGGGGGCGAGGATGGGGACAACGTAAGGAGTGGAAGGGGGGCCCGCGCCAAGGCGAGAGGAAATATACGCAGAAGAGACAGCCAGGACGCCTCACCAACCACGAGGACGACGGTGATGGCTTTTTCCAGATTCGCCCAGAGGATTCTTATGTGGGGTTCTTCCGTCGGAGTATTTTTTCAGAAATGAGAGTTCAACAACAACAACAACAACAACCATTTTAAGGCTGTACGCTCTTACTTGCCCGCGAGTCATTCAACACGTATACCCTACACCCTCGATACCCGCCCTCTTCGTCTTCGATCACACCCCTTTCGGGGGGATTATTTCTCTTTGCTGGGGCCGGCGGGCTTAGACGTACGGGCAAACCGGAACGGGCGGACAATCCTTCGGGGGCGTACATCTCTCTGCCCGCCATTGGAATTGGCGCGGGCCCTGCAAGAGGAGGAGGGGAAGAACGAGGGAGAGTGGGAGGAAGGGGAGGGGGAAGGACGAAGGAAGAGGGAAAATACCACGTTGTGAAGGCGTCCTTGGCGCGTGCGTGGTTCCTGAGCGCCGAAACGCAATTCCAGAATAATTTGTGAGGACGTCACACGCGAGAGCGCAGTCCTGAGTACATTGTGAGGAAATCTCGAGCGGAAGCGGGGGCCCTGACTAAGTTGCGAGGAAGTCTCAAGCGGGAGCGCCGTTCCTGAGCAAATCGCACGGAAGTCTCAGGCGGGAGCGGGGGTCCTCACTAAATTGCGAGGAAGTCTCAGGCGGGAGCGCCGTTCCGAGTCAATTGCGCGGAAATGTCAGGCAGGAGCGGGGGTCCTGAGTAAAATCCGAAGAAGTCTCAGGCGGGAGCGCCGTTCCCACGTAAATTGCACGGAAGTCTCAGGCGGGAGCGGGGGTCTTGATTACATTGCGAGGAAGTCTCAGACGGGAGCGCCTTTCCTGAGTAAATTGCGCGGAAGTCTCAGGCGGGAGCGGGGGTCCTGCGTAAAAATTGAGGAAGTCATTTCAATCGAAAAAAATCAATGTGCACCGGTGGGGGGGGATGAACAATAATTATTTTTCAAGAATGAGAGTTCAACAATAACAACAACAACAACAACAACAACAACAACAACAACAACAACAACAACAGTGGGATCGAGGCAAAAGATCTAGGTTGGTTCCCCAGACATGCTCGCGTCGTAGAAAAAACCGGACTGCTTGTTTTGCAAAAAATCGGCCCCCAGGGGTCTTCGCCGGGCCCCGAGGCCGTCAAACAACAACTCGGGACAAAAAGCTGATCCTGGGGAGAGGGCTGGGACTTCCAGGGACGCCGTCTCGAAAAAATCAGGACGTCGCATGTCTGGGCCGGGGAGGATACCATTTTCTTTTTCGTGTCTGCTGGATGTTCTGGTTCATCGGAGGGAGCGGTCGCAAGGCAAGAGGCAGTACAGTCGGGGAAACGTAAGGCTCGAGTGCGTCGGAACTCGGGTTTCCTGGCGTTTTCTGACGAGCGCGTCCTGAAATCTTACAGTCTTTCTGTCGTGGGATGTTTGCAGCGGGAGCCCTCGTCAAATTTCAGATTGGGGGGTGTCATTTTCATGATGGCCCCGTCAGGCCAACCCGAGTCCCCCTAACCCGAGTTTTACGCTTCCCCGATACAGTGGGACCAGGGCACAAGATAGAGGTTGGTTCGGGAAGGCTACCCTTGTGTTCTTCGTGTCTGCTGGATGTTGTGGTTCATCTGGGGGAGGGCCCCCTCTGGATACTCTCTTTGTTTTGGCCGACGGGGGGTCTCATGTTCTTGAGGGATGCTCTTCTGGCCTAGGTCCGACTGTAATGTTTTGTCACGTGTGTGGAGCTACACTGTCAATGCCGCGCTTCCCTGTGGCTGTGCTGCGTTCCTGCTCGCAACACACACACACACACCGCCAGAGGCGGCGGAGAGCTTGAGAGATCCACCTACCAAAAGTGCTTGGCGTCTCACTTCTTCGAGCTGGGCGTTTTCGCCTGGCTTTTCGGGCCCCCGGGGCCCTCGGTCATCGATCCAGCTCGAAGAGTGGCGCAGAAAGATGAGGCCTGGGGCTCCGGTGGTGATCTTTCGCAGTCCTTGTTTTCTCTGGACGCCCCCACGCAGGAACAAGAGCACACCCACGTCATCATCGCCATCATCAGCATCATCATCAGCATCATCACCCTCATCATTCATCAGCCTCATCATCAGCATCAGCATGAGCATCATCATCACCACACTCGTTATCAACGTCATAATCATCATCAGCAGCAGCATCAGCACCAGCATCAGCATCAGCATCAGCACCATCATGGTCATCATCATCATACTCGTTATCGTCATCATCAGCAGCATCAGCACCAGCACCAGCATCATCATCATCGTCATCAGCATCGTCAGCATCGTCATCATCGACATCATTATCATCATCACCGGACATACCACCACATCATCGTTATCACCATTAGCATTGTTAGCACGATCATCGCCAACAACAACAACAACAACAACAACAGCAACAACAACAACAACATCGCACACACACACACACACACACACACACACACACACACACACACACACACGCGCGCGCACACTCACACAATCACACACAAACACACACTCATACATTCAAGCGGAGGGTCTCGAGCGGGAGCCTCGTCTGCGAGTGAATTGTGAGGAAGTCTCAGGCGCGAGCATCCTCCCTACGGTGGCCCCGGCTTCATGTCAGCAATCCGAGAGGGTCATCGGAAACGTACGATTGTCGTCAATGTGGGGGTCCTGAGGCCAGACTATGGAGGAAGTCTCGAGCGGGAGCGTCGTCTGTGAGCGTCTTGACATGGCGTGTGAAGAGGTCCCAGTGTGCCCCCTAGAGGCCTAGAGGGTCTCGATTGGCCCGGGACTTCCTCAAGAGGTGCCCGAGAGAGCTTCAGAGAGCGCTCAGAGGAGCCAAGAAAGGGTCGAATCCCAGTGTCTGGGGCGCCAGAATCTGGCCCAGACCCTCCACGTGGGACTGCGGCTTCCTGAGAGGGAAAAGGCTTCGAGGCCGTGCCCTGGATTGTGCTGGAATGGCGGGCTGAGCAGCCAGCCCATGAGGGCCAAGTGGGCTCCAAGGAGTTTCCGCAAGATGATTCTGGGCACAACGATTTGGGATGCGAGCGAGAGAACAGGGGGAGGAGGAAGAAAAGGAGGGGGGACACATGAGGCTGCCAAAACTCCGAAGGAGGAAGATGAGGAAACGGAAACTGGGGGAGGCCAAGATGCTTACAGTGATCGCCGGCGCACGGATGGGGGTCCAACGATGTTCCGCCCTGGGTCAGGGTAACAAGCTACAAGGTAACGGACAAGCTGTTGTTGCGACTCGGTAGCAAACCAAAGCACGTGTGTTCACAATGTGCATAACATGTTAGCCAGGGTGGACCCCAAACAGGGCACGATTGCACTGAGGATGTGAAAGCTAATACGGTGCAAGCTATGTGGGGAAAGCTATATCATGTAAACTATGAGGTGGCAGCTGGCGATGTGAAACTATGCGGCGCAAGCTCTGTCGTGCAGGCTATGTCGTGTAAGCTAGCCGGTGCGAATCGGAGGTGAAAGCTATGGGGTGTAAGGTGCAAGCTAGATGTTGTGAAATATTTGATGGTAAGCTATGTGGTGAAAGTTTTCGATCGGGCCTGTCCCTCTACAGGAGGAACTTTCAAAAATCGTGCAAAATAGCCTGGGGACTATTGTTTCGCTTCTTTTGACTATTTGGGTGCATTTTGTTCTGGTTTTGAGTATTGAAAAAGAAAAATTCGTCGCTCAAGAGCGCGGGGCGCCCCTGCCCCTTTTCCGCCCGCCCTCCCCGCTGCTCCTCTGGCATGTCCCTGCAGCGGTCCCCTCTCGTCTTCTTCTCCGCCCCCGATCCTGATCCGCCGCATCAGCATCTCCTCTCTCTCTCTCTGCCTCTTTGCTCCTTCACACGGTCCTTGTTTTCACGCGTTTTGCGCAATCGGTTAGATCCCCACTTGTGCCAGGATGGTACCAGAGTCTGATCGTTGCTGCTGGCATTGGACCTAACATGCCCGCTCCGCGGATCAGCAGGCGTGTCCTTGACATGCCCCTCCTGGCGCGTCTCCAGCAGAGCAGCGCGTCTCTCCCGCATTCGAGACGTGCTGCTCACAGGACCGTCAGAACTTCTCGCCAAGCCTTCAGCCTGCAGGCACGAAATATAGTCGCACGTGCTCTGCCTATGTCCAGCGGCGGAGGTTGTCTCGCGTTGTGTGTGTGTGTGCGAGGAGGGTCGGGATCCTCTCAATCTGGTTGGCAACATGCGTGAATTCCGCGAGGGGGAAGACACACAGACACCATTGATCGCCGACTCCCAGGTAAGTATGGGAATATGTGGGAAGCTGGGGGAATACGAACACCCAGGAAGTAAGGACAAATATGGGGGATCCTGGGATTTGTGTTTAATCATACTTGTGTGCCACAGGGCCCCTTTAGATATGTTATGTCGCCAATAGTCGGTGAATTATTTGAAGTTCCTGCCCCAAAACAATGTGCCGACCAATTAAAGAAGATCGAGATCCACGAAGCAGTTTTTTCAGGTGATAAGAACATACGCTCGACTGATGAACGAAGAGCCCGAGGATGCGAGATCTCAAACAGTTGTGTGTGGGCATGCTTGTGTGTCGGCTTCCAGACACAATCTACACCCTAGCGCGTCAGATTGAGTGATCTTTCGTCGCGTGTGAAGGAGGAAGAGGAGGGTGCAGAGTAGATCAGATCAGGCTGGGGCCCTAGAGCACAGCTGGGGCCCTAGAGCAGCAGTGCGCAGAAATCACGAACACGTGCGGTGATTTCTCTGTTAAAAGAAGTGGTATCCCGCGTGGGCCCCAAACAGTGAGCGTGCGCACTGTGGATGCGAAGTCCGGAGGGTTCCAAAAAGGGGGTTTGGGGGGAGGGGGTTTTCCAGAGAGCCCCCCAGGGGCCTTGGAACCTCGTCAAAACAGGGGGTGCGAAGCCCCTGGGAGACCCCTCCTGGAAAACCCCATCCCCCAACCCCCCCCCCTTTAAGACCCTCCGGTATGAGGTTGAAGCGACGTGATGCAATAGATGTGGTGCGAGCGTTGTGGTGCAAGCTATCTCCAGACAGTGCACGAAGCGTCCACTGGCCGCCACGGGACGAACCAACAGGCATCGTCAGCCAGCGATCGAGGCGCGCACGGGCGCCCACGTGGCGAAGACACGGAACCGCACGCCAACTGGCGCAGAAGCTGAGCAACAACAAGCGAGGAGGAAGCGGGATGCACAAGGCACAGGTGAGAGTTGAACCCATGCACGTGGCACCCGCACCGTCCACACGTGAGTTCAGCCGTGCGTGTGTTCCTGGCCTGCTGATAGATGCGAGTGGTAATCTCTGCGACGCCCCGACCCTTGAGCCCTGGAGGTCCCCGGATGCCCCCAGAGGCCGCCGGAAGGAATCCCGGAGCCCAGAGAGGACCAGGAGGTGATCCGGAGGCCCTTCCCTCGAGCCTCGAAGGAAAAACGTCACTGGCAGGTGAAGGAGGAGGAGAAGGAGGAGGAGGTGGAGAAGGGCGGGCGGAGGAGGAGGGAGTTGGGGGAGCACGGGCCGTGCCAGAGTCGGCGGCGCCAGGGCGGCCGAGTGCGCCAAGGCTCGGCACCTCTGGCTGGCTTCGGCGCGCCGAGGGCAGGAGTCGGCAGGCGGGTGAAGGCCACCTCCTCCTCCTCCTGCTCCTCCTGCTCCTCCTCCATTCCTTTTCCTGGCATCGCTCGGACGTGTGCATTTGTCCCTCGGCGAGGACCATCGAGGAGCATCCTTGATCATTTGGCAAAAAAACCACGCACGAAACCGAAAAAAGCACAGGGAATGGACGTCCGAGCGATGGCGAGTTTTCCTTACGTAGCACCCCACAGATGCGGATAAGAGTGAGGGGGCGGTGGGGGCGTCGGCACTTTGCGAGACTCTGGAGGGGCCCGCCGCAGGCGCCAAAATTCCACGAATTATACAAAGAGCCCGTCGCAGGCGCCGATTTTTTTGTTAAGCCACTGTGGATAGGTCGCGGGTGGGTCGCAAATGGGTCGCAGGTGGGTCGCGGGTGTAGAGGGCAGAAAACCCACCCCATAATAATCACCCCGACAAGCGAAGCCGTTCAGTAAACGCACAAGGAATGAATCGAACAGGGCAGGGCTGTTTCAAAAACGCCAAGGCCCGTTTATAAACGTCAATCGTCGGGTCCGGCTGGTTTTTCCTCTCTTGAGGGTGGGTCGCGGGGTGAGTCGCGGGGTGGGTCGCGGGTGGGTCGCGGGGTGGGTCGCGGGGTGGGTCGCGGGTGGGTCGCGGATGGGTCGCAGATGGGTCGCGGGGTGGGTCGCGGGTGGGTCGCGGGGTGTGTCGCGGGTGGGTCGCGGGTGGGTCGCGGATGGGTCGCGGGGTGGGTCGCGGGTGGGTCGGGGGTTGGGCCGCGGGTGGGTCGCGCGGTGGGTCGCGGGTGGGTCGCGCGGTGGGTCGCGGGTGGGTCGCGGGGTGGGACGACAACAACAACAACAACAACAACAACAACAACAACAACAACAGCAACAGCAACAGCAACAGCAACAACAACAAAAGCAACTGCAACAGCAACAACAACAGCAACAGCAGCAGCAGCAACAAAACGTAACAAGCATAATTCTCACCACGAATTCTTTTTTTCAGACACGCACCCAGGGAGAATGAATGACCGTCCGGCCCCTTTCTTTCATTATGATAAATAATTTCCCCCTGTCGCACCCCGAGGCCAGTTTTTAGGACAGGCCTGGCGTTTCGCTTGAGACATCCTCACCATGTATGATCCTGACGTTTAAAAATTGGCAACGGCTTCACAGATGGAGGGCGGGTCGTGTCCAAAAATGTGGCTCCCGCCTCAGCGCGGCGCACATTCGTTTAACAAAACATGCAAGAGCTTCACGGATTGATGGCTGGTTGTTTTCAAAATGTGGTTATCGCTTTAGCGCGGCGCACATTTACTCCAAACGTTTGCCAGGGTCTCATGGACTCAGGGCGAGTGGTTTTCAAAATGTGGCTCTCGCCTTAGCGCGGCGCACAGTTGTTTCAACACGCTTGCCAGGGTCTCATGGGTTCAGGTCGAATGGTTCTCAAAATGTGGCTCTCGCCTTAGCGCGGCGCACATGTGTTTTAAACATGTACAAGGGCTTCACGGATTGAGGGCGAGTGGCTTTCAAAATGTGGCTCTCGCCTTAGCGCCGCGCACATTCGATTTAAACATTTGCAAGAGTTTCACGGATTGAGGGTGGTTCTTTTTCAGTCTGTGGTTCTCGCCTAAGCGCCGCGCACATTCGTTGATAAAACATTTGCAAGAACTTCACGGGTTGAGGACTGTTATGTTTCAACATGCGGTTCTCGCCCAAGCGCCGCGCACATTCGTTCTAACAATTGGAAGGAATTCACAAATTCCCATCATCAACGTACCAGAAATTCTGTTTTGGAGCGATTCAGGACTTTGCGGGTGCAACAGTTACGTTGATTCTCTGTGTGTCCTAGAAATGGCGTTCTGGCACGGTTCAGGTTCGTCAAGACGCAATAGTCAGTTTGATCCGTTGCGTTGGGATCCCGAGAACAATGCTCTGACATGCTTCAGGGTCTACGTACGGGTGCCCTCCAACGAGGCAGTCCCGTCAATGGACATGAACCGCTGTAGGGTCCTATGAAGAGGGAGCTTGGAGGGAGAGTTTGATCCAACATCGTTGATGACCCTTGGGTTTACACTGGTCCTCCTCCTCCTCCTCCGCCTTCTCCACCTCCTCCTTTTCCTCGTCTTCGCCTCCTGAGATCAGGGCCCATGTCGACCCGATCGATCTGATTCGATCCCGATCCTGGCCTGGTCCGAACCGATTCGGACGTTCCCACGATGTGATGCGCCCCGATGTCCTTGCGCATCCTGGCGCGGCCGACCCCACTCGATTCCGACCCCGCGCATATGCAGCACGATCCGAGGCAAACTCCGACGTTCCGATCCGGCTCGGTGCCTGCGGGTGCTGCCCGAGGTGGGCCGAGGGCAAAGACAGGGCAGGAAGGCGAGCGGCAGAGGCACAAATTCAAGTCGGGCCCGCCCCTCTACAGGAAGAAAATACAAAAACGGTGAAAAAAATGCGTGGGGGGACGATTTCCTTGCATTTTTGTAACATTCGGGGGGCATTTCTGGCGGTATTGTTTGTTTTTCCTTGCAAATCCGGCTGTAGGGGGACATGCCCGACCTTCGCACAGACAGTGCAAAAATTGTGTTGTGTGGGGACGATTTCCCTGCATGTTTGTAACATTTGGGGGGCATTTCTGGCGGTATGTTCGCTTTTCCTCCCAAATCCGTGTGTGGCGACACGCCCGACCTTAGCACAAGTGCTCGGAGGTCCGCGCGGGCGTCTTTTGGATCGGCGCGCCGGGCCCCCTCTCCACGGCGCGCCGGGGGCCCCCTCTCCGCGGCGCGCCGGGGGCGGCGCTGTGCAGGCGCCGCCACTGGGGGGGCGCAGGGCCAGTCCAAGACATCCCCGCGGGCCGTGGGGAAAGCTCCCCCTTGCTTCTGGTTATTATGTTTTGTGTTTCTTCGTCTTCTTCTCATTATTAGTATTATCATTATGAGTAATCGTATCATTATTATTAGCCTCAGCATTAATATTCTAATTATCAATATCATTATTAGTATTGGCATTATTATTACTAGTATTAGTATACATAGTATTAGTAGTAGTTAGTAGTAGTAGTTAGTAGTAGTAGTAGTAGTAGTAGTAGTAGTAGTAGTAGTAGTAGTAGTAGTAGTAGTAGTAGTAGTAGTAGTAGTAGTAGTAGTAGTAGTAGTAGTAGTAGTAGTAGTAGTAGTAGTAGTAGTAGTAGTAGTAGTAGTAGTAGTAGTAGTAGTAGTAGTAGTAGTAGTAGTAGTAGTAGTAGTAGTAGTAGTAGTAGTAGTAGTAGTAGTCGTAGTCGTAGTAGTAGTAGTAGTAGTAGTAGTAGTAGTAGTAGTAGTAGTAGTAGTAGTAGTAGTAGTAGTAGTAGTAGTAGTAGTAGTAGTAGTAGTAGTAGTAGTAGTAGTAGTAGTAGTAGTAGTAGTAGTAGTAGTAGTAGTAGTAGTAGTAGTAGTAGTAGTAGTAGTAGTAGTAGTAGTAGTAGTAGTAGTAGTGTAGTAGTAGTAGTAGTAGTAGTAGTAGTAGTAGTAGTAGTAGTAGTAGTAGTAGTAGTAGTAGTAGTAGTAGTAGTAGTAGTAGTAGTTTCATCGGCATTATTATTAGCAGTAAAATCCTTCTTCTCCTTCTCCTTATCCTTCTTCCTCCTGAGCGATGGAGAGCGGTGGGCGGAGCAGAAGGAGCCGGCCGCGCGCAAGAGTGGCCCTTCGCTGGAGTGGCCCTCTGGTGCGGGCCCGCTGGGGGCACCCGATCGCCGAGCGAAATGCGACAGCAGCGGCTTCCGAGCCTGGGTTTGACCTCCCCCCCCTGACCGCTCTCAAGCCGCGCACCAGAGGTCACACGTGCTCACTTGTGCGTGTCTAGTCGAAATCCCTTAATAATCGACCCCCCCTGAAAAACTGAACCCCCGCTTCAACGGCAACCTAATTTTCTGGACCCCCCTTGTCAACGGGGTGCCTTAATATTCCGGACCCTTCTCGTCTTCGGCTTATGGAAAGCGCTCTAAAGAACCTGCCCCACTTCAAAAAAGGCGACTTAAGAAACTGGACCCGGGGGAGAATTATTAAGGGATGTCGAGTAGCCGAGAGGGCGTAGGGGGGTATCTCAGGCCGCGCCAGTCTTGGAATAAACGCGCCCAGGCGGCGGAGTGCGCCAAGGCTCGGCACCTCCGGTCGGCATCGGTGCGCCTGGGGGGGGACACGTCCCCGTCTCCGTCGTCCTCGTCCTTGTCGCCCTCGTCGTCGCTGTTGTGTCGCCGTCGTCGTCGCCCGTCGTCGTCGCCCTCGTCGCCGTCGTCTCCGCCCTCGTGCTTGCCCTCGTTTCGTGGTCGTCGCCCGTCGTCTTCGTCAGCGTCGCCGTCTTCGTCATCGTCGCCGTCGTCCCCGCCCTCATCGGTGTCGCCAGTGCGGGAGCGGGTTGCTTACGGCCCTCCACTCGCAGTCTCTTGCTGGGAGCAAAGCTCCGGGCGACCTTAATTTGGGGGACGTCTTGGAGAGCGAGCCGAGAGTGGTTCCACTGCATTCCGTTTCGGAGTCCGCAGATGTTGCAGGTAGTAGGAGGAGAACGATGACGATGATGACGACGACGACACGACGACGACGAGCGGTCGGGGACGCGGTCAGGGCAGTGGAGGTTGACACGCGAGCCTTTTCGAACGCAGGAAGACAGCTGGCGCGGGTACCACATAAGTTTGCCTAGCACCAACCGCGCCAGCAGCAGTGCTGCATCCTGTTGCGGACACCACTTGTTGCGCACACGTAGCAATTCGTTCGGGCAGCGCGCGATGCCAGTGGAGCATCGGTCTACGAAGCCAGCAGACCTTCATGTTCAGGGGTGGCCCAGGAGTTACTTCGTTCAAGACCACGCACAAGTGTAGCACCGAGAGTATTTAAAAGTTGGTTCGGCTGGTGGTGCGGCATTGGAATGCAGTCAGAGGGCGTGGCGCGATGCGAAGTTGAGCCAGCACGCCAGAAAACCATGGTTGACAAAAGTGTCGTTGGCATGTTGGCATGCGCAATATGTTGGCATGATCTTCGGTGGAAGGATCGCGGTACCTGAGCTGCCCGCAGAGGCAGCGTGGTGCTTGCGCAAGTAATCAACGGAAGCGAAAGCGACTTTGATAATTCACGTGAGCATGTGCTTCGGTTGCCAACGTCCAGTTACTGTTTACTTGTATTGCGCCAGTCCTGTTAGGTGTCTGCGGGACGCGCGCACGACAAATGCGGCCACGGACCCAGGGGAAATGGGCAAGAGAGATCCAACGCACACCTGGCTTCCTGGTATTTTCCGCGCGCTCCGTACGAAGGCCGGCAGTCGTGACCAGGCGCAGCAGAGGCGGCGCTCCGCGCGAGCTCCGCGTCAGAAAGCCGCGGGCTCCATGGCGGGTTTCCCGACAAGTGGCATGGGGCCCTTCTGGGAAGGGGTGGGCGGGGGGCTGGCCGCGGACTGTGCCTCGTACGTACAGGTCACGCGGCGGATTGTTTTTCCGGGGGGGGGGAGGAGAGGGCGATGTCCCCAGAGATCGGAGGTGGATAGACCTCCTACCCTGACATGTCGATTAAGGAATTGGCCGTTTTCGGTTCGCGAGAGGGCGTCGCGGCTGTCATTTTTGCGGGTCCAGGTCCGTCGTTTTCGGTCCCAGTCCGTTTTCACGAAGGGGAGGTTTACTAAAGGGAGGTTTGTCCACCGCCGAAGGGACACCGTGGAGACCTCCACAGGCCAAAGCCGTGAAGACACGGGCAGGGACGCCAGAACAACTCCCAGCCGCACCGGGCAGGGGAAGGCACCGGTCACAGACGGGCGTGGCCGCGCCCGGGTGCCCCATGGCACCACCACCCCCCCAACTGCGCGGGAGGCCTGTCGACGACAGGCGCTGCTCCCCACAGGGGCGCCATGCCATCGTGCGGTTCACGCACAAGCAGCAGCACCCTCGACCCTTCAAGGGTCGATCTTCAGTCAACCATTCGACCGACGACGACCGCAGCCCCTCGTTCCTCCCCTTCTGGACCCCAGCAGGGCAGATGGAAGTGGGCGGCACACGGCCAGCAGCATCTTCCTTGCCGCCCCGCCACATCCACTCGCCATCGTCGTCGTTTTCGTCGCCACCGTCGTCTTCGTCGCCGCGTCGCCGCTGTGGCCGTCGCCGTCGTCGGATCGCTGCCACCGTCGTCGTCGTCGCGGTCGTCATCGCAGTCGTCGTTGTCGCCGTCGTTTTTCGTCGTTAGCGCCGTCGTCCTTGCCACTGGCATCGTCGCCCTCCTCTTCCTCCAGCTCATCGTCCTCCTCCCTCTCCTCATCCCTCCTCCCATGTTTCCGTTATCCCTCCCCAGGCATGGAGGACATAGGAATTTTGCGTCTGCTCCCGTTCATTAACGGGCGAAGAACGGTATAAAATAGACTTTTTCGCTGTCGGGGGCGCCTGTCCCTGGGCGGCTGGAAAGTTTATACCCCGACGGTGCCACCGTAAGGGTATAAACTTTCCAGCCGCCCTGGGGCGGCGAAACAGTTTATTTTATACCGTTCTTCGCCCGTTGAGTTCAGTAGGTCTTGTCTTGGATTGTCTCCGAGTCGCCCGGCATGTGCCGGGGGCACTGTGGCGGCAAGAACGAATGCCACGCGGGGAGCCCGCGCGTCGAGGCACTGGCAACACGTCGAGGCGGTTCGGCCCGTTCCGCAGGAGACGTCCTCAAGGGTGTGCGTTCCAAGACGACCAGATCTGGCATTGTCCTCCTCGTCCTCCCTCACCCCTCCTCCTCCTCTTCCTCCTCCTCCTCCTCCAGACGACGGCGACCACGACAAGCAGCGACGGCGACGACGACGACGACGACGACGACGACGACGACGAGGAGCGACGCGCAGCGACGGGCCACCGCGCGGCGGCGACTGCGGAAGCGGCGAGGGCGGCGACGGGGACGACCAGATCTGGCATGGCCTGGCCCGTTTCGCTCGAGGCATCCTCGCAGTTCTGGGCTTCAGGCGCTGCGCGAGAGGTGGTCTGGCCCAGCTCGCCTGAGACATCCTCAGAACTGCTGGGCTCGTGATACCGTGACCTGAGGTTGCCTCGTCGGTGTCGCTTGAGGCATCATCGCTACACTATAGGCTTCAAGGTGCGGCCCGCGTGGTGATCCTGTCTGTCCTGCCTGCGACGTCCCCACAATTATGGGCAAAGAGATGCCGCGTGCGAGGGGGTCCAGCCAGCTTCGCATGAGACATCCCCGCAATTCCGGGCAACCGTTGAGGAGTGCGAGGCGAAGGATGATGGGGAGGAGGAGTAGCAGGATGACCGAGGACGAGGGGGAGGAAGGATAATGCTCGTATTGTTGTCAGACAAGTACCCTTGCTTTCAATGCTCTCGGGGCACTTCTCGTCGCCAGGGCTGGACGCGGCTCGATCGTGCCTGATGATGCGGACTGGTGCTCTGCCGACGAAGGGTGTGTCACGGGCCCGTCCGTGCCCAGATTGTGGGGACGCATCGAACGGTCCGTCAGTTTTACAGGAGTGGAGGTGTGTGTTTCGGAGCCGCATGGCCCTCGCTGGCCACTTCGGTCACCTAGGGGATGGGGGGGAGGAGGTGGAGGAGGAGGAGGAGGAGGAGGAGGAGGAGGAGGAGGAGGAGGACCCCATCCAGGGCCTGTCTCGGCTGGCGAGGAAGGCCTTGCACCTGAGCCCCGGGTGCCTGGGTCGCCCGGGACAGACTCGGGCGACCCCGGCAACCCCAACGGCGGTGCTGGATAGGTGCCGGGCAGGGGCTTCCCGCAAGATCGGGCGATCGCAAACATGGATCAAGGGTCTGGACGCCCGAAATGGGTACGGAAAGAATGGGTACAATGCCCAACAGCAGTCCGTGTTCATTTTGAACAGGATTCGTTGTCCACGCCGCCGCGGCCTGTGTCCATTCGAGACAGAGGGCCGCCTGCCCAACAGCGGCCGCTGTTGGTTTGGGACAACATTTGTTGTTGGGCATTGTACCCATTCTTTCCGTACCCATTTCGGGCGTCCAAAAAGGTGGCGTGGATCAGCGATGGGTCCCGCTTCCATGGGAGATCACGGATTTCCGCCGAGCGAGGCGGCACTGGCCGCACTTTTTTGGGGAACGGCACCTCCCCCCATCCATGGATTTGGCGACTGCGCGCCAAATCCATGGATCGCTAATCCATCTTTGCGCGCCCCCGACAAAAGTGCTGGGTGCGCCCCATGGCCTACGGAGAGCCATCCTCGGATCCTCGAGTTCCGAGATGCCCTGGCGTGATGTGCTCTGGCTCGTCTCGCCTGTGACGTCCTCACAATTCTGGATTCCAAGATGTGGTTCGCAAGGTACTCAGGCTTGTTTTGCCCGAGACATCCTCGGACCCCCAGGCTTCGAGATGCCCTGAGGTGCTCTGGCCCGTTTCGCCTGAGACGTCCTCACAGCTCTGGGTTCCAAGATGTGGCTCGCGAGGTACTCAGGCACGTTTCGCCTGAGACATCCTCGGAATCCGTGGCTCTGACCGTTTGGCCTGATACGTCCTCGCAACTCTGGGTTGAAGATGCGGTTCACGAGGTGCTCAGGCACGTTTCGCTTGAGACATCCTCAGAACCACGGGCTCTGAAGTGCCTTGACTTGAGGTTCTCGAGCCCGCTTGGCGTGAGACATCCTCGCAACTCACGCCTCTGGGTTCCAAGGATGCGGTTCGCGAGGTACTCAGGCCCGTTTCGCCTGAGACATCCTCCGAACTCCAGGCTACTGCGAGATGCTCTGAATTGATGTGCTCTGGCCCGTTTCGATTGAGACATCCTCACAACTCTGGGTTCCAAGATGTGGTTCGCGAGGGACTCAGGCATGTTCCGCCTGAACATCCTCGGAATCCCTGGCTCCGAGATGCCCTGACCTGAGGTGACCCAGGCGTAAGTGTGCCACGCTTGAAGGCTACACTGACGGAGTGGTAGCTTGGGTTGACCCCAGTGCTGGCTGAAATTCGGGACCACGAGAAAGTGACAGAACAGACGAGAAGTCGCCATATACACAGCAGGCATAGGGACGTTTGCTCTTCTTGGGGGTATCCAGGGGCTTCCAATATCTGTCTAGGGCCCCTGGGGCTTTCTATTCCCTTCTTCGTTCGCGCTGCAACAGACTGGCGCCACATGGAGGAGTCCACTGCGAGGAGCGCACCGCAATTGATGTACTAGGAAGGGAGGGGAGAGGAAACAGAGAGCGCGGACGCAGACGAGGACGAGGCCCAGGAGGAGGACATGAAGGACATGGGTAGGGAAGGAGGGGGAGATGCAGGAGGAGAGAACAAAGGACAGGAGGAGAGGAGGCGGAGGAAGAGGAGAAGAGGTACGAGGAAGATAAGAAGGAAAGGGAGGAGCCGGGACCAGGAGGAGGGCGGGAGAGAGAGGATGAGAAAGAGAAGGAGAAGGAGGATGAGAAAGAGGAGGAGGAGGAGGAGGAGGACGAGGAGGAGACCGAGGACAAAGAGGGGGGAGGAGGAGGGAGGAGGAGGAGGGAGGAGGAGGGAGGAGAGGAGGGAGGTAGAATCGAGAAGTCGGAAAAGGAGGAAGAGGCGGACGAGGAGGAGGAGGAATAGGGGAGAAGAGGGGTGAGGATGAAGAAGAGAATGAGGAGCAGACATGGAATAGAGAAGAGATGAAAGGAGGGGGGAATGATGCGGAGGAGGAAGAGCAGGAGGACGAGGAGGAGGAGGAGGAGAGGAGAGGAGGAGGAGGAGGAGGGAGGAGGCGGGGGGGGGTAAGCGGGGGGAGGAGGAGGAGGAGGAGGAATGGCGGGGCATGGGGAGAGGATGGGCCCGTCGTGGCAAGACTTCATCCTGTTCATCCTCTCCGTCACTCTCCCTCTCCAAATGTCTTCTCATCCTCCGCCACGTCTTCCTTGTCCTCCTCGTCCTCCCTCACCCCTCACCCCTCCTCCTCCTCCTCCTCCTCCTCCGCCTCCTCCTCCTCCTCCTCCTCCTCCTCCAGACGACGGCGACCACGACAAGCAGAGACGGCGACGACGACGACGACGACGAGCAGCGAAGCGCAGCGACGAGCCACCGTGCGGCGGCGACTGCGGAAGCGGCGAGGACGGCGACGGAGGCGAGCGGCGACGAGCGGCGAGCGACGATTCTGCGACGACGATCGCGACGACGCCAGGCAACGACGGCGAGCGAGCGACCGCCGCGGAGCGGCGGCGGAGGAGGAGGAGGAGGAAGAGGAGCGTGAGCGGGGCCGCGACCACAGGTGCAGCGGCAGGCCGAGGTGCTGCTCGCCAGGCTCGTGCAGCGCTGACGCGGCCCGCACCGAGGACGGCGGCGGGCGGGCGAGAACGATGGCGGCGAGGACGACGTCAGCGATGGCGGCGGCGCTCGGCGGCGGCAGCGACGACGTCGACTCTGGACGCGGCGCGGACGACCGCGGCGGCGGCGGCGGCGAGGACGACGGCGGCGACAGCAACGTGCAGTCCAAGCACCTCGCGTCCTGGGAGGCTCCACGAGCTGACATATCCATGGCACACGCTCGACGTTCGTCAAGGCAGACTGACTGGCACGCGTGGTCTCACCGTGACCTCCTTTGAGAGGCAGGGCGTACGCTCAGGGCGAGGGGTGGTCGATGCGATGACAGGCCGAATCGGAGACAGCATGCCCACCGCGGGACTGGCCACGAAGGAGTCGTGCACCACCCCCAGGCCACGCCATCGTACAGGCTGGCTCCTTCGTCGCGCCGATCAGGCCCAGTGTGCTCCTCATCCACGCGGCTTGCTCCTTCGCGGGCTCCTGTTTCCATTCGCCTCGCAAAAACCAGAGGGTCTCCATGTCGTGCAGTTTGGGGGTGTCCCCGCGACCGAGCGTATAATGCACGAGTTCTGATCCGACAGGCCTCCACGCATCTGGGGTATAGGAAGATGGCCACGCACCCACGCCGCATGCCACCATGCACATAAGCGCCCTCCGCGCGCCCCTTTTCGATCGCCGGCGTCTCCAAGAGCGGCGGGGTCGCAACCGTCAAACGCGAGGGCGCCAAGATAGCAACTCCGCGCGACGCCAGGGTAGAGTCAGCGACAGGGCAACGCGGCAGCCCAGATTGAAGGATAGCCCAGCTGCACAATATGCGACTGCACAGTGGCAAGCTCATCAGCAACTTCATTATGCTCTTGGTAGCAGAAGCTGGCACTGAGGCCCACTGTCCAAGAACTCATTCTTGCCCTTGAGTAAACTCGGGCTGTACGTCGTTATGGTATGTGTGCCGCCATGGGCGCAAACACCAACAACGCACGAACGGAAACAGCCACCCACGTACTCACGTGTCGACCGCTGCGCGATGGAATCGAAGAGCTGGACCATGCCGTCGTAGCGCCGCTTCGCCATGGCACGGAGGTTCTTTGCGCCGGCCTCGTCAGAAATCTCCGCTGCAACAGCGCGCGAGAAAGCTTTGCGCTTCTCCGCGACCACCTTTGGCGGCAGACCCCGAGGCGTCGGCGGACCAGCAGCATGCCCCGCGCCAGGAGCCACCGACGGTGCAGCCCCGACAGGCTGAACGCCACCTCGAGCCTCGGGAGTGGCCTGCGGCCACGTCGGCTCGCCAGCGCCTGCCGCGGGCTGCGCAGAACGGAAGGCGACCTTCTCACTGATACTTGTTTGGCCGCACGAGAGGCAGCCACGACCGTTTGCTGCATGGTCGCCTCGACATCGCGCAGCTGCAAGTAGCCGCCTCCGCCGCACAGGACAGACGCGATTCCGGGCTCGGCGCGGCAACTTTTCCAAATTTTATGGAGGTGCAACACCATACAACGCACGATTTGGATGGCAACTGCGGATGTTGCCGGACATGTTGGCACTCCCGGATGACGCAGCAGGCGTGGCCCGCAATTCGCGCCGTCTGAGAGAGAGATTGCGCTGCAACGAATCGTAGAAGCTTCGGCCATCTCTCGCATTAGCCGAGCCTCAAAGACCAACGCCACAGTCGCGGGCCAGACCCTGGACTACAGGCCAGGTGCGTTTGTCGATTTCTACAGAGTTCCCTCCACCAAAGATGTGAGCGGGCGGAGTGGTCCAGCCGCAGTGGCCAAGATGAGTGCCCAACAAGGCACCGTGACCATCAATGACCGAGGCGCTGAACAGATATGCCGCCTCGGACATGCACAACCATTCGTAGGCTTTGGCGGACTGGTATACGGAGTTACGAACCAACCTACTACACTTCAGGGTCAGGCATGGATGAAGGCGGAACAGTATATCCTGAGCCTCTCGGCTAAGACCCTTCCACGCTGTGGCCTTGCCGACGCCGGCACGGTCACCACCGTCACCACCAACAAGTGCTCTGTGGCCTTCAGCCTCGTACTTAGCCATTAACGTCTTCAATCGCAACTGTGCCGCGGCCATCCAAGTCGGCCGCGGCCTCGAGCGCATCGTGGCCGAAGACAGTCCTGGCATGGTGGCGACCAGGCCATCGCGATGTGGACACCTGGTGGAGCTTCGAAGCTGACAGCTCAAGCCTTGTCGAGCTCCTAGGTCCCGACTGCAGCAACGCGTGGCATCTCTGATTCATACTCGGAGAGGTAGTTGGACGCTACTTCGTATATCTCGTGGAGGATGAGCTCCAAGTAGCAGACTCCCGGGGATGCAGCGCCGATCCGAAGCCGGCAGACGCTCTGACGGTTCCGGACACGACGAATAGGAGGCCACCCACGATGAGGGACCCCGCGATGACATTCTTGAGCGATCACAACCTGATCGACACCACGTGGTGGACCTCCTTAACGCACGACCAGCTGGCAGTCATGAAAGGTGCGTTGCTCTCAGAATCAGCCACCTCCGAGGAAATCCTAGAGATGGAGACCCAACCTTCTCCGCCATACCCACTGCCACAAGCCCTGCCCAAAGAGGCGTGCCAGCGCCACCACCACCTGACAGTAGGCGCTGTTCCTCTTCAGACCACAGAGGCCACCCATACCGATGAGGCTGGGAACGCCCGCGCGGAAATTGTGGCTCCTGTCGAGATGTTCAAACTCACGTTAGATTATTGCCGTGTACCAGACGGTCACTGCGCGCTCCTCTTGGATTCACGCGGCAGGAACAAAGATGGCAGTGGTCGAGCGCGACACTGACTTGCTCACTCCCGAAGAGCTCCGAGAGCACGCCGCAGCCGCCCCTGCCGCTGTGCTCGAGAAACCAAGTACGGGTAGATGACAACTGCCCCCAACGGCGCCCGCGTCGAGGAGCGCGCGACATTTTTGCGCGTAGGTGGGTGGGCACGTGGAAATGGGCCCGAAGAATCTCATACCCATCGCAGAGGGTTCGGATCATCCGCGCGAGGCTGACTCTCCGAGGCTTCACGGACGCCCGCGCCGATCTCATCGCCACGTACGCAGGCGCCCAATCGCGACTCTTCCCAGCGCGCGGTTGTCTCCGAGGCGGCCTGCCAAGAATGGGCGATCGATGCGCGGGGCGTCAAGAAGGCCTTCTTGAGGGGCAGCAGCTGCTGGGAACGTGCGGAGGCAACAGATGAGAATGAGCGCGCGAGGTCCACTTTGAGCCCCCCCCCCCCCCCGACGCCGTCGCAGTCCTACGCAAAGTAAGTGCGCGCGAGAATTTCGACAAGGTTTGAAGTTCCCCGCGCGGAAAAGGCGCGCCGGGCGCAGAGATCCCCGAGACGTCGGCCTGTGCAATAATTGAGATCGCCAATCGCATGTACCAAGCGAGTCCCAGCATTATGCGACAATGAGCGCATGGCCAAACACATAGACGGCGATCTCGCCCTACTGGCCACCAAGTACATCGACGATATTAAAGTCACCGAATCATCACAAGAGAAGGCCAAGTTACGTCAATGTCTAGACACTGTTGCCGGCCAGGGTGAGCTAGATGTTAGCGAAGGTTCTTTCGCGCGCTGCGGCGCGCGTCACTTCCCCGCGCGCGACGGCGGGCATGAGCTGGACCGGATCGAGTACATTCAGGCTTTATCGGGGCCTAAGAGACGGGGGTCAGTGCAAACGGGGGTCAGCCAGGGCGCCAGGTCCTGCAGGATCCTGCGAAGACCCCTTCTGGCTGACCCGGGTTAGGGAGCCGCTCGTGGCCGCGGGGCGGCCGCGCGTATTGGTTGACCCGGGTCTGCGAAGATCTGCGTTGCAGTTTTTTTTCCTGCGTTACAGTTTTTGGTTTCCTGCTGGCCCGGGTCTGGATTGACCCGGGTCAGAAGATCCCCGACTTTAAAGCAAATAAGGGGGAGCTGAGCTGTTTGGGAAGTCCAACTTCGAGCTCGCTTCAGAGAGCCCGGCCGAAGTGCGCCTCAGTCTGCTCGTTGCTTTGACCTTCGCGCCCACTGCCCGAGTCGATCTGCGCGTCGACGCAGCTGGACTTCAGCGCCACGCAGCGGCGCAAACGTGCGGCCGCATACGGAAGTTTTACGCACTGGCGAGGTGGGCGCAGGGCACGCCACTAAGCATTCACTGTCCATCAGTTCGCTGCGCATACAAGCTCGAGATGCACAGTGACGCAGCGTGCCGACAGGACCATAGGGAGGGCGTCGACGCAATCCGAGCCCTGCGAGGAGCCACATGTTTGCGCACGGGCACCAGAGGCGCGGGGACTCCACCAGCTTCCGTCGGCAAACAAACGCGTCACTTGCTGGGCTGGCAGCGCGGGGCATCTCAAACAGCTGCGCAAAGCGCCGTCGAGATCGAGCTGATGGCCGCGACCAGCTTAACAAACCGCAGCCTCGCTCTAGCCACCACGCCCCATAGAGCGCGAAAAGGGCCCCTTGGCCCTGAAGTGCCACGCCGCCAACGAGATGGCCGACGGCCACTCGCACTGCGAATTGAGCTTTGCCTCGACTCGATGGCGGCGGTCGGGGCCGTCGCGGCGGCGAGACCCTAGCCTCCAGCAGAACACTCACTGCTGCCGCATGTGCCTTGGCTCCGCGACCCTCTGAGCTCGGGCCAGCTATGGGCCCGGGCTGGGAGAATACCCGCGACGCGATCGCGCGCGGACTAACCGAGGGCAGCGTATGCACATCTGCCCTCCATGACGTGGCCGGTGGTTTTCAGCAGCGGCCACATGCGCCGCGCGCAGTCATCCTCGCGTCGGCCGGCAAGCTCACCGCGCTGTCAGGGCACGAGCGCAAGCCGATTTCCGACAACAAATTCATATTTGCATGCTGATAGGAACTGCGTGTGCTCCATCCTCCTCGGCACCATATGCCCTTTCCCAGTCGCACCTTTTTTCGGAAGGTCTGTCACGCGGCGCATGACGGTTGGGGAAAACGTTGCAGCACGGCCGCGCGGGAAAGCGCGCCGTCGGGAGTCTGCGCCGCGGCGGCGAGCATTCGCGGCGACGCGCGCGCGGGCGAGCGCATGCGCGGACAGAGCGGAAGGATCAGGCTGAGGAGTTTGCGTTACCGCTGCCACTTTGCATCAACAGGCTCGCACGCCGCCCGGCCGAGGTGCGCCGGGCTGCCGGCCGCAGGTCGCGCCCCGCAGGGCCTGCGCGCGGGCCCCGTCGCGCGGCGGCGGCCACCCGCTGCCGCGCGCACGCGCGGCACCATGCCTAAGAGCAAGCCACCGGAGTCCGCGGGCCCACCGCCGCTTCGCCGCCCGCGTTCCGCACCCCCGTCTTCCTTGTCTTCCACGGAGGAAGTGGCGCCGTCAGAAGACGCGGCCCGCGCATCGACTGCAGGCCCAGCCTCGCCAAGGGCTCGGTCGCCGACGCCCCCTCCCGGCACCTGTGCCAAAATCGGCGGCAAATTGGCGAGGATTCGCGCTCCTGGCGCACCTCCAGCGACGCCGCCGCCACGCAGAAACCAGGGTCGCGAAGTGGATCGCCCGGCGCAGCAGCCCAGAGAGGCACGGCGCGCGGCGCCAGCGGCACTTGTTCCAGACGGCCGCGCTCAGACTCAAGGGCTTCCCCGTTCCATGTCGCGCCCGCCATCTACGCGCCGACGTCGCGCGGCAGCCATGTCTCACTCGCGGCCGCTGCCGACTAGTAAGGCGCCCGCGATGGCCCCGACCCCGCCATGCGCGAGGCGCCGACCATGGCATTCTCAGAGGACGCCCAGCAGTTCACTAACTCCGACGAGGAGATTATGAACTTCGTGCGCACTTGGCATCCTGCGGATCCGGTGCCAGAACACGTTCTCCGTCGCGTCTTCTTCAGAGTCGACGCGATGGATCCTGAGCTCCGCGCAAGCTTTTCCTTGGAAACGCGGAGGGTCAACCGCTGGATAAACAAGTTTTCGATGCCCACATATGCAAACGTCTCGTTGAGTATCGCACTCGTGATGTTCGCGAAATCTTTACAACCTCTGGAGTTCGTGGAGCCTCCAGCTGCGAGACGAATGCAGATTTACCGGGCGCTGATGGACGCGGGGTCTTGGCACGAGTTCGGACAGGATCCGTTGGCCGAGGTTTACTCGGACAGGATCCGTTGGCCGTTCGACATCCCGTCGTCCAGGAGCCGTCCGCCTGGCCATAAGCAGCCAGCGGGACTGTCACAGCGTGCAGAGCGCTCCCCTTCGGGCGAGCGCGTGCCGTGCAGTCGGCCTCGTCGCCACCGCTCACGCCCCCGTTCGCCTAAAGGTCCTCCTCCCTCGCCGCCTGGCGAGGCCGCCGTCTACGACGAGTCTGGCGCGGCCCGCGGCTCGAGCTGGAAACCGACGTTGCGCCCGTCGACTCCACGCCCGTTCTGGACCAGGACGGGGACCATGGCGCCCGTCGGTCCCCGTCGGCACACTGCGGCGAGAGCAGGCGAGGGCGCGGGCACGGGCGCGGGCAGGGACAAGGACAAGGGGACAAGAGTAATCCCCCGCCGGACGATGCCGCCGACCTCCCCAAGAAGAAGAAGACTCGCGCAGACTAAAGAAGAAGGGAATCATCACTGTCCAACCATAAGTACATTTCAGACTCGGCAGGGAGACTCCGTGGGTGTCTGGGCGCAAGCTCATCTACTGTATCGGTGAGTTCGCTCGTGCTCCGAAAAGCGGCACAGGAGGAGCTCGCGCGTGCGAGTGAAGATGGTGTGAGCTACCTTGTGCGGCATTCTGTGTTGGTGGTGACCTCGGACAGAAGACACGACGTCTGAAAGCTTGTCCTGAGCCGTAGGCAACATGATGGCCCCGGATCACGTGAGTGATGAGGTGGAGTAGTACCGTGACCTGGTAATTGGGTGGTAGAGGAGGTGATGGGTGGAAATAAACCTTGGGGGATGTGCGCACGATTTTGGGCACCATCGCCTCACGATCCGTCGGACACGCTCCGATCACGACCACCGTAGGCGACCTCCTCACTGGGCGTGCCAGGCTCGGCACTGCCCCTGGGTGAGGGCGTACCAGGCTCGGCACTGCCCCTGTGGCTCGTCGGCGCTAGACTCGAGGAGGGCCGCGCCGGCGCCCCCGCAATTCTAGTTCCTCCTCCTCCTCCTCCTCCTCCTCCTCCTCCTCCTCCTCATCATCATCATCATCATCATCATCATCATCATTCTCCTCGTTTTCCTTCTCCCCCTCGTCTTCCTCGTCCTTCTCGTCGGCATCCTCCTCCTCCTCGTCCTCCTCCTCCTCCTCCTCCTCCTCCTCCTCCTCCTCCTCCGACTCCTCCTCTCGCCACTGCAGCGTCGTCACCTTGCACTGGCCCGCCAGCAAAGGCGGCTGGACGCGGCCATCTCATCACAGTCATCATCACAACCATGACCACCATAAGCATCATCAGCATCACCGTCATCAGCAGCAGCATCATCATCAGCATCGTCATCTTCATCAGCATCGTCATCAGCATCATCGTCACCATCATCGGCATCAGCATCATCACCATCATCATCACCATCATCATCACCGTCCTTGGCTTGCTTTTTTGGTAGGTGGATCTCTCAATTTGGTATCGCTCGGACGTGTGCACTTTCTCTCGGCGGGGAGTACTGAGGAGCATCCTGGATCATCCTGCGGAAAAGCCACGCACGAAGCCCAAAAAAAACACAGGGAATGGACGTCCGAGCGACGACGGCAAGTCAAGCTCTCCGCCGCCTCTGGCGCACGCCCCCCCCCCCCGCGCGGCAAGGAATTGATTTGCACGTGCCCTGACCTCGCGGATGCCCGCGGACCTCGGCCGGCTCGCCCCCCGCCCGGAGGGCGTCCCCGCGCCCGGCCTGAAAGGCGCGACGCCGCGCGCGCCTCCATCCCCCTGCCACCCCCCTCTTGCAAAACTCGTGTTCCATCGTGAACCATCCTCCTCATCCTCCTTCTCCTCCTCCCCCCTTCTCCTCCTCCTCCCTCCTCCTCCTCCTTCTCCTCCCTCTCCTCCGCCTCCTGCTCCTCCTCCGCCTCTCCTCATCCTCCTCATCCTCCTCCTTCTCCTCCTTTCTCCTCCTCCTCCTCCTCCTCCTCCTCCTTCTCATATTCCTCGTCCTCGTATGTTTTCTCGTCGTTTTCCTCATCATATTTCTCCCCGTCCGCAACCTCCTTCTCCTCCTCCTCCTTCTCCTCCTCCTCGTCCTCCTCCCCCTACTCCTCCTCACCTCCTCAATTATCACCCTTTCTATTATTTCCTCCTCCTCCTCCCCCCCCCCTCCTCCTCCTCCTCCTCCTCCTCCTCCTCCTCCTCCTCCTCCTCCTCTTCCTCTTCTTCCTCCACAGCCTCCTCCTCCTCCTCATCCTCCTCATCCTCATCATCATCATCATCATCATCATCAGCAGCAGCATCATCGTCATCATCATCATCATCATCATCATCATCATCATCATCATCAACGGCATCCTCTTCCATCCCTCTTCGCTATGAGGAACCATTCCCATTCGCATCCCTGTCCCTGTCAGCGTTTCGCTTGAGACTTCCCAGCCACTAGTGATCCGTAAGCTGGGAATTGCCAAGTGTTTCACGGATGGAGGGGGGGTGGCTTTCAAAATGTGATTAACGCCTTAGTGCCGCGCACATTCGTTTTTACAGTGCAACAGGTTCGTCGATGGAGGGCGGGTGGTGTTTAGAAAGTGGTTTGGCATGAGAGTTGCCCCCATGAGTTTTTGAAAGTTTGCAGAAGTGTCACGGGTGGAGGGCAGATGGTTTTCAACATATGATTCTGGTCTGCACGCCGCGCACATTTTTTTCCACGTTTGCGAGAGTTTCGCGGTTGGGGGCGTTTTCTTTTCGATATGTGGTTCTCGTTTTAGTGCCGTCTCTCTTCTCTTTAAAAGTTTGCAAGAACTTCACGGATGGAGGGCGGCTCCTTTTCAAAATGTGGTTCTCGCTTTAGCGCCAGGCATATTTGTTTCAAGACATGTAAGAGCTTCACTTAGATATTACAACACGTTCAAAGATTTGCATTGCCAACATCACTGGCACTGCTCGTTGGCACGATGTCAGATAGTAACAGTTACGTCGATTCGCGGTGTTGATTCAGGATCGTCAAGACCCAGCAGTAGCGGTGATTCGCGGCGTTGAAGTCCTAGGAATGGTGTTCTGGCACGGCTCAGGATTTCCAGCGGTTGCCTTCCAACGGGTAAGAAACCGTGTAGTGGCCTTAGAAGAAGGATTTGAGAGGGAGGTTTTATCGCAATACCATTAATGGGTCTTAGGGTTACACCGGTCCTCGTTCTCATCCTTCTGCTCCTCCTTATCCTCATCCTCTTCCTCCTCCTCTTCCTCCTCCTCCTCCTCTTCCTCCTCTCCATCAATGATCACCATCGCGATCATCATCTTTGTCATCATCATCAGCATCGTCATCTTCAGCTTCATCACCTGTATCATTATCATAATCATCATCACCACCACCACCACCACCACCACCATCATCATCATCATCATCATCATCATCATCATCGCCCTCCTTCCCGTCCTCATCCTCCTCAGTCCAGTTCCCTTCATCTCCGACCTCCCTCTCCTTCTCATTCCCCTCCTTCCCATCATCACCGACATTATACGATCATCATCACCATCATTATTTGCAGAGACATCAGCATCAACATCCTCAGTATCACCATGATCACCATCATCATCAGCAGCATCATAAACAACATAATCAGCATACTATCGTCATCACCGTCATCAGCAGCATCATCACCATCATCACCATCATCGTTATCATCATCATCATCATCATCATCATCATCATCATCATCATAATCATCATAATCATCAAAATCATCAGTATCATCACCACCACGATCCTAATAATCATTATCATCCCCCTCATCATCATCCTCTTCATCATCAGCAGCATCGTCGTCATCAGCACCATCATAATCCTCATCAGCAGCAGCATCAGCATCATCGTCATCATCAGCATCATGAGCAGCAGCATCACCATCCCCGTGCTGCTTCTCTCGAGGCACACGCCCTCTGGGATCGTGCAGGACGAGGGGTGGTAGAAACAGAGGTGGCATTGGTCAGCACGCAGGGGGACTCACCGCGAACCTGCAAAGCAGGAGGAACATCAGGACGGGGAGGCGCAGAGAAGAAGGAGAAGTGGCAGCAGAAGCAGCAGCGGCAACTGGCAGGCATACAGCCAAGGCGTTGAGATAAGGATCACGTCACGTTCTGAGAGCCTGCTTGTGACCGAAACTCGCTGTGACCGAAACTCGCTGTGACCGAAAGTCCCGTCGTTCCGTGTTTGGCTTCCACCACAGTGCAACGCAACGACGCTCTGTGCACCAAGGGGGAGCTGCGGGGAGGCATCGAGAGCCTCACAGCCTGGGCCCAGGCGTGGACCGATCCCTTGCCCGCCTCCTGTTCGAGCAAGTCCTGCGCCTGGTCAAGGAGGACAGCGGGAAGCCGCAAAGCACCGTACTTTTTGATGAGTGTTTGTTCAAGCTCGCGACTGGTGTCGTCCAGCGGGCTGTGCGATTTCAGCGGCCGCACGACGCCGAATCAACCGCTGAGGGGCTCCACTGGACGCAGTATGGTGGGCAACTGGCGTGTCGAAAGGCCGTATCCAGCGTGCAAATTCCCCCAGGGCCCAAAAATAGCGAAAAACATCCAGTCGCGAGTCTTTCATGACTCCAGGGCGTCTGGGAAAGTGGGTGCGTATGTCATCCTGTTGCTCCTCGACCCAGGCCCCGGCATGTCTGCCAGCAGCTCCGCTTGCGCATTGCCGAGAGCGGCTTCCCGGGGGCAGGCCAGCCAACACGACACTAAACAGCCGATCCCGCCTGAGTGCTTTTTGACAGTAATATGTACCCGATCGACCTGAGATCAAGATGGCGAGCGGGAATAAGATCGAATACTGGTAGAAAAAAATTAGAGCTAACGAATTTTGGAATTTCGAGAAAATGATGTTAAAAATGCCAAAACAAAGACAAAACTTCCGTCGAGTCTGGAGGCCCGAGCCACGGCCTGGAGAAGCCCAGATATCCGACGACGTGATTCGGGAGGGGAAACATGAAAAAGCACAGACACGATGCATCGTCGATCCGTGCAGCCCTGGAATGAGTCTGGGAAGCGCGAGCCTACCTGGGGCCTCCTCCTCCTCCTCCTCCTCCTCCTCCTCCTCCTCCTCCTCCTCCTCCTCCTCCTCCTCCTCCTCCTCCTCCTCCTCTAGGGAGATACTCAGGCTCGGTCCCTCATCACGCGGCCAATCTAGGTGTTGATTTTCGGGCTGGTCAAAAACGAGGAAGAGGTATTACAAGTTCTAAGCTTCGAGATCGTCATAAGCAACTTAAAAGTCGACTTTATTGTATAAGAGCTGTAAGAAGAGCTGGAGCCAATACCCTCAAGCTGTACAACACGGGCTTCGGGCAAGCCCAATTCTACGGGACGGAAGTGGTAGGCCTAGATGGTAAAGAACTAAAAGTTGCTCGTAGACTTTATCTACAAATAGCAGGTCCAGGTACAAAAAACCGTTCTAGTACGTTGGCTCTGTGCTTACTTGGCGACCCTTGTTGGAGACCAGGTGTTGGCCCCATCATCATTTGGTCGCAGCTGGTGTGGCGCGCCATGATAGGTCAGAATTATCCTGGCCACGGTTTGCCTCAACTTCGAGCGCGAACTGCGGCAGTGCTCGAAGCCCCACCACGGACGTGGCGCGATTGTCGAGGCCCGTTTGGAGCAGCAATTCTAAGTGCACAGAGGTTGGGATGGCAGTTCACCTCGCCCTTCACGTTGGTAGATCACTACCAGAGGACCCACATATTAACCTCCACCTTTCCCTGCATGCTCCAGACTTGGATGAAGCAGGCCTGGGACGAGCAGCTGCATGTCCAGGCCGCGGCGAAGTTAGGACTCCAAGGCTCGCTCGACACGTCCACGGCACGGAAGGTTTTACAAGATCCAGGGCTCAACCAAACCGAGAAAACCACCCTCCTGGCCTTCCTGACCCAGTGTATTTGGACCCATTCTTGTTTGAGAAAAGCAGGGTACCCAGCGGAAACAGAATGCCAATGTGGACACCCAACTGACGATCTTCACCACAGACTCGTGAGTTGCCCTTGCACAGCGCCCATCAGAGATGAATATTTTAATGCTGAAGAGGCCCAGGTCCTTATGGACCCAGGTAAATTCCCGATCCAGGCGGGTTTTCTGGAAGGTTTGGACTGGTCCACGGGGGCTCCCGAGGGCCTTGGCTTGCAGCAGCAGGTCGTCTGGACTAGAGACAATGTTCCCATCTCCGAGGCCCTAGTAGGTAATATATACACTGACGGGTCTTGTTTAAAACAGGGCCCCAGGGATTTTCATGTAGCAGGTTATTCAGCCATCGCGCTCGACGCCGAGGGCGAGATGACGGCTGCAGAATATGGCCCTGTAGGCCGCAACCTCCCCCAAACCTCCCCCTCTGCTGAGCACCTTGCTGTGCTTGCTGCTGTCTCCTCCTCCTCTCCCTATGCCATTAACAAGATAATCACTGATTATCAAGGAGTGATTGATGTGCACAGTGAGTTCCACAGTAGGAAGCAGAAATACTCTGGAGTTGCTTTGCTGGCCCAAGGCTCGGCCAACCGGCACCGTGGAACCACTCTGGACAAAATAAAGGCTCACCAGAGCCCCGAAAGTCTCACCCAGGGCTCGGAAGAGTGGCTGAAAACCACTGGAAACGATTTCGCTGATAAGTTTGCTAAGCTAGAAGCTCAAACGTTGCAGCGTCCCTCGACCAATGAGATTGAGGTAGCCACCAGGGACAGATCCCTGCTGGCCAAGTGGCTGCGCTACGTTGCTCGAGCTGTAAGCTTGTGGGAGCCAGTTGGACCTAAAGTCAGCAAGAAAGCGTTTTCTTCTCGGGACAAGACGGTTGCCCAGCCCATTGCGGCGGGAGCAGCCAGTGCTCGGGTGGTTTGGACTGGCGAGGCCCCTCCTCCGCCAGCTCCTGTGGTCCCGCGGCCCCAAAGTCCTGGCCACTCTTGGGAGTGGAATAGCAGATCCAACAAGTGGCTGTGCTCGACATGCAAGGCCCGATGCTCTGACAGAATTTATCAGACTCGCAAAGATGAGCCATGTCGAAGCTATCACCTACAGATGTTTCAGATAGCTGAGGACCCCCAGGGCCATACATTTTAGGTTGCCCGTCAAGAGAGAAGTTTGAACTTCATCATGATGTTCTCTGGCTGCGGCAAGTACAGTGAATCAAATGTCAAGAAGCTCAAAGAGGACTGCCATGGTTTCAGGAGGGACGGTGATCGCACCCAGTGGCGACTTTTGTGCGCTGGGAAACACCCAAAGTCCACTTTCAAGGACCCATCTATTTTCCAGAGACCTCCTGTAAGGCTCAGAGATTCTATCGCTGCTGAAGCAGCCAGAGTCGCAGCTTCATCTCAACAGCGAGATGGCAGGCAATAGGGCGGATTGAACTTCCGTCCCCAACCACGTGCTGATCCTCCTCCTCCTCCTCCTCCTCCTCCCCCTCCCCCTCCCCCTCGTCCTCGTCCTCGTCCTCGTCGTCCGCCTCCTCCTCCTCCTCCTCCTCCTCCCCCTCCTCCTCCTGGGGCGACCCAGATTTCGGTCTTAGGGGGGGGGGGGCTGGGGGCTCCTCCATGGCTCGGCGCTGTTGCTATGGATGCTGGCGCGAGGGGGGCGCCCAGGATGCCGAGGACTGTGCCCCACCCCACCCCCCGAGTGGGGTCCAGCAGCATCCCTCTCCTCCTCCTCCTCCTCCTCCTCCTCCTCCTCCTCCTCTTCTTCCTCCTCCTCCTCTTCCTCCTCCTCCTCCTCCGCCTCCTCCGCCTCCTCCTCCTGCTCCTCCTCATCCTCCTCCTCATCATCATCATCAGCATCATCATCATCATCATCATCATCATCATCATCATCATCATCATCCATAGTATCATCATCATCATCATCATCATCAGCATCATCATCATCATTATCATCATCATCATCATCATCATGAGCAGCAGCAGCATCAGCATCATCATCATCATCATCAGCAGCATCATCAGCATCATCATCATCATCATCAACAGCATCATCATCATCATCATCATCATCATCATCATCATCATCATCATCATCATCATCATTATCATCATCATCATCATCATCGTCATCATCATCATGCTCCTCCTGCTCCTCCTGCTCCTCCTCCTTCTCCTCCTCCTCCTCCTTCTCCTCCTCGGGGTGTGCAGTGGTCCATCTGGGCTCCGGCCGCCAGCCTCAGTATAGTAGTATAGTAGCGCTCGGCGATCGGCCCGGAGCCATGGCCCTGAGCCTTCGGGGGCGAGCCCTCGTGGTGTCGCCGGCGGACCCCGAGGCGGACAGCGAGGTGAAGGCCGTCTCGCTCCTCGGGCTGGCCGTGCTGGCCGCCGTCGCCGCCCTGGGCTACGGGCTCCGGAGGGCGGCGTGGCTGGGCCGGCCGGGGCGCAGCGGCACGCTGGCTGCGCTGTGGGTGGGGTGCGCCGTGGCCCCGTTCGCAGTGCTCCACGCCCACGGGCCCTTCCGGTCTCTCCTGGCCCACTTCACGCTGGCCTTCCTCGGGGTCGTCGGCAGCTTCCGGCTCCTCGAGCTCATCCTCGGCACTCGCCCTGGGGGGAGCGGGTCCTGAGGTTCTGCGCCGTTTTCGGGCTCTCGGGGCCTGCTACGGGCCCTGGGGACCGTCAGACGTCGACCCAGGATGAAGAAGCGGTCCTGGGGGAAGGCTCCAGAGTCCAGGGCCCTGTTCCCCCACGCTAAGGCACGGGGCCCCGGGGCTTTGACAGATCGTTCAAGAATTTTATCGTGTACTTCAGCTCTCCGGCGGAGGTGCTGTTCGACGAGGCTGGAGAGTTCAAGAGGTCCCCACCTGGGCGGCTCATGGAAATCCTACTCCGCTTGGCGGCACACATGCTGATGGGCGCAGTTCTGCTCAGCGTCGGGAAGGCGACTGACTTTGTCCCTTTCCTGGAGCGGGGGTCGCGGCCAGTAGAGATGCCGCACTTCGGCCTGCCGGCCTCTCTGCCGGGGCTGTGGTTGCAGGCCGCCTTCGTCTACTGCCTGCTGACGACGGCCATGCTGATGCACAGGGTGCCCGTCGCCATGCTTGGGATCGACACGGTGGATCCAATGAGGGCGCCCCTGCTGCTCTCCACCAGCGTCCGGGACTTCTGGGGCCGACGTTGGAACCTCCTCATCCACCGCCTGATGAAGAGGACCTTCTTCGCGCCGCTCGCCAGGGGCAGCCCCGGCGCGGGGCGGCACCTCGGAGGCCTCCTCGCGTTCGCGATGTCGGGGCTCTTCCACGAGTACATGTGGTTCGCCGTCAACTGGTTCCAGGTCGGCCCCGCAACCTACGTTCCGGGGCAGGTGCTGCTCTTCTTCCTGGTGCAGTTCTGCCTCTGCGCCGCGGAGGCGGCGCTGGCGGGCACCCGCGCGGGCCGCTGGGCCTCGGGGCTGCCCGCGGGGCTGCGGACGGCAGGCACGACACTCGTCACCCTGCCGGCCGCCCCGCTGTTCCTGCATGGCCTCCACGGGGCCGGCATGATGGCGCAGTGCGCGGAGTTCGGGTGGGTAGGAGGAGGAGGAGGAGGAGGAGGAGGAGGAGGAGCAATGGGGGGGGGGAGCTGCACTGGGGGGGGGCCCTCCAGGGGCCCCTGTGGGGCTCCTGGCGGTTCCCCAAGTAGGGCCCCTTTCGAGGGCCCGCTCCTTCCCCCCCCCTCCTCGTTTAGAGGTCACCCCCCCTTACTTGGCCTCGCTCGGACATGTGCGCATATTTTTTTCTCGGCGACGGCCATCGAGGACCATCCTTGATCATTGGGCGAAAAAAAAACGCACGAAGTCGAAAAAATACACGAGGAATGCACGTCCGAGCGATGGCGAGATCACCGCCCGAGGAGCAGAGCGCCACTCTCGACCTGCTGCCCAGGGGGGCCGACGCCGCGGGCCTCCGGCAAACGGTGCCCCTCGACTGGGCCTGCCTCGCGGCCTTCGCCAGTGCTGTGCTCGGGCTCCGGTGCCGCGCGCGCCTGCGGGCGCGAGCCTGGGGCGGAGCGGGCAAGGCGGCGCGCCTCGCCACGCAGGTCGACGGCGCGAGCACCCTGGTCGGCGGCTGAGGGGCGTGGGGTCGCAGCCGCGCCCTTCAGCCCGCACTGTCCTGCCCTTTTTTCTTGGGGCGCCTCGCGCCGGCGAGTCGGCGCGAGCCTGCCGCCGATGGAGCAGCACGAACCCTGGCCACGCTGGCATACGGGTGCTTTCCCAAGGCGCCCCGCTGCAAATTCATCGCACACATTGTCGCGCGGGCCTGTCCTGGCAAGCAAGTCTTCCATGTCTGTTTCCCAACCGGCCGTGCAGGCCAGGTTTTCCCAGAAGCTCGCATTCTGGCAGAGATGCGTCGTGCCCGTAGATGGTGAAGTGACTCAGCGGGAAGTCAAGCCGAGCGACGTGAGGGTCTGAGCGTCGGCGAGGAGAGCAGGTGAGCCAGCGAAGAGCCTGCCTGCGAGAGCGCCTGTGAGCATAGATAGCACGAGTGAGGAGAGGAGAGCCTGCGAGAGCACCCGCGAGGAGAGTCAGCGAGCCGAGAATCTGTCCGAGCGTCCGTGAGCAGAGCTGCCGCCTGCGTGGCGTGTGGACTCAGACATCCGGCGCTCCAACTTTTTTGTTGCGTGGACTTCCTGAGGTCCCGACAGTTTCCCTGCAGGGCCGGTTGAGTAGTTGTTTGACGGTCCTGGGGCCCGCTGACGACCCCCGGAGGCCCCAAAAAAGCAGCAACAACACCACCAACAACACGCCGCTCATTTTTCTTCGAAAGCGTTTCGTGACGCTGTGGCACGGGGGGGTTCACCCCCCCCTCACAAGAAAAATAATCGAGGAGGGTAGGTTTTCCGGACCCCCCTCCCTCGGAATATTATTGGGGAAGTCCTTCCCCCCCCAGCGAAGGGGCCCCCGACCGCCGCCGCCGCGGGCAGACGACGATGACGACGACGCTGTCGCCGAAGCCCACAACAGCGACGACGACGACGACAACGACGATGAAGACGACGACGACGAGGGACGACAACGACGACGACGACGACCAACACGATGACCACGACGACCACGACGACCACGACGACCACGACGGCGGACGACGGACGATCGACGGACGACGGACGGCGACGATGGCCGACGACGACGGCGACGATGATGTTGATGATGATGATGATGATGACGATGATGACGATGATGACGATGACGATGACGATGATGATGATGATGATGATGATGATGATGATGATGGCGGATGGCGGATGGCGGATGGCCGACGGTGATGGCCACGACCATGATTGTGACCATGACGACGAACAACGAGGATGATGTTGACGATGATGATGATGATGATGATGACGACGATGATGATGATGATGACGATGATGATGATGACGATGATGTCGATGATGATGATCATGATGATGATGATGATGATGATGACGATGATGTCGATGATGATGATGATGATGATCATGATGATGATGATGATTATGATCACGATGATGATGATGATGATGATGATGATGATGATGATGATGATGATGATGATGATGATGATGATGATGATGATGATGATGATGATGATGATGATTCGTGATGATGATGACGATGATGATGATGATGATGATGATCATGATCATGATCATGATCATGATGATGATCATGATCATGATGATGATGATTAGCATGACCCGACCCGGCCGTAAGTGTCCACCCGCCCAACACGAACCGCCCGTTAGTGCTCGCGCGTGGTAGCCCAACGACGCATCATATTCTTTTGCCCAGCCCGACCCGACCCGCCGGTTAGGGCTCGCCCGCCCGACCCAACCCGCCCGTCAGGGTCCGCCCGCCCGGCCCGGCCCACCCAACAGGGCTCGCGCGTGCTAATTCGAATACGCATCGTGCTTTCATGACCCGCCCGCCCGACCCGACCCGTCCGTCAGGGCCCGCTAGCCCGATTGGACCCGCCCGTCAGTGTCACCCGCCCGCCGGCCTGCCTGTTAGGGCCGGGCCCGCCCGCCCGACCAGAACCTGTCCGTTAGGGTTCGTCCGCCCGACCCGACCCGCCCATTGGGGCTCACGCGTGTCAGTTCGAGGACGCATTATACTTTAATGTCCCGCCCGCCCGACCCGACTTGTTAGGGCCCGCCCGCCCGAGCCGACCCGCCCGTCAGGGTCCCCCCGCCCGGCCCGACCGGACCGTTAGGGCTCGCGCGTGCCAGTCCGATGACGCATCATGTGCTCTATCCCACCCGCCCGACCCGCCCGCCCGCCCGCCCCGAGCCGCCCGCAGCTAGTACGTCGGGCAAGCTTCCCTGCATGCTCTGATCTTCTTCACCTGGAGTCGCTTCTTTTGCATGCCAGTGTGGCGGTCGACCATCTCACGCATCTTCAGTGCATACTCTATCCCGCCCGCCCGACCCGAGCCGCCCGTGGAGGTCGGCCTTCCCGATCCGACTCGACCGTGAGGGTTCGCGCGTGCCGTCTCGATGGCGCATCATGTGATAATGTGCCACCCAGCACGGCCCGCTCGGTAGGGCTCCCCGCACGACCCAAACCTCCCGTAAGGGTCCGCCCGCCCGCTCGCCCGCGTGGTCGTCGTCGACGGCTTCGTCGTCCTCGTCGTTGTCGTCGTCCTCGTTGTCGTCGTTGTCGCCGTCGCGCGGTGTCGTCCGCCTCGTTCGTCGTCATCGTCCGTTGTCGTCTTGTTCATCTTCCTCGTCGTCGTCCTCGTCGTCGTCCGTCGTCATCGTCGTCGTGGTTGGTCTTCGTCGTTTGTCGCCGTTCACCTTCGTTTTCGTCGTCGTTGTCGTCTTCGTCGTCGTTGTGGTCTTCTTCGTCGTCGTCGTTGGTCGTCGTCCTCCGTCGTCGTCGACTGTCGTCGTCGTTGTCGTCGCTGGTCGTCGTCGTTGGTCGTCGTTGTTGTTTTCAGCCGTCGTCGTCGTCGTCGTCCATCGTCGTCGTCTGTTTTGCTCGCCGGTCGTCGTCGTTTCATGTCGTTGTCGTCATCGTCGTCGTCGCCCCCGCCGCCGTCATCGTCGTCGTTATCGTCGTCGTCGCCGCCCGTCGTCGCCCGTTGCCGCCTGTCGTCCATCGTCGTCCTCGTCGCTGTCTTCTTCTTCTGTCGTCGTCGTCATCGTGGTCGTCTTCTTCGTCGCCGCCGCTCTCGTTTTCGTTTTTCGTGTCGTTTATCGTCGTCATCGTGCGGCGAGTAAGGGGTTGGGGTGGTACGGGGGTGGTCCGTTAGCCTTCCCTCCCCCCTTGACGGGGGGGGGTGGCAGTCGTTACCGCCCCTTCCCTTGGGGGGGTGAGGTCCACACCTCCTGGATCGTTCGGGTGTAAGGGGCGGGGGGATTGGGAGGGGATGTTTGGGGGAGACGGGACGCCCACAGGTTTCAGGATTTCTCACCCTCCTCATTCGGCGTGGCTTACTCACTCATTGCAACGGGCCGGCGCGGCTCGCCACAAACGTTGATCTAATTCGGCAGAATGTATGACACGGTTGCGTCCATGCAAAACGTTTCGGCCACATAGTGCCGTTCCGACCTAGCTAGATCCGGGCACGGGACTCACGAGAAAACCCGTTGTCGTGCAAATCGTCGCCATACAAAGATAAATCCCGAAAGGTTGGCGGACCATACGGGGGTCGCACGCACGAGGTACGATTTCATGATCTATTCTTTCGGCTGGTTCAAGAATCGACATTAAGCATCCGGCCGCCGGCACATTGATTCCCGTCGCCGAAACTGTGGTGTAGTACAGCCCTGCCGGAATAACACAGTTTTTAGAGTAATTCGGCCTACGCAGTGCTGCGAACTTGCACGGCTCGCTTCACAGACCGAGCCGGCCGTCTTTGAATTTTTATCGATCTACGAAACATGGCAAATTTCTTTAGTTTTGCAACGCCTAGCCGAATCGTCATTCCTCAGATTTCGCCGCCACCACTCTTCAGTTGTCACCCTCAGCCTTCCTAATCAATTTCTCTTTTATCCTTCAATGTCTCCCTCATTATTCCGCCTCGTTCTTCAGCCCTTTCTGTCTGCATGTGTCAGCCGTTTCGTTTCTCAGTTTCATCATTGTTTGAATCTCCCGTTGCTTTTAGTATCATTCTTCCCGGATGAGGTTGGAACAGGCGGGGGTGGTATTTGTTATAGAACCGCATCTATATAGCAGCAGATTCAAGAAGCGAACGCTGGTTTCAATATCTCAACATTGGCTTGGATAGCTTCGAAAACGGGTTTCCATAACTACATATTTTGGTTTCAATAACCATGAAGACGGGATTCGATTGTTCTTGGCATTTGGTTTTGTTTCTTTTGGTTTCCTGGAGGCCTTTTCCAGGCCCTAAAAACAGCTCGCACTGAAGAAAAGCCGAATCCAGGGAAAATGTCGCAGTATTTATTTTGCACGTCCCTGTTTTTTAGCAGTTTGTTGTTTGCAATTAGCAAGTACGTATTATTCGGGGAAGGCGTCATCCCCGACCACGCTGCGGAATTCCAAGAAGAGCATTGATTTGCTATGGTGCGTTTTATTTTTTGTTATGGGTGTTCGTTTCATTGTTGCCCCCTTTTTGCTTGCTCGTTTTTTGCTTGCTCGTTTCAATTCTGCCGAATACGACCACCCAGTGCCTCCAAGGGCCCCTAGTTCTCCGGCGATGCACATGCCTTCCTCCGATCCGCCCCCTCCCGTGCGCCGCCCTCCTCCGTCCCTCCGCCCCCTCCCCCTCCGATAGATGCCCCGGTTCCGATGCCGAATACGATCGCGACGATGTCTCGTGAAGCCGCCCTTTCGGCACTCCAATCGCTCGGACTCTTTTCAGCGCCTGCAGGATTACCTCGCCCCGCCCAGGAAGGGCCACCGACAAATCCTCACCGACAAGACAACCCCAGGAACGACCTGCTCTACATGATGGTCTGAGAAGTAACCACGCCACCGACGGTGCGCCTCCGCCCGCCCCGCCTTTCCCTTCCCAATTCCCTGCACCTTTGACCTCGCCTCAACTCCTTCGTGGCGGCGCTGATCCCCAGACGACGACGCACAACGGTGACATTACGGAGACTATTCCAGAGCCTCTTGAAGCGCCTCCCGTGCTGAGATCCCAAGGGGCTTATCATATTCAAAACAGGCACGCTGAGAGAAACAATGGTGATAGGACGCACGAGGGTTTCCATGAGCCCACTGGGATGCCCGATGGCCTTCCTGAGCCCATTGGGACGCCCGAAATACTCGGAGCAAGGCCTGCATTGGCTTGCGGCATTGGGAACATGAACGTTGGACCACACAATGATCCCCTTACGAACGAAGTTGACGGCGATCACAACGGTATGCTGGGTTGCGACGTTGGGGGTATGAGTGATCTCAGCGACGATGACTACGATGACGAGGCTGACCCGCCACCCCAACACGTGCCTGACGACGCTAGGCTTGACCATCCGCGTCCGCCCTCCGCCCCCCGTCCACCTTGTGACGACGACCAATGACGATCTACGATCGCGCCGGGGGGCATCGCGGACGCACCACGTCGAACACCATATCGTGATGATTCAGCTGTTTTCGCCCACCTGTGCCCTCCCCGAGAAATCCAGGTTGCAGTGTACCATATCTTACAAATGTTGGATACCATACCGATCGGAACCTCGGATGCAAACGCGATGGGGGTGATACGGCTACACCAATGGTCAGGGTTCAACAACCTCATCATGTGGGCAGCTACAGGGAGAAGTGAAGCACCGACTGTTCTTATTTGGATGAGCGACGTATTACATACATTACCAACTACCTTACACGGGGTAAATGGTGCACTCACGAGCGAAACGGGTCGCCACTTGTTTCCTGACATCAGGAGAGCCTTACGACAATTTGGAATACGGGACAAGCATGGGGTCTTACGATGGTTGGAACAAGACGGATTCCAAATTCAAGATATGCAAATAAATTGCTACATGAATAGATCACTACAAGAACATATTCTCCAAAGGGTGGGCCAAGCCATCGTTAGCATTACCGATTTGGAATTATCCTATGCCGCTATGGCGGAGGTCATACATCGCCACCCGGCATTCCATCAATACCTGTTCAGTGGCTACGATCTAATCGTATTCCGAGCACCACCACAACAACGCGATACGACGTCTCGCACATCAGAGGCACAAACGCAATCACGTCGACAACCAGGTGTCCTTTCCATCATGCCAAATGGATAGCACCATCTCCGTTCAATCAATCTGGATCCCTACACCGACGCGCCAATTCAAACAATGAAAGGCGTGCCGAGATGTATTCGAAACAAAGTTTTGCGTATATTCACAAATTGCATGGTGGCAATCGAGGCTACGTACAGACATGGAAATCCCGCCACAAATGCTACTACCTACACCCAACTCAATAGACGCATGGACGTTTTTCGTGTATAGGGTCGCCTAACATGCGGAGGTGTCAGCACACAAACCACGAGCGCATAAGGAAGACAACGACAAGAACCGCATTGAGAATGCCATGGCCCTTATTAAACAAAGGGAACTAAACTATGCTGCGCGTAATCTTACGTCACCAAGCCTAGTTTCAGGCAGACCAAATACATTGGTAGAGCTGTCGAATCGGTCCTTGCGGCCCCGCGAACCTGCCGAACCCATGCTTGATGGATTCGCAGATTTCATGCCTGCCACGCCTGTAACCTTAAATCGCAATGTGTTTGCGGCGGTATGGCGACAATCTAGAAAAGGTTTCAGCGCAAGTTTGTGAGGATGCCGGTATGGATATTTCAAAGCGTGCTTAGAAAAGAATCATGCATTTGATATTCTACGCGAAGTGGCGGAGCGACTGGCGAGAGCAGATTTTCCGCATAAAACACCATGCGGACACCGGCGCTTACAATTTTGAAAAAAAACCGAACAACAGAATACGAGGCTCATTTGGACATACACTTCGGCGACTAGTGTCGAAATCCTTCGCGCGACAAGTCCAATTAAAATTGCGCAACGCAGTGTGGCCGCACAGCTACGGGCTCTCAAACCAGAGTGGCACCGATGCTGCAATACATTTCTTGCGGTTTGTGACGGACAAATTTCCCGTGAAGGTTGTGGTCTTCATCGATGGTGTGGGAGCGTTCGACCAGGTATGTCGGGCCCGTATGTTTGAGAGGCTCCAACAACATCCGACGCTGCACCATTTGATTCCATTCGTACGACAATGGTATGGGCGTATATCTCACTTCCGGTGGCGGGATCAACACAACAATGTGCACCCTATCCTACAGGGTGACGGAGGTGAACAAGGAGATGCGCCCATGCCTGCATTATTTTGCCTGGCGTTGCATCCCGCGTTAGTCCACGTACGAGCCCACCCACCGCCAGGAACTGAAGTTTTAGCGAATCTCGACGACGTGCATTTGGTCTGCGACCCCGACGAAGTGCAATACATCCTGGCACTGACAAAGCAAGCATTTGCGGGATATCTGCCATATCGACACCAACATTGGGAAACTTGCCATTTGGGGGAACACCCCTGCCCTCAAAATGTGGTGAAGCCTGCGGCAGCCGCGTGGAGATGTGACAGGCCATTGGAGGAAAGATGCATCCAAATATGAAATGCACCGTTTGGGACAGCGGAGTATATCAATACGTTTTGGGCTACGATTACTAGCGAGAGGGCGAAGCTACTAAACTTCATCAATTAGCTCTTCTCTTGCCAAATTTCGTGGTTGCTATTGTATTACTGCGCAGTGCCACGGATGAACTACTTATTGCGAACGCTTCCGCCATGTGACGCGGTGCCACTCACGATGGATCATGATAGTGCAATTTTGGACGCATTCCGCCAAATTTTCACTATACCAACGGAATCAGATTGGAATGCAAATTTACATGGAATCTCGTGCGCTGCGTGGGTTGCTCCAGCGAGACTGCCGCTCCGTTTGGCTGGGATGGGCCTCCGGGATTCGGGGCGCACCTCTACTGCCGCATATTGGGCCACATGGGCTGACGCGCCGCCCGAAATCATTGTGAGGTTCCCTGCGCTGGGACGCAGTGCGTTGTTCTACTTCAACGTGTTGCAAGCGACTAGAGACCTCACCCACGGTACTGCACCACGACTTGAGGCCGAAGTTGGTGGAAGACGCCGTGACGAAGCTGGTTGGACTCAGCGCCCTACTTGGAACGACACTGCAACAAAACAGCGCCCTCCATCACCGGATCCAATTCAATTTACGCTCGGGGAATGGGAGCACGGATGGCAATATCACGCAACGCACGATGGTGAAAAAACAACCCACACACAATTATTACGAGATCTGGCATTCCCCAACGTACGCGTCAACGCAGCATCCCTTGGCAAAACGCGAATGTTCTCGACAATGGGCATGCTTTCTTCAAGCTGGTTACTTGTTTGCCCTGCGACTGACACACTTACAATCACGGTCTCTTATTTTGTATGTGCCGTGCGGCGACGGCTGGGGATTGCGAGCGTGGTCGATGGCCCGGACGTATGGGCATAGGCGGTTGGCGGATGGAACAAGGAGAGAATGGCAAAACCGACATATTGAATTCATGGCTGCTTGGAGGCAACTCTTCCGCGAAGCGGAGGGGCAAATTCCAGACCGTAACATCGAGCGCCACTTGCATAGTTTTAACATGTCCATCCCTGAAGGGGACACGCGCCGAGTGGATACGGGGATTACCATTGTTTTGCGACGTCACGGTACTGAGCCCAATCACTGGGAGGGGCCGCCCACGTGGTGGGACAAGCAACCGGGGAGGAGCATTATTGGAACAAGCGCAGAGGGAGAACGACACTACCTACAAAGAAGTCGTTAGTAGCGGGCTTGGCATGCTGTATTGCTTAGGGGCTGAAGTGCATGGCCGCTGGGGCGAACAAAGCGTCGCCCTCGTGCCAGCCTTAGCGCACGAACGAACCCGCGACCTCCACGAACGGATTCGGTTCGGAGCGGCCCTCGGTTTGCAGCACAGGTGGTGGGGTATCTTGGGATTCGCTTTACAACGAGCGGTCGCGAGACGAGTTTTGGGGCCTGGAGGCGATCTGCCGTATACGCTTCAGGAGCCGGCACCAACGGGACTCGCAACTGATCAACGGGACTCGCAATTGCAACAACGGGACTTGCAACTCAACAACGGGATTCGCAACTAGCAACAACGGACCCGCAACTGGTAACAACGGAACTCGCAACTGGCATCAACGGGACTCGCAACTGGCAACAACGGGACTCGCAACTGGCAGCAACGAACTTGCAATTCGCACGGGATTCGTAATTAGCAGCATCGGGATTCGCAATTGGCAGGTTCGCAATTGGCAGCAGGGAGACTTGCAATTGGCAGCAATGGGGCGCGCAAACAAAGGAATTGTAGAGACTTGCGGCTTCTGCAGGAGATCCCATTTAAGCGGGAAATTCGGTAAAAGAAAGATAGTTTGGGTCAGGCGGGGGAACCGGCCTACCAATTCAGCGGGAGATCCGGCTTATGCGGGGGAACCGGTTTAAGCGGGATAGCCGGCTTAAGCAGGAGAGCCGGGAAAGCTGGCTTCAAAAAGAAAACTAAGTTTCATGGGAGAGGTTACTTTAACAGAAAATTGGCCCCAAACGCGACGGAAGGCTTAAAGACGAAACCGTTTTCAAATCTAAAGCTTGTTTATGTGGGAAAGCCGGTTTGGAGAGTCGGCCATGGTGAGATATGTCGGGAATTCGTTTATGGATTAGCGGTGAAATCCGGCTTTGTCTTATTTGTATTGCATTGATTTTGTATTCGCCCGGATTGTAATAATATGTATGTCTTTCGATTGCGTGATCGTAAATGCCTCCCGTTCACCGGATTAAAAACATTGCCGTAACCGTACGGAGAAGCCTATAATATTCCCGATGTTCTTCCACATTATTTGAAGGACCGAACTTGCGATCATAATAATTATTCCGTTTGTCATATGCGGGCCTCTTGCAGCCAATAGAACGGCATTACATTTCGACGACGGCTCCAAGAGCGAAAAGGCGAGAAAGCACAAAACATTGATTTTCCTTAGGTTTTGGAAGGATTTTGGCCTCTTGGGGGGGCCCAAGAGGCGATCCGAGGCACTCTAGAGGGGCGAGGCTAATTGAGGCTCCCCCCTTCTTTGATAGATCTCCTCCAAGATGGCGCACAGAGCGCCCCGAAGGCTCCCAAGAGCGCCCCAAGAGCGCCCCAAGAGGGCCCCAAAGAGACCCCAAGAGGCCCCCAAGAAGCCTCCAAGAGGCTGCCAAGAGATCCCCAAGAGGCCCCAAGAGAGTCCAAGATGGCCCAAGACGGCTCCAAGAGCGAAAAGGCGAGAAAGCAAAAAACATTGATTTTACATAGGTTTTGGAAGGATTTTGGCCTCTTGGGGGGCCCAAGAGGCGACTCGAGGCACTCTAGAGGGGCAGCGCTAATTGGGGACCCCCTCTTCTTTGATCGATCTCCTCCAAGATGGCCCCAAGAGCGCCTCGAAGGCTCCCAAGAGCGCCCCAAGAGCGCCCCAAGAGCGCCCCAAGAGGCCCCAAGAGGCGCCCAAGAGGCCTCCAAAAGGCCCCCAAGAGACCCACAAGAGGCCCAAGAGGCTCCCAAGACGGCTCCAAGAGCGAAAAGGCGAGAAAACACAAAACATTGGAAGGATTTTGGCCTCAAGAAGGGCCCAAGAAGCGATTCGAGGCACTCTAGAGGGGCAGCGCTAATTGGGGACCCCCCCTTCTTTGATAGATCTCCTCCAAGCATGGCCCCAAGAGCGCCTCGAAGGCTCCCAAGAGCGCCCCAAGAGCGTCCCAAGAGGGCCCCAAGAGGCCCCAAGAGGCTCCCAAGAGGCCTCCAAGAGGCCCCCAAGAGACCCCCAAGAGGCCACAAGAGGCTCCCCGAGATACGCAAGAGGCCCCCGGGACCGCCAAGAGGCCCCAAAGACGGCCCAAGAGGCCCCCAAGCTCGCCATTGTCCTCCTCCTCCTCCTCTTTTTCTTCCTCCTCCCTCCTCCCCCTCCCCCTCCTCCTCCTCCTCCTCCTCCTCCTCCTCCTCCTTCTCCTTTTCCTCCTTCTCGTCCTCCTCGTCCTCGCAGTCCTCCATCTCCTCCTCCTTATCTTCCTCCTCCTCCTCCTCCCTCCTCCTCCTGCTCCTCCTCCTGCTCCTCCTCTTCCTCCTCCTACTCCGACGACGACGGCTCCTCCTACATCCTCCCCCTCTTGGGGTATATGGCGGCTCACCCCGCCCTTTGTTCTTCTGCATGCTCCCCCGCTTCCCTCATAACCTCCACTCCCCTGGGACTCATTTCTGGACGGGCTGGTGGGGATACGCGAAGCGTCTAGAATTTCCTTGGCCGACCTCTTTCATGCGATCCTTACTCCTCTTCACCTTCTTCCTCATTCACACCTCCCAGAGCAATTATGTCCATCCCAAATGGCCGTGCTGAACCCCTCACCGGCCGCTAAGTCAGAACGCGGCCGCGGTCGCGCTCTTTCCCGCCCGGCAGCTGTAAAAGGAAGTCTTTGTGCATTCGACGACCTACTATAATGGGAGGGAGCCGGAATAAGAGGGAGAGAACCGGAATGGGGGGAATGGGAAAAAAACCGGAATAAAAAAAGAAATGAAAAAGAATCGGGAAAAGATATCGGAATGGGACCAAACCAGAATGGGAGGGAACCGGAATAGGAGGGAGAGAACCGGAATGGGAGCAATGGGAGAAAACCGGAATAAGAAGAGAAATGAGAGGGAATCGGAAAAATATATCGGAATGGGAGCAAACCACAATGGGAGGGAACTTGAATAGGTAGGAGAGAGCCGGAACAGGAGGAATGGAGGAATGGGAGATGGAGGAAAGTCCTCTACATTTTTGCTCGTCCTCTTTTGTTTTCTCGTTGCAAGTGTCCTTCTGCTTCCTCGTTGCCGGCATCTTTCTGCCTTCTCGTTACGAACCTCCCTCTGCCTCCTCGTTACGAACCTCCCTCTGCCTCCTCATCCTCAGCCTCCTCTTCGAAGTCCCACCTCTCGCGGATGCCGTTCGCCCGGTTCGCCGGGTTTCGTCTCGCCGGGTTTCGTTTCGCCGGGGTCGCTTTGGCCAGGTTTCGTCTCGTTGGGCTTCGTTCTCGGCGATACGCATGTAGTTGCGAGTGTCGTTTTCCAAGTGCGCACCCCATTGTTGCCAGTTGCCGGTCCCGTTGTTGCCAATTGCGAGTCCCGTTGTTGCCAGTTGCGAGTCCCGTTGTTGCCAGCTGCGAGTCCCGTTGTTGCCAAATGCGAGTCCCGTTGTTGCCAGTTGCGAGTCCCGTTCTTGCCAATTGCGAGTCCCGTTGTTCAGTTGCGAGTCCCGTTGTTCCAGTTGCGAGTCCCGTTGATCAGTTGCGAGTCCCGTTGCCCTTCCTTCAAGAGCCCGTGTGCCCCCTTGCTGACCTGGAGGTGCTGTAGTCCTCCTCTCCTCTCCTCCTCCTCCTCCTCCTCCTCCTCCTCCTCCTCCTCCTCCTCCTCCTCCTCCTCCTCCTCCTCTTTTGACGCTGCTTAGCGCACGTTCGGCGTCACCTCTGTTTCACCGCGCCTTGGTTTTCAAGCGTGTCTTGCACCTGTGGTTCGTGCCCGATGCTGTTGCCTTGAACAAAAAAAACTAAGTCCAGCGTTTGCCCCAAAAAGTGGCACGGACTTTCGATGGCCTCGTCGACGTCCCCTTCTTGAGGACGGCCTTTGAAATAATGCGTGAATGGAGGGCTGCATTTTTTCATAAGCCGGTCGTGTGTGAACGGGATCTGGGGAAAAAGAATCGCGATTTGGGAGTCGAGATTCCCCGAAAAAGTAATAAACGTTTTCAGTATTATGGTTGGGTTCATGATCGTCGCGCCGAAATTGGTTTCAAGATCGCCGCGCCCGAGAATTGATTGCGGTAGGGGCGTTCGTTGCGGAATGGGCCCAGGAGGCTTCAAACGTTGGATTGCTTATTTAGTCAGGGCGGCATTGTTATCAATGGCCGATCGATCCACTATCGGAAATCCATTTGCTTCCCAGACCCTGGATTCTTTATTAAGGGTTCCGTGTCGGATATTTGAAATATTTTTGCATCATCAATCTATCATTCGTCAGACATACTTTGATGTGGTTCATGAAAAAAATTGACGTGAGAAGCGGTTTAAAGAAAAAGAATAAACATAAACATACAAAGTAACAATCAAACCCATCGTTTATTCGCTATCATACATGTATTCATGATATTGCTCTTGTCCCGTCCATGTTCGTTTGTGTTCCTCTTGCGCGTGTTCCCTTAATTGTAAAAAGTATTTGGCATGACATTTAACGAATGTTTCCGAAGGCGAATCATTGAAAATCATCCGTACTGCGATTCTGAACCAATTGGAGATTTCGCAAGCATGAGTGGGACATATAATTTTCTTTCCTGTGCATGCCCGGGAATATGGTAATATGTATGCATGTATGTATGTATGTATGTGCACACACACATATATATATACCCTTCCCATCTGGTTCTTTCTCTCTTTATTTACAATTGACTCATTTTGCGTGCGTTTGCCTGCGCAATTGGTTGGGCGCGGCAATCCAAACATTTACTTTTTTCCTGCTTATGCCGAATACTGCGAAATTTGTCACCCCAAAAAACCAATACAACTTCATCCATGCGCCAAATCGCAAAATACATCGATTCATGGCACGCACGTGTTTTGCATCAAATTGCAATACGGTTTCGAAAATTTCACGAGATTCCGAATTCCCATGTCAAAACATCTTCAATCATCGTAAACAACTGGCACCAAATATCGAGATATACATACATACATACATACATACATACATACATATATATATATATGTATACATATACATATACATATACACACATATATATACATATATATAGATTACAGAAAAAAAGGAAAAACAGAGAAAATAAGGCAATCATACGCATGGAAGCGGGCAACAAGGAAACATTACATTTGTTTTTTGCACGTATCGGAAAAATCTTGTTTTTAAAAACGCTTCAATCGGCAACTTTTCCCAAATTGAAAAATTATGCGAATCAAAACGTTAATCACTACAGTCATGAAACGACATGTTGCGAAAATATAAATGATAAATCGCACGGAAAAAAAACCCAATAACATATTACAAAAAAGCTTCTCCGAAATGTCAAAAAAAACAATATCTGGATGGGTATGTGGTTTCTGGTGGATTATTTTAGTCGCCGTACGGGGCGTCCATTACCAAGTGGGGATTCATTCAATACGCGACAACCATTGCATCATTATTGAAAATGAAACGGTGAAATTTGCAATCGACTGCGGACCCGAACGATCCAATTTAACAAAAAACGTGTACAAAACATATGAAATACTGACAGGGAATAGCCGTGAAGAACACATCACGTATGATTTCGATATCCACGGGTAGAATTTCGTCCACATGCCATGAAATGTTTGAATCATATCAAACGCACATCGAATAATCTATGTATATATATATACATATATATCTCTATATACATATATATATATATACATACACATATATACATTTACATACATATATATGTATATATGTATATATGTATACATATATATATATGTATATATGTATACACATATATATATAAAGATTCATGGAAAAGCCGGCGAAAGGGGGATACCAAATCCAGTGTGGGTAGATGTGGAAAACGGTGGGGGAAAGATTTACACATTGGTTTGGATGAGTATGGAAACCAATGATATATATATATATATATATATATATATATATATATATATATATATGTATATATATAGATGATGAGGGTAAAGACGGAAACCGACGAACATCTATGCAGAAACCCATGAAAAAATCGTACGGAAACCGGTTTTTGTAAATAAGCACGGGAACCGGCAAGGATACAACAATTTATATGGAGAGATGCGGAAGACAATATTTCAATACCGAAATCCATGTTCATATATAAGACCCGGTACCACCGATAATGATAGCCTCAAGCAAATCTATGTATAACCAATAAATGCTACGATACGGGCTGCAATTTAATATAGCTAATCATCATACGGTAAACTGTATTTAATGTTCTAATTATAGTTGGAAATAAAAGAAAGATAATTTGGTATTACATTAGTTATTCTGAAACAGTGATCTTCCAATCTTCATCTTCAATTTAGTCTTACATGTTTCCGTTGTTTTTCGCTTGTTAGCCGTACAAACACTAGGGATTCAACGACTATATATATACACATGCCGATAACGTGAAAAAAAAAGAATACCCATCGCATACATAAACTTGCAATTGCGAGTATGATAATAATCGGAGGCCTAGAGGTTGACACCAACACCAATATCGGCGGCGTGTCTCCATCCAGGAAAGAAGATCCCGATCTCGGTGATGGTGGTAATATTCTGGTTTCCAAGGTGGCCGAAATATTACCACCAACGCCGAAATATAGGATTATCTTCCCCCTGTGGAGGCACCCCCCTGGGTTGGTGTTGGTGCCCATTTCCAGGCCTCCGAAACAAACGACACGATCATCCTTTTCATCCTTCTGACTCTCCTCTCCTCATTCTTCTATTTTGCTTGTCCTTCTCGTACTTTCACTCCTCCTTTCCCTCCCGTATCATACAACTTGATATTACAACGATTTTTTGTTGTGTGACGCGGGTGGGCCCAACGATTGGCCAATTAGTTTCATATCTTATTTTTAATTAAAATAAAACATGGAAAATTATAATATTCATTATTTATATACATAGAGAGAGAGAGAGAGAGAGAGAGAGAGAGAGAGAGAGAGAGAGAGAGAGAGAGAGAGAGAGAGAGAGAGAGAGCAATGGAATTGCGCGGGCCAATCAATTGACATATTTTTTCTGGTATGCAAGTAGATAAGACCTGCTATTGTTGCTGAAACGGATGAATGAACTACTGAAGCTATTTTGTAATATTGGAAGTGTTATAATTTGCAGGGAAATATTTTTCAATTACTGAAGCGCTTGCTGTTTATTGAATCTCCCGTACCCGCATGATTCATCGAAAACGGTTTAAAAGGTTTCTCCGAACAGCCTTGCTCACACGAGCAATTAACCAAGGAAGCCTACAAACAAATATAACTTTGAAGAGATGTGTAGTGACATTTGTATGTTATGCAAATGGATTGCGTGCCGAAATATTTGGCGCTGTGGACGCCGAGGTCATCTTGGAGAATCTGTGTGACTTGGAAATCTCTTATATCTAATATCTGAATCCATTCTCCTCCCTCTTCCCCCTCAGCACTTCATCACAATACGTACTTTTCCAAGCACGCTTGGCGATGTACTTGGGCGCGGTTAGCTTTTTGTTTCTACCCGCAATGACCAACGACGCAACTCTCAATTACCAACGCGCCCCTCCGCATGCAGCCAGCGTTTTCTAGCGAGCGAGCGCACCTGGCAAAATAACGAAAGTCCGGGCAAATCGGTGCGATTCAGAGGGCAACGGGTCGGCAAGGCTCACCCCGATGTCTGAAAATTCCGGCCATATGTATGATACGGTTACGCGCATTCTGCCCAGATGTGCTGTGCAAGTGAAGAATCTGGAAAATGTCGTCGTCGTGCAAGCCGTCACCGACTATGTAAGGATGGTTTTGCCCTTGTAGTGTCGGTCACCACCGTATGACATGTGAATTCAACCACGTGTGCTGATTGTGTAAACAATATCATAAATATCTATAGCAACCACACATATATAAACGTACATATCCAAAATACGATTGTATGTTGTGCTGGACTTACCGCACCCGTTGCCAGCAACATTTTCGCGAACCAATGGGACGATACGACAGTCTGGCAAATGTGATCGGCTTTGCGCAACATTCGAAGCAAAGCGGTTTAGCCTTTGGAACGTATGGTGTATTTTTTGAAATAATTCGATGTCGCGCGGTTTCGCCAACGTCTTGAACAATTTAGCGTAACGCCACATTCGCGATCGTCATATTCCAAATGCGCTATTGGACCACGCAGAATGAAAACGTATACAAAATGCACGGCGCGGGAATTACCACGCAACGGTTCGCTTTGGACAGGGCCGGCGCAAACGCGGCGAAACAGAAACTATACAGACGATCCACATTAATAACACCACTATTTCTAAAGTAATGCAATTTTCTTTTGGATTTAGTTCGCATTGTGGGGTTCATCCGCGTCCATCTGTTTAACTTATTTAGCTTTTTCCCATCCTGCTCCCCGCAATATTCACGTTTTGGGCGAGGTCAAATGCGCAAGAATGCAGGCCCAATTAATCAACTTGTTGATGCCGTCGGGTTCCGGACATAAAAATAATTCGTTCTTAATTATCTGACTTGCAATTCACTGTTCACTTTCATTTGCTTTGAACAATTTTCTCGCCAACCTGTCAGGTGCCACATCCACTACCGCGCGGCTTAACGGAAGGAAAGGGACAATACAACATTCAGCAACAGAGCTTGCGGAGTGGGACACGTTCAATTCCCTCCTCCTCTTCCTCCTCATCCTTGTCATCCACCTCCTCCTCCTCCTCCTCCTCCCCCTCCTCCTCCTCCTCCTCCTCCTCCTCCTCCTCCTCCTCCTCCTCCTCCTCCTCCTCCTCCTCCTCCTCCCCCTCCTCCTCCAGAGAACACGCGAGGCCAAAGCCGCCCCTCGTTTTTCCCCCCCCGCGAGGATGCGGCGCGCCGGCGCGGCCGAGGGCGGGAGACGCGGGCGCCGCCGGCTCCCGGCGATGGGAGGCTCATATCCCGGCCCCCCTGCCCCAAGGGGGAGCGCGCCTCCTCCTCCTTCTCCCGCTCCTCCCCCTCCTCCTCCTTCCTGCCTGCCCTCCTCTCCTCCTCCTCCTCCTCCTCCTCCGCCTCCCCCTCCTCCTCTCTCCTCCTCCTACTTCACTCCTACTCCTACTCCTACTCTACTCCTAGTCCTCCTCCTCCTTCCATCCCCTCCCTCCTCCTCTCCTCCTCCACCTCCTCCCCCTTCTCCTCCTCTCCCTCCTCCTCCTCCTCCTCTTCCTCGTCCTCCTCCTCCTCCTCCTCCTCCTCCTGTTCTCCTCCTCCACAATCGCACAATATGAATGCGACTTTCCTCTCTCCGCTGACTCTGTCGGGAACATTTTCGCCCCCCCTCCGCGTGCTTTCTTTTACGCCAGATTCCTTCGAATTGGTCTTCATGTATTCACATCCGCGTCTTTCAGGTCTTAACAGATGTTGCTCCCGCTTGCTGGCCTCATTTTCGGGCTTCCACTCGTTCCAAATCGTGCTCCCGCTGCAGCGCTGACCTCATTTCCGCGATTTCGCTCGTTCCGACTCATGCCCCCGCTGCAGGCGCTGGCCTTCTGCTCGTTCCGAATCGTGCTCCCGCTGCAGCGCTGGCCTCACTTACAGTGCCATGCCATGGCATGCAATGAAATGCTATGGTGTGTTCCGCTGCGCGATGCCATGCTTTCAACTGCAATGCTATGACCTGCACTATTTGACTACGCAGTGCCACACCATGTTTTGTCATGCTACGCGTTGATCTTCGACACCATGTTATGCCATGTAGTGCTATGCCATGCTCAGACATCCGTCTGCGCGAATAGAGAGGGGATCTACGCCATGGTAAGCTGGGAGGGAGGGGTAGGACGTGAGATAAGATGCTTGCGCATCTAGCTTGTCCTCCTCACCCTCCCCCTTCTCCTCGTTGACGGTTGACGGCCCTGGGGCGCGAGGGACTCCAGAAGCCGAAAATAGCCCCCGCCCCACGGCGCGAGCATGTTTAGGGATGTTTCCTCTCCTCTAGAGGAACGAGACACGGCAAAAGCATAATCAACCTTTCGGAGATCCGCGCGGATTTCTTGGATCTGCATTGGACCCTTCCCTGGCGCCCCTGGCCCAATGCCGATTCAATAAAGCCGAGTGGAACTACGACAAAATGTGTCTGTGCAATCGTTTGTTCTTAGATCCTCCGCCTGCTGCCCGACGTACCAGACCTGGTCGGCGTGGGTCACTCGGGGCCCCGTCGCGAAGCCCTGTCGGCCGCTTAGTAGCTCCCAGGCCCCTGCCAGCGGAGGGCGGGCAGGGGGAATCGGCCCCCCAAACCTGGGCTTGCCAGCGGGGTTTGGCCAACCTCGGGGATCTACTCACCCTGGTCAATCCAGACCCTGGTCAATCAAAGTTTGAAAGATCCATTTGAACCCTGCAAGATCCTGCAAGACCCTGCACCTAGACCCGGGTCAATGCGACCCTGGCCCGGCAGGAACCTGCAACAACGGCGCTCTGACTGACCCCCGTTTGCATTGACCCCCATCTCGTGAGCCCCGACAACCCCTGTTAGCGTTAGCCCCAGTTACGTGAGCCCCGACCTAAGAATTGGGGAGCAAATGATGACATAAACCACACTTTCGGAGGTCCGCGCTGTCTTCTGGGATCGGCACTGGACCCCCCTGGCGACGCCTCCGGCGCCGCCCCTGGCGTCTTCTAAGAAGCAGCCTCCTTCTAAGAAGCCCTCCCCCCTCCCTCCACCCCCTTGTGCGCACCGCCAATCTTCCCTTCGAGGAGCAAATAATCACACACAGTGGAAACCCATGCCAAGAAACACCCTGCTTGCCTCTGGGTTTCAATGGTTTTGCGATTGAAAGCGAGACGTTCCCACACCAAAAACCAATGGATGCCCTGTTGTCTGAAGGTTGGGTTTCTTGTGGAGGGTTTCTTGCGGTCGAGCTCCTACTGTAGGTACAAAATGTTTGAAATCCGCGCTGATTTCTCGGATCGGCGCTAGGCTCTCCTTGGAGAGCGGAGCGCGCCGGCCTTCCATCTATAGATCAAGCCCGCGCCTTCTAAGAAGCAAGGGTGCTTCTAAGAAACCCTCCCCCCTCCACCCACCCCCCTCTGCGCGTAGCTGAGAAGATTGGTTGGCCCCCATTACGTGAGCTCCGACCCTGAGAAGCGCCGGCTGGCCGGCTGGGCGGGCGGCCGCGATGGCGCCACCGCCGCCTCACCTCCTGCGGCGCCGGCTGCGGCTCCGCCTCGCCGCGCGCGACGCCACCGCCGTCGCCGCCGCCGTCGACGCTGGCCGTCGGCCGTCGACGTCGCCGTCGTCGACGTCACCGCCCTGGTTGCCGCCGCCACCGCCGCCGCCGCCATCGCCGTCGCCGTTGTCGTCGTCGTCATCGTCGTCTCGCCATCGCCCGGACGTCCAGTCCCCGTGCATTTTTCGATTTCGTGCGTGAATTTTCCGCTAACTAATCAAAGATGTTCCTCGATGGTCCTCGCCGAAAAAAAATGCACACGTCCGAACGACGCCAAGTCGTCGGCGGCGGCGGCGGCGGCGCGGCGGCGGCGTCGGCGTCGGCGTCGCCGCCACCGCAGCCGTCGACGTTGTGGTCGTGGTCACCGATCGCCCTGCGCCTTGTCGCTAAGGGGAGGGGGCGGGGGGGAGGGAGGAGGAGGGGGAGGAGAAGGAGGAGGAGAGGAGGAGGAGGAGGAGGAGGAGGAGGAGGAGGAGGAGGAGGAGGGGAGGAGGAGGGGAGGAGGAGGGAGGAGGAGGAGGAGGAGGAGAGGAGGAGGAGGAACAGGAGGAGGAGGAGGAGGAGAAGAAGGAGGAGGAGGAAGATGAGGAGGAGGAGGAGGAGGAGGAGGAGGAGGAGGAGGAGGATGAGGATGAGGATGAGGAGGAGGAAGAGGAGGAAGAGGAGGAGGAAGATACCGCATTATATTGGCGAGCGCCGCGCAGGTCTCCCGCGCCAGGCGGGGGCGGCCGGGAGGCCGACCCTCACAGGCGCCAGCAAAGGTCGCCTACCCCCACCAAGAGGATCGCGGGGCAGGCGCGGGCCCAGAAATTATGTAGAAGGGCTCAACGCCCAAAAATTATGTAGAAGGGCGCAGGCAGTGGTGGCGGTGGCCGCTGCCTGCACACCTCCCAGGTTGGGAAGAGAGGGGGCTGGCACGGAGAGGGCCGCACCAGCCGCCTGCCGTGAGACTGGAGAAAGCAAACCCGAGGGCTCGCAAACGGCACACACCAGGGCTCGCCAAAAGGAAGGCAACCTGGAGAGCCGACTGGCCATGCAAAGGGCGCGGAGAGGCGGGAAGAATGCGCAACGCCGCCGCGCTGCCGCGACGGCACACGGGGAGCCGCTAAATGCAAAGATTTGCCACGCCCATACAATCAACTTGCTCACAACTAATGCCACGCGAATAAAGGCAAATAAATGCCACGCGAATGAAAGCCACGCACATGATCCCACGGAGAAACAGACAGGCTCGGGGCAACCCAGGCAACGCCGACAGAGCTAGAGAAGAGAAAGACGACACAGGCGCAGGAAGAACTTCGACTGCCCTGCTCCACCAAAGGCCCTGTTAGGAAAAGGGGGGTCGCAAGGAAGTGAAACGCTACGGAGGGCACACCTATGTGGGTGCTCCACTCTCGCAGCAGCAGTCCCCGACGCCATCCTGTTGAACGCAACTTTGGCTCCGCAAGAGCCTGACCCAGTGGGTCTGTGGCCTGAGCGTGGAGGGGACGAGGTTCGGGGATTCGCCTAGAATCCATTCTGCCCCCGTCCGCAGGGTGAAAACCCGCAGTGAACTGGCGACGGTTGCACGTGGCCCTCTCGGACAAGCGATGCATGGCCAGCAGGTGGGGGGCAATCGACGAGCCGGTGTCCCGCGGTGCCCGTGGCAACGAACCCGCAAGAAACGCGCGCAAACAGACCTGGCCCGATGCAGCCCAGGGCCTGTGACCCACGGCGGCTGCTGCAAGGGCGGGACCCAGGCCATCGCTCGGACGTCCATTTCCTGTTTTTTTTTTCGATTTCGTGCGTGGCTTTTTCGCCAAATGATCGAGGATGCTCCTCGATGGCCCTCGCCAAGGAAAAAATGCACACGTCCGAGCGATGCCAAGGACCTGTCGGCCGGGGGGCGCAGGCAGGGGCGGTCGTGGCCGCCGCCGCAGGGCGAGCCCTGCGCCGGCCACCGGCCTTCCGTCTCCTGCTTGGCTGAGGAGTGGGCCCAACCCTATCATTGGAGGCCTGGAAATGGGCACCGACACCAACACAGGTGGCTGCCTCCACAAGGGGATGATGCTCCTAGATTTCGGTGTTGGTGGCAATATTTCGGCCGCCTTGAAGCCAGAATATTGCACCCATCGCCGAGATCGGGATCTCCTTCCCTCGGTGGAGGCACACCGCCGATACTGGTGTTTGTGTCAACCTCTAGGCCTCCGATATCAGGAATATGGAGGCCGGGCATGGCTTGATCCCTAGCCATCGCGGCAGCGTCTCTGATCGACGCAGTCGGCTCGAAGCTGGCCCGCGGGCGAACCTGGCGCGCGTCGCCGTCGCTGGGCGGGCGCCTGGATCTCCGCGGGCCAAGGGAAAAAAGGCGCAGCCAGTCCGTCGGGCTCGAGAGGCCCAGGGCGAGGTCTCGCGGATCGAACGAGGTCGGAGGACGATGAAGGTGGTGACCGCGAGCAGCAAGGCCAGGGCCCCTTCCGAACTCCCATCCGCCGTCCCCTTCTCCACTGTCCTGGGCGCCCGTGGCGTCGCCAGGCAACGGCGCAGCGGAGGAGAGCGCGGCGTCGGAGGCGGCCTTGGCATCGCGAGCGCGAGCAGGGCAGGCGCGAAGGGGGGGGCGGTCGCGGGTCCTCTCGAGCTTCGAGCCTTGCTTGCAGCATGCGCGGCGCCAAATCGCGCGGCCTGCCGCGGGCCGAAAACATGTCTGAGCTCATGTGACCCCCCGGGCGGCCCATCATCTCTGGCCTGGCGCAGCCTGGCGCGGGGCTTCAAGCGCGGGCGAGTCTGAAACCTCTGGCCTTAAAAGAAGCTGGAGACAGCTTTGCATTGCCAGCTGAGCAATGCACGATGCTGCTTGCAGGCCGTGCGCATGGCTCGCCTATCGGCAATGGGCACTGAATGGAGATCCCTACCATTCCGCGCCGCGAAATCTGCCCATCTGTTGCCAACTGCGCGGGTGCTGCTCCCGCGCTGATGGCCCCTGACAAGCGCGACCCCAATTCCAGCATCTAGCCCGCCCAACTCCAGAATTTTGCCCCGAATGGCGCCCCAGACATCCTCGTTGAGACGCCTTCTTGGATATATATATATATATATATGATGGTCATATCAATGGCTTTGAAGGCCCAAGTGTACAAGTGTTGTGCCCCCAGTCTGAAATTGTTACGCTGTTGATTGTTGCGATGCCTTAATGCAGCTCAAGGGTCGAATCATATCCGAGCACCAAGTGGCGCTGGTCTTTGTCTGCGGTCTTGTGCAGGAGAACACTCGCCCCCCAAAGCAGCTTCGGTAAGCAAGTCATAGCACAGTGTTGCACCGGCGCTAGGGGACCATCTATCAACCACATCATCGAAGTTCAGCACATGCACGTCTCACATAAAAGCCGCGCACGACCCCGCCCAGCCCGAGACGCCCCAGGACATCGCCACATCTTCTGACAGGCCCCATCCGTGTACATATGCGCAGTGATTGCATGTGGGTTCCCGTGCCGAATGCGCCGCCTGCCAGCGCCGCCCCGAGGTGGCAGCGGAGGGAAGCATCCTCAGCTGACAAATCCTCTGGTCCATTGGAGGCCGGAGGGCGACTGTGCGGGGAAGCAACGACAATCGACACTTCTGAGATCAGCTCGTTCTGCGTCAAGGTGCGGGCACTTCCAAATAACGCGGTGCAAGTCGCACCTTCCTGTGTACAGCGAGGACAGCTGGAGTCAGCGCGATGCCCGCATTGCGCAAGCCGGTCTGGCGTCCAATCCACCAACAAGAAACGCACGAAGAAATCCTGCTTCCGTGAATCTGGTCGCCAGTCGGGAGCTGGTCCACTGGCTGTCCCTGGCTGCAGGAAGTGCTCATCAGGGTCCTGGTCGGGGTCCTCATCAGGTTCTGGGGTGGGGGCCTTGTTGAGGGGCCTCATGGCGGGCTCCAGCCAATGGCCAATGGGTTCTTTGGTGCAACGTAGCTCATCCGCTAGCGAGGGCCGGCTGGCCCATCTTTCCCAGAACCTCCTAACCGCAGCCTCGCGGGCGAATCTTCTGATGGTCGCAGGAGCGTCGTAACGAACGTCCACGAGCCCCAAAATCCGTGCGCCACTGGTGCCCACTTGATAAGGTCCAGCGGAGGTCCTTGAGAGCAAGCAGGGTGGCACCCTGGGGCTGGCAACTTTCTTCCAAAGGGGGGCGACGCCAAGCCATGCGAATTTGCGTGTGCCAGGCAGCTTGCAGAACCTCGTTGGACACGCCAGAGTCACGGTATAGCAAAGCCAATTGATATAGCGGCGCGGTCCAGGCGTCTACCTGCGGGTCGATGTGCATCGAGCCTTGTGGGCGTGACGACAGACAGCAGCATGCTTCCCCACCTGGCGAGTGCCGGGCGCTCCTCTGACAACGCGCATCCAATCGACGAGGCGGGGCGGAGATCCGTGTGCTCCGAGCCCGTAGCTAATCGCTGGTGGGACCGCCTGCTCGGTGAATTGAATGAGGAGGGCGCCAGCTCTCTTCAGGGTTCGAAAGCGAGGTCGGCGCCGATCGGCGCTACGAACGCGCTGGCGGAGGCGAGAAACGTAGTGGCCCTGCCCGGGGCCACCTCGACCCCTAGGGCTTGTGCCGAAACGCAAACGTACCCAGGGGGCCGAAGATGAGAACTGATCCATTGCCCAACCTTCGGGGCGCTATTGGTGACCCTTATTTTGACAGACCGCGTGCATGTTGGCCGTGCTACCCCAGGTAGACACCGTGATGCCATATGCACATACGTCGAGCGACCGTGGGATAGAGGAGGTGTGCTTTACGGGGGAGTCAAAGGCGGTGAGCATCACACTGCAAACTGAACGTAGCGACGCAGCCTGGCAAGACACCCCTGCTCGCAAAAACTTGTGACGATTGTCCCCCATGTGCATGCGAGCGGCGAGCAAGAGGAGTCGGCTAGGGAAGTTGTGTAGTGCTCCCGCTCTCAGCAGGGCAGTCCACCGTACTCTGTCAGAACACTTGGCGATGTCAACAATGGCGTGCACGGGTGCTTCTGGCTGATGACGGCCTCCAGCCTCAGCCTGGAAAAATGTTCGCGCTGCTGCGTCGGTAGTGGCCCTACCGCAGCCTAGGACCACGTAATTTCTGTTAAGATTGGATACCCAAGACCTCGCCCAATGAAGCCTAGCTTTGGCCCGCGCACTATATGGACTGGGGGCAAGGCGATGGGCGATCTACTCCAGTCGACTTTCCCAAGAGGACCACGTGAACTTTGGCAAACACCCGAAGCCACAAACCAAACGTTTCGCATACATGCGGAAAATATTCCCGACATGCCAATGCCCCATCAGACGCCAGAGACCAATGCGCCTAGGAACTTGGACGGCTGCACGTCGCAGCTTTGCAACTGCTAGTAGAGGAGGAAACAAAAGACCCTGTAGGCCACAGTGTTGCATGTCCGGGAAAATTCATCGTCGCAGACACCGTAGGCGCCTTCACGATTAAGGGCAAGTTCGTCCGAGACTCCTTCCCCCATCTCCGCGCATGAGTCTCGCTGAGCCTCGCAGGTGCCCGGGGCGAAACTGGAGGGCCCTAGGGAGGCGTGTGCCTGAGATATGGTCCAACCCCTCGGGGCAGACCACATGTGAACAGGGCCTGGCTGCGTGCGTAGGCTTCCCCGAGTCCACGTCGAGAGCGAGCGAGCGCGTGCCGATGCCAAGCGGCGCTTATCTTTCTCGGCCAACCTGCCAATGTAATCTCTTAGGAAACACAACATTTTCGGATGACCTGGAGTCGGGTGACTGCAGACCTGTTCAATGAGGTAGGTGAAGAGAAAGCGCGCGCTCTGTGGAATGCGTGACCTCGTCCTACCCTCCTTGCCCTCCTTCGCAACGAATGAGTGTAAATGCCTCCGTGCCTGTGTGACGCTGAGACCCTCTCGTTGCGGCAACCCGGCCATTGTGCGCCCTGCGACGAGCGTAGCGAGCGAGCATACTTGATGGCAAAAGGCTGGCCTCGCGGGGCCTGAGGGCGAACGGCTGGGGGCTCTTCAAAACCATGACCTGTTGTGCTCTGGCCCTGGGTCCCAGCGAGGTCAAGACAGCTTAGTGGTTCCTGGGCGGGGACTCAGGGGCCCTCTCAATCATTTTCACCAGTGGCGCCAACACGCCACTCGCAACCTGATAATCCAGATTGAAATCCTTGGCCGACTTGGGATCGCGGTAGGTGCCGTTAGGCGGTGCGACCGCGCAAGTGGTGAAGCGCAATGGCCATCGGGGAGCATCGGGGGCGTCTTTTGAACATTCCAGTCTCCTCTGACAGTCTCGACGCTGGCGCCCCTCGGAGATGCTAATTGCGGATCGTGCAAGGTCAAGCGCCCTTCAAATGAACTCCCCATGGTTTTCCACATCTCCAGCTTTTGCCTGGCGTGCCGCGAAGAGTCCACGAGAAGACAAATCGATGGGGTCTGAGCCCTGAAATTGAAACGTCTCGATTCTGTCATTGACAGGGCTTTCAAATTCCATCCGCTCCGGTGCCCGACCGCGCGCGGGCGCGCGAGGGCGCGGCGCCGCGAGCCGCTAACCGCGGAGAGCTTGGCCCGGGCCCTGCCGCCGACTTTCGACGCTGACGATGCGGCGTGCCAGTGGTGCTCGATGGGCCCCTGCAGCGAGATCGCGAAGCTGTTCAGCGCCCTACAGTTGATCCCAACCTCGCGCACGATGCGACCCTGGGGGTGGGGGGTGGGGGTCGCACACAGCGCCCTCTCATGATGATGCGCAGCAATTGCGCGGGGACCTTCCGCAGCTGCATCGTCGAGGGAGGCGGGCCGAATAACATTCGCTTTATGCTCCCACTCTGCGCTCGCGCAAGTCCTGTCCTGGCCCGTCGCGTCGACAGCTGCGCGCGAAAGCGATCCCGCTCTCCAAAAACGAAGCGTAACTTCATCGCGGCGCGCCTCTGGGTGCGAATGGCGCCCGGCGACGCGCCTGCCCCCGGCGCCGGGCGCGTGCGACTGAGCGAGTATAAGGCAAGTCGTTCGAAAACTTGACTTTCAAGGGTCCCAGTGCACGCGTGCTCCGAGCTAAACCTTGGACATCTGGCAATAATTTCGGACGCGGCCTGAACTGGCCCTCGCCCCGTGAATTCGCTTCCTGCAGCTATGGCTTGAAAGCCGCCGAACTAAAATCAAACGCATGCCCGAGAACGCGCCCACCTTGAATCCATTCGGAGGTTTCGCCCGCGTTCCATCCGCCTGGGCGGCGGGGGCAGCGGCTCGCGAAAATGGAGATGCCACGATGCCCCCCAGCAAGCGACATTCGTATTTCAAATGGATGTCTGAAGGTTGGGCTGTTTAGCACGTTGGGCACTTCTGTCGGCCGGGGCTCGTCCCGGGCGTCTCCCAGCGCGGCCCTATCTCGCATTTTGGCCCAGCGCCGTTCGGCGAAAGACTCTGGGGACACATCTGCAGCGCGTGCGCTCAGCCAGGCCAGTAAGACCTCGCCGCTCCCAGTTCTCTCCCAGGGTGCACCGACCTCGCCTGGCAAGGCGTTGCAACGCGAACAAAAACTTACGGTCGTTATGGGGTCGAGCATCCCTCCTCTCTCTCTATCTCTCTCTATCTCTCTCTCTCTCTCACTCTCTGTCTGTCTCTGTCTCTGTCTCTCTGTTCTCTGTCTCTCTGTCTCTCTGTCTCTCTGTCTCTCTGTCTCTCTGTCTCTCTGTCTCTCTGTCTCTCTGTCTCTCTGTCTCTCTGTCTCTCTGTCTCTCTGTCTCTCTGTCTCTCTGTCTCTCTGTCTCTCTGTCTCTCTGTCTCTCTGTCTCTCTGTCTCTCTGTCTCTCTGTCTCTCTGTCTCTCTGTCTCTCTGTCTCTCTGTCTCTCTGTCTCTCTGTCTCTCTGTCTGTCTCTCTCTCTCTCTCTGTCTCTCTGTCTCTCTGTCTCTCTGTCTCTCTGTCTCTCTGTCTCTCTCTCTGTCTCTCTGTCTCTCTGTCTCTCTGTCTCTCTGTCTCTCTGTCTCTGTCTCTGTCTCTGTCTCTGTCTCTGTCTCTGTCTCTGTCTCTGTCTCTGTCTCTGTCTCTCTCTCTCTCTCCCTGTTTTTTTTTGTTTGTTTCTTTCTTTCTTTCTTTCTCTCTCTCTCTCTCTCTCTCTCTCTCTCTCTTTCTCGCGTCGGATTGGCGCGTCAATCTTGCGCCGCCAGCCCGGTGCACTCAAGGCTGGCGGGGAAGAAGTCGCTGTCGATGAACTCATTCTTTGGCCCCTGGCGCCCGATGGGAATCTGGCCTCGCGCCGATTATCCCTGCGATCGTACGCTTCGCGCGGGCATCTGGAACGCCCCCCCCCGCTCGGCCGAGAAAATTGCACGCTGCTGCTCCTGGGCTGCCGCTCAACGCCGGGGAAGTTGCCAGAGGAGCGCAGCGCGCTTTAACTGTGATGGCGGCTGCGTTCTTATCGAGAGCGCGGGCAGGCATGGGCGCGCGAACGAATCTCGCCCATGGGGTTTGACTCTGCATGTGGCTGCTTGCGCGCCTCGCCCCCTGCCCGGGGGGCTGGGCCTCGCGCGCGAAAGTGTCGATGTGCTTCCAGTCGGCGCGGCTGAGCATCGTCTGGGTGATGCGCGTGGGCGGCCAGCCCAGTGGCGCCCGAGACATTCGCGGGGCATCGCATATCATCTGCGGAGCCCCGACGAGGGCACCTCGACCGACGTTCGCGCGGCAAGCAGCGCGGGCCCATCCGCGGCAGACTCGGGGGGGGGGGGCGCGCCGCAGGGTCTGCGGCGTGGAAGTCGCTGCAAGCCATGTGCGTCGTAGTCTAGCGCCCAAGCCGCGGCGTCTACGGGCGCTACGAGCGCGCTCTTACACAGGTCGCCGACGTTGCTGGCGATGCCGCGGCACTTGGTCGGCTTGGCGAAAAAGCCGTAGACATTCGCGACTGGGGCCATCGAGCGAGAACCGACCAAATGACATCCCGATGGCGATGCAATGGAGTACCTCTTGCACGAGCTCCGTTATACTTCTCGCTAACAGCTAGACAAAGATGATTTGTTGCGGCGCTTGGTGCCTGGGGTGCTCGTGCAGCGTCCCCGACCAGGTGTCATCGCGTATGCCGCCTTCCTCTGTAGCGCTGTCGGTCCAAAGGCTGCAACGTCGGCCTCGCATCATATGTTCGATCGTTCTGGGCTGCGTCAAAACAGGCGCTAAAGGGGCCGACAACGTCGATGATTCCAATTGTTTTGTAGCCGGTAACTCCAGCATGCTCTAGGTTTTAATTCTGTTTTCCCACTGGGCGACGAACTTATCAAACGCCTCTAATCTATCGACCCGAATCGGCGGCAACATCCTATCTCGCAAGCACAACTCCAAACGCGCACGCGCGGCCGTCAGTGTGAACGTGGGAAGGGACGCTGCGACACACTCCATCTGAATCACAAGCCGCTTCTCTTGCCCATTATGAAATGCGCAAGATAAGCATTTCCAACTCCAATCGGCATCCTTCTCCTTCGGACTGGAGCTCTAACATCATCGATCGCGTCGTCGTGGCGGTCATCAAGAACATACTCGCCTCTGGTGCCGTCGTCACCAACAACCTCGTCTATCCGGTCAAGCACTCATTACAAACAATTGAGAACAAGAGAGAGGGAGAGATATAGAGAGAAGAAGAGAAACATACATACACGCATCAAACACACATAATCGAATTGAACCAACATGTTTACGCGTGGTGGCAATGATGATCATCACGGTTGATGGGGGCATTTGCTATATTTCGATGGGTGTACTGGCGGAGGGGGGCGGGGGGGGGCTGAGGAGTGTTAGTTGTTGCAGTTGTGTCTGTGAATGCGGGGGACGGGGGTGCAATGTCGATGTTGCCAGTGTGATGTTGCAGCTTTGGCTTGTGCCAATTGTACTAGTTTTGATCGCGCTAGCACCTGTAAGTGCAAATATGATGTTAAGGGCGGAGGAAAACAGTAACGGGGAGGAGGGAGCCGACGAGGATCATACAAAAGGGGTGGGGGACGAGTCAGACCCCGCCCGATCAGTTTACTAGATGCCTGGCTTCCGGAACGTATTGCTGCACACTGCCTCGGCTAGGACGTGCTCGTGGGTGAAGGTGCAAACTTGAATTTTCATGTTCCGATCAAAGGAATTGGTTCCTGTCGCCTAGCCCCCAATACCATTGGGCCGCTCATGCCCTTAACCCGACAAGCGTGCCTACCCACTTCAGAGCAACCGCGAAAATAATCCAAATGTGCGCCCAGCACAAACGGGTCTTCTTTTGTGGCGGCCGTCCAAGGGGATTCGATGTGCAAGGCCTTACACGCATATTAACTTGTAGCGACGTGCAGCGGATTATCCGTGTAAAGCTTACCGGCTTTACCGAAAGGAAAATTAATGTGTTTGTTCGGCCCCCGCAGCAGGACTGTAATTGCATGGGGGGTCAAGAGCCCAGGAGTCAATCTGGAATCCGCGACACAAGGAACCGCCCCTGAAAGGAACCGATCGGACGCCTATGGGTGAAAAAGTGACGACGGGAACAAAACAACGCCAACACATAAACACATAAGTTCTCACGATCGGGACGACAACAAGAACAACACAAGCAACAACTGCCACATATTCCCATGCTTCCTCATACGCTCGGCGAACAAAACATTTCCCCCGTGCATTTCTGTCAGAAATTATGCTGGCCGTGCGCCCTTTTGCATCGGCATTTCAATTATGTTTCTGGTGTGTTGCTCAGTGGTAAACACTAACACCTTTTTTTGTGAGGCCGCTGCAGCCGAAATCTATGTGTTGCGGCCTTGTACTTCATGTTTTTATGTAAGACTGCCGCAACATTAGCACATATTTGAAGCCGTCACACAAGTACTCCCTGTTGCAAGGCCGCCGAAACAGGAATCCTTTTTGAAGGTCGTCCATCTGCAGTTCGCACTAAAGAAACTGTCGTGCGAGAGAAATAGGAGAATGGGAAGGAGAAGAGACAAGAAGAGAGAGAGAGAGAGACACCTATACATAATACCAAAAGAGGAGAAGAGAGGATACGAATGGACATGAGATGATATCCGGCGCAATACCACCATATTTGCTTCACAACTGCGTGTGTGACAGCCCACGCTATGGGGGGGAATTGGCACATATAATGAAACATCGACGATCTATCGCCGATGGATCGGCGATGGGTCCCCGATCGCGAATGCCAGCGTTCACGGGGTGGGCTATCGGGCCCTTGCAGGTGCTGCCTCCCCCCTGAACACGTCCCCCCCTAACGTTGCCGCTGGGGGGCGATGGGGTACCTTCCCATGGGCCCTGGGCAATAGTGACCTTTGGTGTGCGGCTGGCCTGTCGTTGTGCGCGGTGCCACGACGGTGGCCTGTGCTTCGGCTGGGACCTCCTGCGCACCATGGAAACCGTGCATCAAAGGTCACTCCGGCTAAAGGTCACTCTCACGTACGTGGCCGAAACCTCCACCCCCATGGACCCCCCCCCCCCGGGGAAGCAAACCTCAGCGACGCGGCCGCAGAGTTTCCGCCCCGGGTGCAATTCTGGTTGTCGCAAGGCCCCCAAACAGGCCCCCGAGGACCGAAACCCACGAAGACCGCCAGTTGGAACACATAGATCGTTGGAGATCAGGGTCCCTTCCTCCTCCTCCGCCGGGGGAAGACCCCCAGGAGTCCAAAAGTGTCACGACGCGAGCATGTGTTGGTCCTGTCCCCTTTCCCCTTGCTCCACAACCTCCTTCTTCCTCCTCCTCCTCCTCCTCCCCCTCTTCGTCCTCGTCCTCGTCCTCGTCGTCCTCCTCCTCCTCCTCGTCCTCCTCCTCGTCCTCCTCCTCCTCGCCCCCTCCCCCCCCCTCCCCCCCCTCCTCCTCCTCCTCCTTCTCCTCCTCCTCCTCCTTGCACCCCCCCGGCAACGATGCCCTCTGGCGTCTTTTCGCGGCTTTCCGAATTCTGAATTCCTCCTCCTCCTCCTCTTCTTCCTCCTCGACGCAGCTTGGGCGCAAACTGAGAGTCTGCGCCGCTGCGCAGCGGTGGGTGGCATCGCCCTTTTGATGGGGTCCTACCTTTCCGCCCCTACATGTCCCAATCAACCTGGGACAACAAAGCGATTTGCAGTCGGTGCTGCTGCTGGTGCTCTTCATCCTCCTCTTCCTCCTCTTTCGCCTCCTCCTCCTCCTCCTCTTGAGTGCAGGCGGACATACTAATACTATGTGCTGAGATTCGAAGCGCGCGTCCGGCACGAGCAACAATCAATTCTCGGACGATATGTCAAGAAGCGCCCGCCACGGAGCTTCCGCCAAAAGACTTCTGAGCGTGCGCGTCGCCCTTATTGCAGGGCCGACGCAATCATAGCATCTGTTTAGGTCGTACCCGTCTTCTTCTTCCTCCTCCTCCTCCTCCTCCTCCCCCTCCTCCTTTGACGTTGGGCAAGCTTGAACAGCAGAACTGAAGCGTTCTACTTTGGTGATAAAGCACTAAACAAAAAAAGATCGCTCGACCCAGCGAGGTGCACCATCAGTTAAGCTGACGGCGCGCGCAGAACTGAAAGTGCAACAAAAGCAGAGAGGCCTCCTCCTCCTCCCTCCTCCTCCTCCCTCCTCCTCCCTCCTCCACCTCCTCCCCCTCGCCCTCCTCCTCCTCCTCCTCCTCCTCCTTCTCCTCCCCGGGGGCGCAGGCCTCCGCGACGCGCTGCGGTCGGGGCGCCGCTGCTCGCCAGGGCCTCCGCGTCACGCGCCGCTCGGTGCGCGCGCGCGGGCGCGTGCTGAGGCCCGTGGTCGCGGTCGTCGTCGTCGCCATCGTCGCCATCGCCGTGGTCGTCGTCGCCGCCACCGTCGTCGCGAAGGGGCGTCGTCGACGTCGTGTTGGTGGCAGCGGCTTCTGTTGTCGCCGCCATCGTGGAGGCTCGTCGGCGGCGTCGTCGTGGGGGCTCATCGTGGTCTCAGTCGTCGCCGTGGCCGTGGCCGCGGCCGTCGTCGTCGATCTCCTCCTGCGGCACTCCTCTGCACCACTCCCTTCCAGTTTTCGAACTCGTGCTTTTCCTCACCCGTTCTTCCTCCATGCCCCCTTCCTTCTCCTCCTCCTTCTCCGTCCTTCCTCCTGAAATCCTCCTCCTCCAGCTCTTCCTTCTCCCTCTCCATCTCTCGACCTGCTCCTGACCCCTCCTCCCTCCTCTGGCTCCTCCTCTTCCTTATTCCCCCATTTCCCACCTTCATTCTCCGTCTTCCTCCTCCTCTTCTTCCTCCTCTTCCTCCTCCTCCATTCCTTCTCCTTATCACTAATTCCTCCCTGTCGCACCCCGAAGCGAGTTCTTAGGGCGGGCCAGGCGTTTCGCCTGAGACTTCCTCACCTTATGGCCCTGCAGCTTAAACGTTGACAACAGTTTCACGGATAGAGGGCGGATCGTTTTCAAAATATGACTCTCGCCTTCAGCGCCGCGCACATTCGTTTTCAAACTTTGCAAGAGTTTCACGGATTGAGGGCAGGTCGTTTTCAAAATGTGGCTCTCGCCTAAGCGCCCCGCACGCTTGTTTTTAAACTTTGCAAGAGCTTCACGGATTGAGGGCGGGTGGTTTTTAAAATGTGGCTATCGCCTTAGCGCCGCGCACATTCGTTTTCAACACTGGCAAGAGTTCCGCGGATTGAAGGCGGGTGGTTTTCAAAATGTGGTTCTCGCTTTAGCGCCGCGCGCAGTCGTTTTCAAACTTTGCAAGAAGGTTTCGCGGATTGAACGCGACTCCTTTTCAAAATGTGGCTCTCGCCTTAGCAACGCGCGCATTCTTGTTCCAACACGTTGTAAATGTTTGAGGCTTTCCCACGATCGTCTCGCCAAAAATGGTGCTTTGGAAAGATTCACAAATGTTGGGGGCGTAACAGCTATGTTGATTCGCGGTGTTGAAATCCCAGGAATGGCGTTCTGACACGATTCAGGATCGCCATGGCGCAACAGTCAAGTTTATGCGTGGCGCTGGACTACCGAGCGCCGTGTTTTGGCTTCCTTTTGGGGTCTTCAAACGGATGTCTCCGAACGAGGCAGGTCCCTCTGTCGAAAAGAACCGTCGCAGGGGCCCTTTAAGAGGGCACTTGGGGAGAGGGCTTACTTTAACATCGTTGGTGACTCTTGGGTTTACACTGGTCCTTCCTCCTCCTCCTCCTCCTCCTCCTCCTCCTCCTCGCGCCGTCATCCGCCCTTTTCCTCTTCCTCCTCCTCCTCTTCCTCCCCCCCCTCTCTCTCTCCCCCTCCCTCCCCCTCCTCCCTCCCCCCTCCCTTCCTGCCGCCCCCATCCCTCGTGGCCCTTGTGGTCGTCCCGGTCGTCGTGGCCACCCTCGTCGTCGTCGTCGACGTCGTCGTCGTCGTCGGCCTCGCCGGCCTCGAAGTCGTCGGCCTCGACGTATCCCTGCTGCCTGCTCTCCATCCCCGCCATCCTCCCAGTCCCCATCCCCGTCCCCGTCCTCCTCCTCCACCTCCTCCTCCTCCTCCTCGTCCTCCTCGTCCCCGTGCCAATGCTGTTCTATACTCCTCTGGGGGAGTCGGCTGGGGACGCACGGGGCGCCACTAAGGGCGTGGATTCCCCACGCCCGACGAGCACCCCAGCCGAGCCCCCAGGGGAGTGAACAGCGGGGCGACAGTGGCACGAGGCACGCTCAAGTGCCCTCCCAGCACAAGGAGGATGCGTCGCCCTAGACCGGACCTCCTCCAGCAGTGCTTATATTGCCCACCTTGCAGGTTCGGGTCGGAGAGCCACAGGCCCCGCCTGGGTGGTCACCCTGGTGGAACACGTTTCGCCAGTGACAGGCTAAGCATGGCCCTCCTGAGCGAGGTTGACACCAGCTGCCTGTCGGCTCCGCCAGATGGTCTCAACGAGGACGCCGGAGGATTTCTCCTCCAGGAGCCTGCCAGCAATACTGGCGATCCTACACACCTTCCTTAGGAGGCATGCGCCTCCATGACACTGCCCGGTTTTGTCAATTTTCATTCGGACAAGTCGGAGGGTCTGACCTCCAGGACGCAGCCCGGCGGCAATGCCGGCGGTCCTGCACATTCTCATATCCTAGCGTGTGGCATGTGTCCGTAGGACATGGCCTGGCGCCAATGCCAGCGGAGAAGCATTCCAGTCGGAGGTTCTGCCCTCCAGGACACAGCCCGGCGGAAAGGCCGGCGGTCCTGCACAATCACCGTTGCCCATCTTGCAAGGAAGGCGGTCAATGCCTCGAGGTCGTTCACCTCGAGATCTTTACTTCGTTGTCTGAAGGCACACGCGGGCGTATGCTACGCTTGGCTCCTCGTGCGCAGGCGAAGGCCAACGGCAGTGCCAGATCTCGTGCATCCACAGATTATGCACGCACGTCGCGAGGCATTCGCCTCAAGGACACAGCCCGGCGGCAAAGCCGGCGGTCCTGCACAATCTAACTCTCTCCGCTTACCATGGCCTCGTCTTAGACGGTGGCCAACGGCCGTGCCAGCTGTCGCGCACCGCGGATGCTGCACACATGTCGCGAGGCCTTCGCCTCAAGGACACAGCCCGGCGGCAGGGCCGGCAGTCCTGCTCAATATCTTTTCGTCTGGCTACCATGGTTGTCTCCTATTAACGTCATTGCCTGTTTTCGTGCAATCGCAGATAATGCAGTATGTCGCGAGGCATTCGCCTCAAGGACACTGCCCGGCGGCAAGGCAGGCAGCCCTGCACAGTCTCACTCTTTGTGGTTGCCATGGCTTGTCTCCTATTCGTCGATGGCCAGAGTCAGGGCCAGCTTTCGCGCGTCCACAGATTATGAACGCACGTCGCGAGGCATTCGCCTCAAGGACGCAGCCCGGCGTCAAGGCCGGCAGCCCTGCACATTTGCACTCTGCTGCCATGGTTCCTCCTATCAGACGTCGACCAGTTTCAGTTTCAGCTTGCGTGCATCCACAGTTTATCTAAGCATGTCGCGAGGCATTCGCCTCGAGGACACAGCCCGGCGGCAGCGCCGGCAGTCCTGCATGGCCCCATGTTGTCCGGCTTGCATGGCTGACTCCTACCAGCGTCATTGCCAGTTTTCGTGCAATCGCAGATAATGCAAGTATGTCGCGAGGCAGTGGCCTCAAGGACACAGCCCGGCGGCAAGGCCGGCGGTCCTGCACAGTCTCACGCTTTGCGGCTACCATGGGTTGTCTTCTAGTCGACGATGGCCAGTGTCAAGGCCAGCTTTCGTGCGTCTACAGATTATGAACGCACGTCGCGAGGCATTCGCCTCAAGGACACAGCCTGGCGGCAAGGCCGGCAGTCCTGCGCAATCGCACTCTGCTACCATGGTTATCTCCTATCAGAGGTTGGCCAGCTTCATTTGCAGCTTTCGTGCATCCACAGTGTAACTTTGCAAGCATGTCGCGACGCATTTGCCTCAGGGACACAGTCTGGCGGCAAGGCCGACAGTCCTGCATGATATCATTCTGTCCGGCTAACATTGCTTATCTCCTGTTAGACGTTGGCCAGCGTCCGGGCCAGCTTTCGTGCATTCACAGATTACGCTCGCGCCGCGGGCTGGCAAGGGGATCCCCTAGACGCCAGGCCCACGGCGATGACGCCCCTCGTGCTGCGCGGGCCTCGCGGCCCGCTCTTGCACGCGCCACTCTTGCCTTCACCTCCAAACTTCTCCTCTCTCCTCCTTCCTCCCCTCATCGCCCTTGGAGGATGCGGACGATTCTCGCGCGTTTCGTGCGTCCAGCGCGCTGAGGCGCGTCAGTCGCGAGCAGGAGAAAGCAGACGTATCCTGCCGGGATGCGCTGTGGCTGGCGGCTCTGTGGCGCATTCCCCCCCCACCGCGGTCCGATGCACCGGAGCGGTGCCCAATGAAGATAACCGCGCCCAGGAGTGAGGGGACGAGGATGTTGGCTGTGCTCAAACGCATCGCTTGGTATTGCAGCAGCAGTGGTTAGATAAACCAGTGGTGCAAGCTATCGTGTCCGCCGCCGACTTGGCAAGATAATCGTTTATCTCAAGCTGTGTTGCAGCAGCAGTGTTTAGGAAATCCAGTGGTGCAGGCATAGTGCCCGAAGCTGCATTCGCACGGAGAAGGAAGCGGCACCGCATGCTCACGTCGGAGGGTCGGGCCTCCAGGACGCAGCCCGGCGACAATGCCGGCGGTCCTGCACAATTGTCTTCATGGGGCATGCTCACTAAGCCCTGTTAGTCTTACAAGGGTGACTTGGGTCCGCTCCGAGGCGGGTGGTTGGATTAATCGATGTCTTTATCGTTACTCCGGTCTCAGGAGGTGCCACCGCTGCGCCCCTCGGCCCCGTCTCGGGAAGGCCTCTTGGGGAACCCCGAGGTGAGACGGTGTAAGGTCCCACGCTGCCCGGCTGGGCCATCCCCATACTTATTCGCCTCAGCCCCCCCGCGGAACCGACTCGTCCTCAATGACTCGCCAAGCTCATCGTCCCCGTAACCCGAAGGGGTTTTGAAGGTCGGAGATGCCCCTCGCCGTGAGCTTTCTGGGGGTCGCACCCGATACGAAACTCTCGAAGTTCGTATCCTCCCAGTCTTGGGCAGAGGGCCTACGTGAGGCGCGCCGGCCTCAGCAGTTATGGTCCCAGGATGGGTTCTGGGCCAGCTTGTTCACTCCGCCGCATCGTCCATGCCAGCAGGAGGTGAGGAAAACATCGCCTCTCAGATGGTTATGCGGCCGCGGGTCGAATCGTATTCTTCGGCGCGCGATCCCCTTGCCTGCCGTCGCGTCGCGTCGTGTAACCGTAGGGGTACGCAGCTCAGAGGTGGCGTGAGGACACGTTGGCCACATATTATCTCAGCCACCTACTCCCTTGTTGCACCCTGCCGCACGCGCACGCACTGGCATACAGCGCTGTTTACTCTGAGTCTCATTACCTTGGCGTCTTCACTCCGCCGCATCGTCCATGCAGTCAGGAGGTGAGGTAACCATTGCCTCTCAGCTTGCCGTCGCGTCGCGTCGTGTAACCGTTGGGGTACGCAGCACAATGGTGGCGTGGGTTGACGTTGTCCACTTATTCTATCACCCACCTACTCCCTTGTTGCATCCCGCCGCACGCGCACGCACTGGCATTCAGCGCTGTATATTCTGAGCCTCATTACCTTGGCGGCCTCGCTCCGCCGCATCGTCCATGCAGTCAGGAGGTGTGGAATCCATCACCCCTCATTCACACTCACCTCCAGCGTGTGCTGATACGCTCCGATTGCTCTGGCGCACAAGCCGAGTAAGGACGAGCCACGGTCTTCACAACGGAGGTTGCCGATGAAAGGTATGCTACCTCTCATACCGTGTGCCTACCACGGTCCTTGTACCTGGGGGCACGGTAACAAGGGTGGGTGAGCCCCAGAGCCCCATCCGTCCTCACAGGGTTATGCCTACCCTCAAGGGCATCAACAATACACTACAGTCCTCGTCCTCCTCGTCCTCCTCCTTCTCCTGCTCCTCCTCCCGACGCGTCCTCCTCGTCCTCCTCCTCGCCCCTCCTCGGAGCTCGGACGGCTGGTGGCACTGCCCCCCCCCCCCTTGCCCCAGAGGACTCGGCTCCACGCCCTGCGGGGCGCCGGGAGGCCGGTCGAGGGCGGGAGACAGCGGAGCTGGGAGACGACGACGACGACGCCGACGCCAACGCCGATTGCCGACGCCGACGATGACGACGACGTCGGCGACGCCGACGACGACGACGACGACGACGATGACGCCGAAGCCGACGCCGACGATGACGACGACGTCGTCGGCGACGCCGAGAACCACATTGTGAACACCACCCGCCCTCAATCCGTGAAGCTCTAGCGATTTGTTCAAACGCATGTGCGCGGCGCTAAAGCGAGAACCACATTTTGAAAACAAACCGCCCTCGCAAATTTTTGAAACGAATGTGCGCGGCGCTAAAGCGAGAGCCACATTTTGAACACCACCCGCCCTCCATCTGTGAAGCTGTTGTCACTTTGTAAGCTTCAGATTCATCAATGGTGAGAAAGTCTCAGGCGAAACGCCCGGCCCGCCCTAAAAGCTGGGCTCGGGGTGCGACAGAGAGTTATCTATAAAGAGAAGAAATGGAGGAGGAGGAGCAGGAGGAGGAGGAGGAAGAGGAGGAGGGGGAGGAAGAAGGGGGGGATGAGGCCAATCCGTTCAAAATCGGTCCCCGGACCCCTCCCAAGGTCCGTCTGGTGCAATTTTTCAGTCTAAATCCGTTTTTCATGTTCCCGAAGCCCGAAAACGGGTCATAGAGGCCGGAAACGATGAAAACAACTTGTCGAATCCAGAACCTCGGACCTGCCCCCCTCTCCTGCTGGCCGGAACCAGTGCTGGGTCACCTCGGACCCCCCCCAGACGGTTCCCATCCTGCCCAGCTCCTCCTGCTAGCCAAATCCTGGAAATTTGTCTGAGTCTCAGGAGTTTCTGAATCCGTTCTAGAGGCTCAGAGGGGGCCCGCTCATGTGCTCGGGGACCTGTGGTGCGGTCGGGGCCAGCCCGCAGATACTCGTCATCCTTCTGCTCCTCCACCCTGCCGTCTTTTGCCTCACTCGTTCCTGCCCGCCCTTCGTGCAGTGCGGTCACGGCCGCAAGAAATCCTCGCAAGAAGCCCAAAACTGAAAATACGCGCGCGAGGTGTCGTTGGGGAGAAGCCCAAGGGCCCCCGATTGCAGCAGTTTCTCAAACGCCCGCGAGAAGTCGCTGCGCAATGCGAGCAACGAAGAAGCCCAGGGCACCCTGACCAGAAGCATCTGGATTCTTGATGCACGTCTCCGAGCAAGGCGAATTGAGGCAACACCATCTCAAAATCGGTTGTCCGAACTGCCATCGGTGCTTCCGAAGGCCATCTACCGTGTCAACTCGCCATCCTCTGAACGTTCCTACTCTACGTCTTCATCCTCTTGCAGCGATCAGACAGCTGGGTTGCGCGGAGCGTCGGAGGCGAGCTGCGGTAGCATGCCGCGCAGCCTTTTCTGCTGCACGCAGACGCTGCAGCAGCAGCGAGGACGGGCTGGCCTGGCCAACGCGTCACGTCGGGGACACCGCAACCCTAGAGGCAGTGATTGCTCCTGCCCTTCGAGAGGCTTTCACCATGCTTCACCTCCTCTCCAGATGATTGAGCTGCATCATCGTGTGTGCTCCAATCTGCAGGGCGGAGGCTTCCGCCTTGGAGCCTGAGGGCCCTCTGGGTGCACTGCTGCCGCGCGCGCTCCTGCAATCGCGTGCGCCTCGATCGCCACATGCAGCCGCCCCTCCACGACCAGCCCCGCCTCTGACAGGCAGAGGCGGGAGGAAATGCAGGAGAAGGGAGATGGGGGATCACTCCCATTTTTTTCTAACCGACAAATCAAGCATGTTTTCGGATACGGTACATCAAATCTTCTGAGGGCTCCCGCACCCTTTGGCACGATCCGTGCGAGGCGTGCACGAAGAATGGCCCGTGGACGCGGGCTGAAGGCCCCGGGCGTCCGCCGCTGGCTGGGGGTTCAAACAGACTGTCTCGGGCCCCCGAGGCGCGATGTGTGCGTGCGTGCGTGCGTGCGTGTGTGTGTGCGTGCGTGTGTGCGCGTGTGTGTGTGTGTGTGTGTGTGTGTGTCTGTGTGTGTGTGCGTGCGTGTGTGTGTGTGTGTGTGTGTGTGTGTGTGTGTGTGTGTGTGTGTGTGTGTGTGTGCGTGTGTGTGTGTGTGTGCGTGTGTGTGTGTGTGTGTGTGTGTGTGCGTTCGTGTGTGCGTGTGTGTGTGCGTTCGTGTGTGTGTGTGTGTGCGTGTGTGCGTGCGTGTGCTGTGCGTGTGTGCGTGTGTGTGTGTGTGTGTGTGTGTGTGTGCGTTCGTGTGTGTGTGTGTGCGTGTTGTGTGTGTGTGTGTGTGTGTGTGTGTGCGTGCGTGCGTGCTGCGTGCGTGTGTGTGTGTGTGTGTGTGTGTGTGCGCGTGTGTGTGTGTGTGTGTGCGTGTGTGTGTGTGTGTGTGTGTGTGCGCGTGTGTGTGTGTGTGTGTGTGCGTGCGTGCGTGCGTGTGTGTGTGTGTGTGTGTGTGCGTGTGCGTGTGCGTGTGTGTGTGTGTGTGTGTGTGTGTGTGTGCGTGTGTGCGTGTGCGTGCGTGTGCGTGTGTGCGTGTGTGTGTGTGTGTGTGTGTGTGTGTGTGTGTGTCTGTGTGTCTGTGTGTCTCTGTCTCTGTGTGTGTGTGTGTATGTGTGCCACTCTGTGCCACTTGACGCCAACTCTGATAGCCCCTGCATCGGCCGCCCGCTGCCGGCCTGCCGCCGCCTCCCGGCTGCCGCCCGCTGGCCGCCGTCGCCCCTCAGGCCTTGCCACGTGACGAGTTGAGGTGGACTGGCATTCTTTTGGAGGCCATTTTTGGACTGCCATTCTTTGTACGAGTTGTCAGACTATTTTTTGACCATTTTTGAATATTTCCCCTCTAGGGGGACAAGCCCGATAACGTCATCCCTTTCTCGTCTCCCTTTGGAACTCGAGGGGACGACAGGCCGCGCAGGACCTATCACATGCCTTGTCCTCAAACAGTTGACGAACCGTCAAAGCGATTCCCACTATCTTTCGGCGGTGGACAAACCTCCCTTTAGTGAGCCTCCCTTCAGGGAAAACGGCCCAAGACCGAAACCGACGGACCTTGAACCGCAAAAATGACGACCGCGACGCCCCCTCGCGAACCGAAAACGGCCAATTCACCAATCGACGTTCCACCTCCGACTGAAAATGGGCACCAACACCAACACAGGGGGCTGCCTCCACAGGCGGAATATGATCCTGGACTTCGGTGCTGGTGGTAATACTGCGGTCGCCTCTGCAGCCCGAATATTACCACCATCACCGAGATCGGGATCTTCTTCCTCCGGTGGAGGCACACCGCCGATATTGGTGTTGGTGTCAACCTCTAGGCCTGCGATTTTTCCCGCCCCAGAGGAGTTGCCACGTGCCGAGTAGAGTCGAATAGGAGATTGCTCGCCCAGCTGCGTTGCCACGTGGCGAACAGCATGGAATAGCATCCGTTTCGCCCCCCCCCCCCCAAGGCCTTGCCACGTGACGAGTAGAACGGACGGTGCTTTTTCCGCCTCGCTGCGTTGTCACTTGGCGAGTTCATTAGTTTTGTGCGTTCTCCGCCCCGCTGCGATGCTGCGCCCCTCAAGCGTTGCCGCGTGGCGAATCTAGTTCCGGCCCGCTGCGTTGCAACATGGCGAACGGAATCGTATGCGTTGCTCCCGTTCTGTTGCAGCGTCCCCCAGGTAGCGAACGGAGTGTGGTAGCTCGTTGGTTCGTTTGTCCATCCTTCGGAGAGATGGGAACGTATTCCGTTTCGCCTCCCAAGCGTTGCCACGCAACGAGTAACATGGAACCCTATGTGTTTTCTCCGCCCCCGACCGCTGCCACGTGGCGAACAGACTGATATACGGAAGGTTTGCCGCCGCGCTGCGTTGCAACACGGCGAGTCTATTCTAGCAGTATGTGTGCTCCTCCCCTCTCCTCCCCCTCTCGCACTCTTACTCCTCGTTCTCGTCCTCCTCTTCCCATTTCTATGTATATATATATATATATATATATTTATATATTATGTATAGAATTTGTTGTATTACTTTCATGTTGCATGCCCTTCCAGGTTGCAGTATTAGTGTGAATCCTCTCCTCGCTCCTCCTCCTCCTTTTCTCAGTCCTCCTCCTCCTCTCAGTCCTCCTCCTCCTTCTCCACATCCTCATGCTCCTCCATTTCCTGTCACCTCTTGTTCGCCCTCCTCCTCGTCCTTCGCCTCGTCTTCTCCCTCCTCCCTCTCCCCCGCCCTCCTGCACATTTCCCCTCATACCTGGGGGCCGGCGGTATGGCGCATCGCAGCCCGTCCGACATCACTTATCAGCATGCACAGCAGGCCGACCGTCGGCCAGATACATGTTGTTGCGGTAGCCGCAGGGCGAATTCACTGTACAGGAAAAAAACACTTGTCTGACAAAAAACACTTGCCTGCTCTTATGGGACTTGACAAAAAACAACAAGGAGGACGATGTGGATCGTGAGGCGGCACATTTGCCAGCTCGCGACTTGGAGTACGATTACGTCGACTCGCCACAGCTCAACCTGGCAAGGGACGTTCTGGATAGAAGATCGGCGCCCCCCTGGCCTTGCTCCGATTCCCATCCCCCTTTCTACGTCATCCTTATGTCGGGCGTTTCCCCCTACAGGCGGATTTTGGACGAAAAATACAAATGACCCCCAAAATACCCTAACCATAGTCACAAATTGTCAAACATCGTCCCCAGACTATTGTTTAACCATTTTTGAATGGTTCCCCTCTAGGGGGACAAACCCGATAACGTCATCATCCCTTTCTCGTCTCCCTTTGGAACTCGAGGGGACGACAGGCCGCGCAAGACCTATCACATGCCTTGTCCTCAAACAGATGACGAACTGGCAAGGCGATTCTCACTATCTTTCGGCGGTGGACAAACCTCCCTTTAGTAAACCACCCTTTGGCGAAAACGGCCTAGGACCGAAACCAGCGGACCTGGACCCGCAAAGATGACGACCGCGACGCCCTCTCGCGAACCGAAAACGGCCAATTCGCTAATCGACGTGTCAGGGTAGGAGGTCTATCAACCTCCGAATCTTCTTGAACATCACGGCGTACGTCGCTCATCTTAACGTCTTCTCGTCCTACCGCCCTGCTCCGTTCCCCCTTTCACCATTTTCTCCGCTACCCCTCCCCGCCACCCCTGCCCATCTCCGCGTGGGGCCCGCTGTAGGCATGGAAGAAGAGCCTTCCCCCTGAAAGTCGCAACACACATGGGCACAGCGATCACCACGATCACCGCGACGCGTGCTAACCAAGACATCCAACGGTCAGGTGCAACCCGCCCGCGGTCAACAGGAGCAGGCCCCCACTGCCAGTCTCCTTCGCCACCAGGCCACCTCCTCCTCCCACCAAGGTGCGGGGAGCAGTGAACGGAGGGTGACCGAAGACGGAACGGGCCCTGGTGGGATGGGGACCCAGCGAACGGACCGAAGGCAATCCCTTACGCAAAACGTCTCAACGACCAGACGACCGCCACAGGGTGACCGCGAAACGGTCCTCATCGTTAGCACCAGCGAACCTTAGACGCGGCCAGATCACCGAACCAAATCTCTTCAGCACGCGCTAAAACAATTTGCCGCGCTGCTAGACACATTCAACCGGACGCATGGGGCAACCTCCAGCAGACAATCCGACCTGCTGCTCCCGTTGGGGCGCCCCCCCAAGGAAACTTCCAAGCATACCTTGCTGCCCAGCGCGCGGGGACGGTACTCACCCCACCCCTGCCTCTCACAAACGGCACCTCCCGCCTTTCGGGGTTGGCCAGGCGGAAGCCTGCATCCTGCGGGCCTGCTTCTGTTCGAGCCAGTGCGCTCTGTCTCTCTGTCTCTCTCTCTCTCTCTCGCTCTCTCTTTCTGCCTCGCTCCCCCATCGGTCTCTCTCTCTCTCTCTCTCTCTCTCTCTCTCTTCGCACTTATCTGCCTCTCTCTCTCTCTCCATCTCTTTCCCTCCCTCTCCTTTCCCTTTCCCTCTCGCCCTCTCTCCCTCTCCCTGTCCTTCCCGCTCTCTCTCTCTCTCTGCCCTCCCTCGCCGCCTCCCCGAGCGGCGCGCCGCGCGAGTCACGTCAGCGTGACCCTCGCGGCCCCGCCGCCCTCTGGCGGCGCCTCGCCGCCGCCCCCCGCGCCGCCTCCGCCCTCGGCCTCGCCGCCGCCGTCGGCGGCGAGGCTGGGGAAGTGTGGCAAGGAGGCCAATGCCGCCTCAGCGGGGGGGGGGGGGGCGGTAGGAGGAGGATGGTGGGGGGGAGGGGGGGAGGAGGAGAAGGAGGAGGAGACGCGAAGAGGATGATGAAACAAGAGGAGGATGTGGAGGAGGAGGAGGAGAAGGAGGAGAAGGAGCAGGAGGAGAAGGAGGTCAACAGGATGATGAAACAAGGAGGAGGAGGAGGAGGAGGAAGAGGAGGGGGAGAAGAGGAGGAGGAGGCGGAAGAGAGGAGGAGGGGGAGGCGGAGGAGGGGGGCAGGAGGAGGAGGAGGAGGCGGAGGAGGAGGGGGAACCAAGAGGATGATGCAACAAGAGGATGATGATGATGATGATGATGATGATGATGATGATGATGATGAGGATGATGATGATGAGGAGGAGGCGGAGGAGGAGGAGTCAAGAGGATGATGAAACAACGGGAGGAGTAGGCGTAGGAGTACGAGTAGGAGAAGGAGTAGGAGGAATAGGAGGAGGAGGAGGAGGAGGAGGAGGAGGAGGAGGAGGAGGAGGAGGGGGAGGAGGAGGAGGAAAATCAGGAATATCGGATGAAGCCACAAAGTGGCCGTCCCCCCGTCAGTCCGACGAGCCCGAGTCCGCCTCAAAGCGGGAGGCGGGGCGGCGCCTGCACGTCGGGCTCCGAGTCGGGAGCTCCGAGTCGGGGGCGGCGGGGGCGGCAGAGAGGCGGCGCTGTCACTCTCTGCCGCTCTCCCAGCAGCCTCCTTCCCCACCCTCTCCACCAATCTCTGATTAGCTGCAGCCGTGGCCGCAGCAGGGACCAGCCTGGATGGGTAAAGCCCCTTCTCAAGCCTCGAGAGGTTATGTACCCCTTTCCTGGTGGTGGTGGGGGGGGGGTGGCAAGGAAGGGAAAGCCATCGACCGTCAACAGTGGCCGTGCATCCGCACGCTCGACGGAAAAAACAAATTATAATCTTCCCAACACATCAAGGTGTGTGAAACGTGGCTGGCCTTCGTGCCAATCTGGACCTGCCTTTCGACGACCGACCGAAACCGAGTCCACCCGACTCTCTCTCTGGGTCCAGGGCACTGAGTGGCAGCGAAAGAAATAACGTGGGCCGCTGGTACAAGCTGCTCGCAAACCGAACATCTGTACTGCCCACTACACTTCTCGACTCGATGCGACGTGGCCGCCAGCGCTCTCTCTCTCTCTCTCTCTCTCTCTCTCTCTCTCTCTCTCTACTTTATTCAATGGCTTCGAGCGTGCTTTGCCTTCTCTGCCTGCCAGGGGTCAGCTGCCAAGGAGTCAATGAGTGCTCTGCGGGCCCTCTTCCTGACCAGGGCTGCTATGCAATCAACTTGGTCGGTGTGAGGGATCGGCCGCTGGACAAACGAATCCCATCCCCGCTCCGCCGTCTCACCCGCCCAATGATCCGCGCACATATTGCCACAGGTGAAGAAAACAACTGAATCGAGGTGCGGGCTACATTCTCGTCCTCCAGATGCGCAGCAGTCCAGCGGAGGCGCACGTCACCCTCACCTCGATGCTTCAGCGCAGCTGCCACTCTGTACCACAATTCCTGGTTGGGTCCTTTTTCCCCATGCGCTCTGCCAGCTCTCCATCCGTCTAGGACTGGCTGGCAATCAGTGGCATAGACTATGGGCCCCACCGTTTCTTCCAAGCGCGGCTATCTCCGCTCTCGGCACCGCTTGGCGCCGTCCGAGAAGCGGGGCCGAAACTCCAGCAGCTGGTTCCCAGGCCCCTTCGCACCCCTGGAGAACGGCTATCGCGGACCCACATCTCCTACGCCTTGGGTCCGACGAAAATGGGCCCCCAGAGCCGTCACCAAAACCATACAAGAGCTCCTGCCCAGGAAGCACACAAAAAACTTTGAGGTCGGCATCGCCGTGGTAGCTAGGAGGGGGGCCACAAGAGGGTCGAGGAAAGTCGGGGTGGTGAGGTTGCGGCCAGGCACTCCGCGCAACCAAAGGGACGGGTCACTCTCCCACTGGCTCTGCGCCTGTGGGAGCAACATCTGCGTTTTGTCGTAGTCCTCGTGATTACGATTGGCGGGGCAGGACCACACTCGATGATAGAGAGACTCTTCCTCGCTCTGACAGCGAAGACACAAGGCTGGAACAGTAGGAGGAGGAGGAGAAGGAGGAGGAGGAAGAGGAGGAGGAGGAAAAAGAGGAGGAGGAGGAAGAGGAGGAGGAGGAGGAGGAGGAGGAAGAGGAGGAGTGGCACGGGGGCCAAGGCGGCCTCAGCGGGGGGGGGCGCGGCCGCGTTCGCCGTCGCCCCGGGCGGCGAAGGGGAGCGGGTGGGCGGGCGGGCAAAAGGGGGGGGGCGGGGGCTGCGAAAGGTGGGCGCCCCTGGCCCCAAATGCCCCGGCTGCTCCACAGTGGAGCCCCCTGGGGCCCTGAGGGCCTCGTGAAGGGCTCGTGAGGGGCTATGTGGGGACACCCTTGGAAATCCTGGGAGCACCTGTTGCCCTGGGCACTTCCAGCAACGAACGACGGGGGGGGCAGGGAGGGTAATTAGGACTGGACTGCGTATTGGGCGGCTCTTGCGGTGGCGCGGGTAGGGCGACTGGGAGGAGTCCTAGGAACCCCAACAGGCGCGGACACATCGACCGCTCGTGCTGCCCTGCCGACGGACGGTCCAGCGGAACGAGGTTCGACGCGGAGCGGGGGTGGCACTCACCAGGCCCAGGATCACCCTCGAGACCAAATGCACGCGGGAGGAAGCAGGATGGAGGAGGAGGAGGAGGAAGAGGAGGAGGAAAAGGAGGAGGAGGAGGAGGAGGAGGAGGAGGAGGAGGATGAGGAGAAAAATGCGGAGGAGGAGGCGGATGCGGTGGAGGAGGAGGAGGAGGAGGAGGAGGAGGAGGAGGAGGAGGAGGAGGAGGAAGAGGAACAGGAAGAAAAGGAGGAGGAGGAGGAGGAGGAGTCGGAGCGGCAAACGGCTGAGTCGACCAGATCCCCAACAGGAGGAGGAGCAATCAAGAGTAACCGGTGGGGACCCCGTCCCAACAAAGAAAGCCGCCGACCTCGCAGCATACAATGATTAAAGTGCCCTCCTCGTCGCCTCTGAAGCACCCTGGCGGCAAGGGTGCCGCCCTTTAGAAATGCGAGCGAGGCTCTGTTGGCCCTTCTTAGACCGACTCGGAGGGCATGCTTTCTCTAGATGCTTGCCATCTATACTGGCACCGAACCCACAAACTAGACAAACCAACACATTCTCATCCCTCCACTTCCACACCTGATGGCCGGGGTCAACTTTCCGCTTGCCAGCCCACAGCTCCCCCGTCAGACGTTGGATAGAGGCCTCCGCCACGTTCGGGGTCGTGGCCGCCAGGGCAGAAAAGGGGGGGGCAGCAAGGTCGGGCGCGGGCGTGCTCCAGCGCCGTGCTGGTCGAGAGGTCGCCGCAGACCTTGCATCTCTACCTGCCTCCGACAAGTCGGACGAACGCGTGAATCGAGGCCGCGAGAGCTCGATTCGGACGAGGAGGCGAGGGGCAGAGGGGGCGATCCACTCACCTTTCCACGGATCCACAGCAGCGGTGTCTTGCAGCGCTCTACGCGCGCGCCTGCGAACCAGCCGAACCGTTAAGTCCACCTCGTCGGTGCGGGGGGCAGGACATTTGGCGGCGGCAAGCGCCCAACCTCGATCAGCAGCTTGCGACGCCAACGCATCGGCCGAGGCATTGCCGCAAGACCGAAGAAGCTGGAGGGCCGTCTGGATTCCACCTGCCTCGTCCTCCAGATGAGAGGCCGCCCGCGCGACCGTGACCTGAGCGCCGCGACTGGGTGCTGTAGCTCGAATTCTGATCCAGAGATCTAGTTTTGCCTCGTGGGGGGGCCAGGCAACGCCCGCCCCCCCACGCTCTGCACAGCGGAAAATGATCCGCGATGTGCCGGAGAGGCCCCGACGTCAACTCGAGCGCCATGCAAAACGCAAGGAGCTCGGCCCTGGTAACAGTTTGTCTACCCCCGACCAACGGTGGAGAGGCGCCCCAGACCATGGGCCACTGGAACGGATGGCCCTCAATTGGCCCATGGATGGCTACTCCAGCTCCTGCTCTACGTCGACGGAGGCCGCTCGAAAATAGCTCCCCTGAACCGTCGCCGAAAACAGCTAAATCTCCTGAGCCAGGTCTGGGGCCCGCCATGAGAACCAAACCATGAGAAAGACGCGCCCCCCCATCGAACGCCGGCACCGTTTGCTTTTCTGGGGGGCCCCTCTGAGCCAGAGGCTGGGCTCGAGCAGACAAGTGGCGAGGGCGCGCGGAATGGGGGCATCACTTTTATCGTAGTCCTCGTGCCCGCGGTTCGCGGGGCACTCCCAAATTCTGCGACGTGGTGTCTCAGGCGCCGGTTGGTAGCGCCTGCGCTGAAGCTGCGTCGCGTAGCCTTGCGCTCGCTGACGCTCGCGTGCCACTTGGCCTCCAGTCGTGACACTGAGGGCGAGGCCCCAATTCTCCAGGTCATCCTTGCGCTCGTGCTTGTGGAGCTCTCTGGATAGCTAACTGCAGTCTGCACCGTGCATCAGGTCATCTGCGCCCTCGACTTTGGAGGCATTCTTCCATCGGCCTGCCCTCAAATCCGACACGAACTCGTCCACCAAGTGTGTGATGTCAACCTGCTCGAACTCCACCGTGCCATGCTGGGGGGGATCCAATCAACTCTGCCGTGTCCCATGCTGCGAGTCTGGTCGGTATCGGGCATGACCGCCCACCTTCGATGAGAGTGGCTATAACTGCTGCGACTGGTCCTCGTGCCCTGCGCCACCGGACTTTGTCTCGAACCACCACCTGCTATAGTGCTGCATCCCATGCTCTGCTGACTGGATCATGCACCTCAAGCCTCTGGAACCACACCGTTCGCCTCTCCCAAATGAATTGACTCGGGGGCTCCAGCCCTGGGACCTTGGGGCCCATGGTCAGCTCCAGCATCGAAGTAAGACGCCGTCCCCTTTTCGTGCCTGCGATGGCTGAGGCCGCTTGCCCTCTGACTTGCAGTAGCCTGCCCGGTGGTGTACCCATGACCTGATGCCCATGCATCCCTTGTGGCTGGACTCCAGTCGCCCGCAAGCCTTTACACGCACGTCGAACTCTGGGACATAGCCTGCGTAACCCGAGGACTCGTCCACGCCGTCTGCCTGCAGCTTTCCTTCGTTGATTTGCTCTCTTACGTGCCCACGTCCGCCCGGCACTCGCGTCTATGCCAAGATCCGTTGGGTCTGCTTGTTTAATTAACAGGAATGCCAATCTGCCTCAGGGATCTGGTCACCCTGTCCCCGAGCTTCTTGGAGGAGGCGCTGAGGTCTGTCTTGCCCGAGATGGCCAGCCTGGCCTCGAAAAAAAGCCTCGTGGAACTCGGCACCCACCATGGCCATCTGCTCCACGACCTCGTCCTCCAGATCATGCCCGGCCCCGGCGGTGGTGTCGTCTATGTACGTGGCCAGCATTGGTTGCGGTGCTCTGGAGTGAACGCGCTCCAGGATGGGATGAAGGGCGATTTTCGCTAGCTGAACTCCTCTGGGGCTTCCAGCCGCCAAGGACCTCGCGACGACGGTCGCGTCGCTGACCCAGCCCTTATGCTTGAGGAGACGTGGAGCGATGCACATCTCCACCTCTAAAAGCACGATGGTAGCTGGATGCCCCACCTTGACAGCTATGTCCATGAATTTGCATAACGATGCACGATCACGGAACTTCTCCAGGTCAAGGAGCAAAAGGACAACATGCTTGCCATTGATAATGCCAATGCACTAAGAAACGCTCTGACCAGGGCCGCCATTAAGGCCGATGGTCCCTGCGTTGCCGTGCCCCGGAATGCACTGAGCCCTTCTGACCGCTCCGAGGCTGGCCCAGCGCGGGCCTGGCTCCATGCTTTGCCCGTCGTGGGTAGCAGCCTCAGCACTCGATCTCCTCGACGTGGTTTGGCGCGAAGAGCTCCAACCGTGACGTGCACCTGTCTAGGCAGCGTACATGCATGCTCGATATCATTAAGACTTTCCACTAATTTGCACCGTCCAGCTGCAGGCAACATGGCCATATCGTTGATGCTGAGGCTGTCCACTCCGTTGGCTTTGTTAGCAGACATCCTGGCTATCGCTGTGTCCACATCATGCAGCGTGAGTGGTTCCGGGTTCTCCTCTTGCGCCTGCGCGTGACAATTTGAAATGCCAGCCAAGATGTCATCCATGGTGTCAGTCTTATCCGTCCAAAGCCACTGCCAGTGCTGCTGTCTGGACCTCATGATGTCAATCGGGTTCGCCATGCCATGGGCCTCCTGCGTATCGACTGCCTTGTCTTTGACATGCCTGTGCAACTGTCCTAGCTCGTTGATCCAGGTCTTGCGTGTCCATGTTAAGAACTTCTGCTGGCCGTTGCTGATGGCCCTAGCCTGGGTCCGAATCTGCAATCTGTCAGTCAGAGAGACTCCAGCTCATCCAGAACATCCATGGAGGTCGCCTGGACCGCATGCGGCCCCTCCCCCCTTCTCGTCTGTAGTGTCAGGCAGCGTCCCGAGCTGAGGGGCCGAGTCCTGCGTGCCCCATTCGTAGGCCTCCTCCAGCTGCTCGAAGGGGTCCATCTCGAGATCGAGCGTCACCCTGCCCCCGCTGGTGGTGGTCAGCCCCCGCCCGCGCCACCCCTCCAGTGGCGGCGCGCTCTCCGCGCTTCGCGCCAGCGGCAGCTCCCGGCTCCAGAGGGGGCCTCCATGGGACTCGCGGCACTCAGCGGGCCCATGGGCAAACCGACCTCCACGTCAGTCAGCATGCATCCAGCCGAGGCCTCCAACCCCGCATCCAGCAAAACGTCAGGCGACTGAGCCCTGCCACAGCGTGGAGTGACACGGACCTGCGTTCTCAGCAAAACGTCCGGCGATCGAGCCCTGTCAGGACGCGGAGTGACAGGGACTTGCGTTCTAACAAGTCCGAGGGAAGAAAAGACGAGCTTCCTCCCCCGGTAGGTCGCAGGCGAGGCCGTAGTCTGCCTCCAATGAAATGTCGTCGTCTGCTAACCCAAGCTCCCTCTCCAGGGGGGGATTAGCTTCACCGAGGGAAGAGGAGACAGGCTTCCTCCCTCGGTCTGGCAAGACTCTGTCATAGCCACAGTCAGCATCCGATGCTGCGCCGTCAGTATGCCCACCCACTTGGGCCGCAGGGCACACCTCGGTCGGCGCGGCCTCTTGGCCGCTGCCTTGCTGGAGGATTGCGGCTGAAGCATTGCCTGCGCTTTCCAAGCCGATGTCCCAAAGGCCGCATTGGTGTGCGGGTAGCATTGGTAGTGGGGGATGTTGCTGATCAACCTGGCTACTCCAGGGCCCAATGCACAGCCGATGTTGTCCCGCATGCCGCCTGGCCGCCTGTGCTGCGCGGGGCCGCGCTCGAAAACCTTCTTCCGCGAGGCAGCAGGGGCTCGCCGTAATCGCGCGAACATGTCCTGCCATCGCTGGCGCCCCGCCCCCCCCCCCCCCCCAATCTGTCACAGTAGTCCGTGATGGGGCCTGCCGGCGTGGCTGCGCTCAACGAGCCGATCCGCTCCCGCAGTGTACGTGCATTGCTGCTCCCAGTCCAGCTGCAGGCCAACGAGCTTCCTGAATCTGCGGATAAGGGTGCTCACGGTACTCGAGTTTACAGAGATCGGATATTCGACATGAGCTCTTCCAAGCGTCGAATTGGAAGACCTCCAGTCCAAGGCAAACCCATTGCGTCTGCTTCTACACGCCCACTTGTCTTCCTCCTCTTGATTCAGGGTAGCTCCTTCCAGCGCTGTGCCCCGCGGACCGTGCTCCATGTCAATGGGCTTCTGGGCGTCGGCGTGCGGTGACATGAGTAACTGGGGCTGGAGCCATTAAACATCGAATCCTTCTGTAATCGTGATATTCTTCGCGGCCTGCCATCCAATCTGCCGGCCCTCCTCTGGATTGTGAAATTTATCATGCCCTTCTACCTTGTCGTCCTCCACGTGCTCCAACATCTCGACCGTGGGGTCCTGTTCCACTGCTCCTGCTGCTTCCTTTTCGATCTCCCGCTGCGGCTGGCGGCTGGAACTTTGGGCTCGCGATAGCTTGGCAAACTGGGGGCCGGGGTAAAGGATTGATGCCGCCGCTTTCGCTGCGCGCCTTGGAGCCGAACCTCTATGCCGCAATGCGTGGCCCACGGTGCATCCGTGAATGCATGGAGCGACGCGCGTGACTCAAATCCTCTCTTGCCCGTATCATAATCATATCGCCCACCTTTTGCATCTATGTCGCGCGTGATAGCCGCGCCTGGGATCAAAATCTCGCCATCCATCTTGACCGGCCACTCTGATTCACTCAATGTTTGGCGACATATTCCAATCCGCCACCGCGCTCCATGGGTCAGTGACCATGCGTAGAAATCCTGCCAGCGCCTTCGTTGCGTCATCATTCTTCCTCGCGGTGCCCATGCCGGGGAGGCAGTGGGCGGATAGAGGCAGGACATTACCTGGCTGCATGTGCCGTGCGAGCGGCGCAGCCCCACGGAAAAGGGTCCTTCTTGCCAACTTCCCGACTGGCCTTCCTGACTGCTTCCAGGGCGGCAGTCGCTGCATGGGATCTCGCTAAGGCCCATTCTCCAGCCCAATCGCCCGCGAACTTGGGGAATGCTGGTGTGGCAGACAACTTCCACCCATCTTTGCGCAATACTTCTTCGTTTCCATAGGGGCCCGCTTCTCTTCCGCATGAGATTCTGAGAGCGCGATGACCTTGTATATATCCTTGACATCGTGAGTGTCGCGGGCCGCCTGAGGGCCCCACTGTGTAATGTTAGCGAAGAGGAGGTTCGTGTCAAAGCTGATGTGCATCATCGCCACCGCTGCCAGCGCAAGACTTACAAGTGCCCTTCTTAGCCAACATCCTCTTGACCTCCTCGTAGCTGCAACTGGTGCCTACTGCTGTGGCAGCCAGCGCATATGTGGCTGCCTGCTTGGTCTTCTCTGTTGCGTCACGTCGTTCATCTTCGTCAAGCGCCCGATCTGCCTTTGTCTTGGCTCCTTCATCCTTGTGCATGTCTGCGCCTGGTTCAGCTGCATCTGTCCCTCCACCTGGTAATGGTACGACTTCTTCTGAGTCAGCCTCTATTTTTTGTTTGCATCAGCCTCCACCCTCTTCTTAATGTCCGCCAAGAGAGTCCCGTTCTTCTTTTGGCCTTCCAGGAAAGCCTGACAGTGGGACTGCAGCTCAGCTTTCCAATCCAATAGACTCATCATCGAACTCCTCAATGCCGTCAAAGAGCGATTCGTTGACGGCGACCAAAACAGTGAGTCCATCCGAGGTGAGGTTGGGATTGGGATTGCCTTTATGAGCCTCGGCATCCCTGGGCGCGTGGTATTCGGCATATGCGGCGTCGCGCTCCTTCTCTGCCATGTGGACCAGGAGAGCCTGGTCGTTGCACTCCTCCTCGCAATCGTCCAAGTGCTTCTGCGCGGCCGCCTGGCAACTAACCGTTGGGGCTTCTTGGTCTGCTGTCCGAGCTCTGTGTCTGGCCGTAGCATCCTCTGCCTGGCAGACTGCGGCTTATTTGCAGTATTGTCTCTCTGCGCCTTCTCGTAAGGCATCGATCTCGTGCTGAAGGGCCAGGGCAGTGGCCGATCCTCGCAACTCAGGTGGTAGCTGTTCGAGGAGGGCCTTGGTCGAGGACGTGGTGCCCTCGCCCTTGTCGCGATCCCGTGCCCACGGTGCTTTGGCCTGAGAACCTGGCGGGGCCGCCTCCTTAGCCCCCGCGGGCTTGTAGATGACGATCGGCCCTTTGCAGAAGACACAGGTGCAGTCGTTCTGAATGATACGCCACTTGTAGTTCCATTTCCCGCACGAGCACCGGGCGAACGGCTGCCCATACTTCTTCCCCATCGTCGAGGTGTCTTCTGAATGGGAGATTCGCGAAGACGTCCAGCGATCCTGGTGGCCGCTGGATCCAGATCTGGGCGAACAGGCCGAAGTGCGGAGACTAGCCTCGGACTAGAGATATCCACTCGTTGCCCTGCGCAACAATGCATCTTGAGCCAAACTGGCTACGGACAACAGGAGAAGGAGGAGAAGGAGCAGGAGGAAGAGGAGGAGGAGGAGGCTTCCGTATGCTTTTGAAGCTTGTAGGGCTCTTCGAATATTTCCGACCGATGCCTGCATTACCACGCGCTTCCTGGATATTTCCGGCGCGCGGGCGAAGAGAAAAAGGGCGACGATAAGGAAACTTAGGATGTACGGGCCGGGGGCGGAGGGTGGGGGAGGTGAGGCTGAGAAGGAGTGGGTGGAGATGGTGGAGGATCACGGGGACTGAGAAAAGCGTGAGGGATGATGCTGATGTTGATGTTGATGTTGTTAATGTTGATGTTGACGATGCCGATGCCGATGATGCCGCTGATGGTGATGGTGGTTGTGATGGTGTTGGTGACGGATGTTGATAGTGCTGCTGCAGGTGAGGGTGATGGTGATGATGCTGATGGTGATGATGGGGAGGAGGTGAGGGAGGCGGAGGAGCGGGGGGGGGCAGGACGAACAAAAAACACTGTTGTTGTGCGGCAGCTGCTTGCTCCTCCTCCTCCTCCTCCTCCTCCTCCTCCTCCTCGTCCTCCTCCTCCAAGAGGCCCCCAAGGCGCCCCCAGAGGTACCCAAGACGCCCCCCGAGGCCTCCGGGACTGTCCAATCCCCCTAAGACGCCCCAACAGGACCCCAAGACATTTTTGAACGAAATCCGAAAAGACCCCGAGAGGCATCCGAAAGAAACATCTGGCTTTTATGCTCGCCATCCTCTTCCTCCTCCTCCTCCTCCTTTTCCTCCTTTTTCTTTTCTTCTTCCTCATCAGCCTGTTCCCCTTCCTTCCTCGTCCCTCGTCCCCCTCCCCTCTCCCTTCTCCTCCTCCTCCTTCCCCCCGTCCTTTTGCTCCTCCTCCACAGCCCTTCATTATTCTGCGTTCTACTGTACACCCCTGACCAAGACAACTCGTATGGACACTGTTTCCCAATGGAGTGGTTGGAGATACTTTTTCGGTCGCGGCCGCCAGCGAAGAGGCAGGCGGCGGGCAAGGTGTCCGGGCCAACGGGCAAGCCTAATTAGCTACAAGAGGCGCACTAGCCGGCCGGCCCGCTCACAAAGCAGCCGCGAGGCAGAGGGGGGACTGACGGCAGGGGGCGTCCTGGGAAACTCGAGCACATGAAGCACGGCCCACACAGAAACAAGACGTGTACCTGAGCCTGGTTGGAGCTACGCGAAGCGTCTTGAACCCCTCATGTTCCAAAACATTGCAGTCATCGTATTGATTTTCCTTTTCTTCTTGTCCCTCGTCGTCGTCGTCTTCGTCGTTGTCTTCCTCCTCCCTTTCCTTCTCCTCTTCCTCCTCGTCCTTCTCGTCGTCGTCGTCCTCGTCCACTTCCTCCTCCTCCTCCTCCTCCTTCCGTCGCCCCCGCGCGGGCCCCAGGGATGGCCCGAAGACGCCCTCCAAAGCCACCCCTTGCTCCAAAGATCTCTTTGTTCACCCTGGTTGCCCGCTCTGTTTCACTACATGTGCCTCTTCTTCTCTTTACCTGTCAAATATCATGAATGGTTCGGTGGGGATGCTTTTTCGTCGCGGCCGCAGGCGAGCGCGCCAGCAGCGTCAGAGGTCGGGCGGGCTACGCGCGAACTTGATTGCCAAGCGCACGGGTACCGACGGCCGAACCTACTTGGTGGGGATACTTTTTTTTTGGTCGCGGGCGGACGCGGATTCGCAGTCGCCGAGCTGAGAGGTCCGGGCCACGGGCCTGTCAAATTAGCAACGCGCAAGCCTAAAAACACAGCGGCCGCGCCCGCACTCAGAAGCTGCCGCCGGTGGTGCTGCGGACTGAAGGGGAGCTGGCTGAGCTGACTGCAAACGGCCAGGGTAGCTGATGCACCATGCGAATGAATGGCTCCCAAACGCCAGAAATGAATGAAGTCCTGCACGCCAGGAGAACATGATCAGCACTGTATCTGCAAACCACACATCAGCCTAGCGGAGCGCTTCCACCGCCGGGCCAACCCAGGAGGCGGCGCGCTACCAGGAACGCTTGGTGGGGATACGCGAAGCGTGAAGAAATCCTAAGCTCCGCTGGCGGAGGGTGGCTGCACGAGCCATGGGACGAAGGGAGGACGCAGGCTGGCGCGCTTCCGCCAAGGAAAGACCCCGAGGCGAAGGTCCAGTTCAACAAAACTCAACCATCACACCCGGGGCCTCTGGCCCGTGCCTCCCAGGGCCTCGCAGCCGCTTGGGAGAATTGGCACGGGAGGGATGACGACGACCGACACGGCGGGAGGGGGCGGGAACGAAGAAACATTACACGAGTAACACCCATCCAGAAGGGGGCGCGGCCATGGGACGAAGAGAAGGGCGGAAGCCCCCGCCAGCGGGAAGGCTCGCCTCGGGCTCTCCGCTTGCGGCCGCCTTCCGGGCCCGCGCGGCCATCTCCAGGGCCCTGGACCGGCCAAACTTCGCGGGCGCCTGCGCCGCCGCTGGGCGCGGGAGGGTGCGGCGGGGGGGCGGGGAGGGCGAGGAAGGATAGATAGCAGCGGGGAAGGAAGGAGATGGAGAGGGAGGAGGAGGAGGAGGAGGAGGAGGAGGAGCAGCAGGAGGAGGAGGAGGAGGAGGAGGAGGAGGAGCAGCAGGAGGAGGAGGAGGAGGAGGAGAAGGAGGAGTACGCGCAAGAGGATGAGGCTCGAACAGTCGGGGTTCGAAGACACGGGGTTCGAAGATCGAGGTTCGATGTTCAAAATGTGTGGGCGTCCTTGAACTGTTCGAGCCATTTTGGGCCCCGTAGGGCGCCCTTGTGGCCACGGCTGGATCCTCCTCGAGATGATAAGAAAAGCACGCGCTGTGTGTGGACGGAGGGTGAGAAGAGAGAAAAAGGCAAGGCGGGGGGGTGGAAGGATAATGATGATGATGATGATGATGATGATGATGATGATGATGATGATGATGATGATGATGAGGAGCAGGAGGAGGAGGAGGAGGAGGAGGAGGAGGAAAGGGACCATAAAACATCCGATATGCATCAACTGGAGCTGCAGTGCACTTCTCGTCCCAAGCCCCCTCCCCATAAGTCCATACGAGTATTCTTTTCCACTGCGGGCGCCCCCTTTGAATGACGAGCGGCTGGTCGGTCCGCCAGTCAGACGAGAACGCCTATTGTAAAGGATCCTCCTCCACTTGAAAGACGCCCAAGGCACCATTTTTAAAAGCACGCGCCCTCATCCGGCTAAACGTTGCAGAGTGTCGAAGTCGTGGACGTGTGCTCCGCGGAACCCTCACGCGAGAGCTGCTCAATGAAACCCAACGATAACGTCATGTTGAAAAAGCAACACGCCGTCCGTCGACGAATTGCAAGATGTCGAAGCCGTTGACGCATGCTCCGTGGAAATCCCACGCGACAGCTTTTCAATGACGCCAAGGGGTAGCCTCATTTTGAACAGAATCTGCCCTCCATCCGTTTAAGCGTTGCAGGATGTGAGTGTCATGGACGCATGCTTCGCGGCAGTCTCAGGCGAGAACCCCATTTCGAAAGAGGAACTACACTCCACCCACATCAATTATTGCACAATCCGAACTGCCGGGACGTAGAGGTCGAGGACGGGTCAAGTGAGTGTAGATAGCGGACTGTGTTTTCAAAGACACGCGAAGCCAAGGGGAGACCCTAACGCGGTAGGGGCGTTTGTTAAGGAATGCGCACAGGATGCAGCAGGCGCTGGAGGATTCCTTCTCCGATGAAGGCGGCGGTGATATCCATGCCCAATCCACGATTGGAGTTCCATCGGCTTCCAGAACTATTCTTCATCTAAGGGCTCCTTCTCTAGGCTGACGGCTCGGCCTCCCGAACACTCATGTAAGGTTTTTGGCGGATTTTGACCCTCGAAGACGACCCCGGATAGCGTGGCTCGATCGCGGCCCTGGCGCGCAGTCTGCGCGGATCCAGCCTGGCAGCAGCGTGGCATATGCAAGGACACAGCGCTCTAACAACACGACAGCCGCCAGGCCTCCGCATGGCACGCGCACGGCAAACGGCACGGCAGCTGCGCGGCATACGTCAGGCAGCCGCATGGCAACCGCATGGCAAACGCATGGCAGTGGCAAGGCGGTCGCATAACAACACTACTGCAATCGCACGGCCACGGCCTGGCCACGGCCTGGCCACGGACCACGCCAGGGCCCAGGCTGGCCCTGGCCAGCCACGGTGATGGTGTATAGATGCCTTCTGCTTAGACCAGCGGGGGGTCGGAGGAGGGCGGGGGTGGGGTCGGTCACGGGCGCTCTCTCGCGAAGAAGGCAAAGGGGACTCGTGGACGCGCCCCCATCGAAACCCCCAGGCTTTCAAGGCCACTCTTGCTCAGGGTCACTGCTCCGTGTGTTGCCGCCTTCTGTCGGCTTCCCCCCGACATACTACTGCTATGTGTGCGTCGCCCCGCCAAGGGCGACGCTCGCACCGAGAAGTATCATAATACTATGCGTCGTGGCGGGCGCTCTCTGGCCACACCGCTCGGGAAACGATGTACTACAATGTGGTTATGCTATATGTCCGGGTCGGACGCGCGCCTCCGAGGAGGACATGCACAAAGGACCCGTATACACCAAGGTCCGCTTCCCTGTGCAAATTTCAATGCCTGGCTAGATTAAACGTCGGTGTATAGAGTTCGGCTCCGTATTTTTGGGTGACCCAGCAATATATTCTGGGTAATTATATTGCAAATGTACTGCTCCAGCCCAGGGTAGCTCCAAAGCAGCCCGCGAGGCCCCCGAGAGGACCTCAAGTCGGCCCAAGAGGATCCAACTATCGGCCCATGTGGCTCTCTAGAGGGCCCCAAGACGGCCTTGAAGCGCTCCAAGAGTAACAAGACTGCCCAGAAAAGGCTTTGTGGGCTGCCTTGGGCGGTCGGGCACCCAACCATACCAGAACCCCAGAATCCGTCAAACACATAAAGCAAACCTGACGGGACAAAAACGGGAAGCGTCATTGTGTGCCCTGGGCTTATGAGATATCCTACGTTCTTGGCATGCGCTGCGCAATTCGGTCGTGATGTGCGTGCGTTTGCGCGTGCGCATGCGCGTCCGTGCGTGGCCCGCCGGGGGCCCAAGAAGGCCCCAAGGATTTCCCTCCTCATCCTGATCTTCTCCCTTTCCTCCTCCTCCTCCTCCTCCTCCTCCACCTCCTCCTACTCCTACTCCTGCTCATGCTCCTCCTCCTGCTTCCTCGTCCTCTTCGTCGTCCTCGCCCTCCTCCTTCTCGGTACCGCGCGGACGAAGACGATATCGGGACCACGACCCGTCCGAATGCAGACTAATCGTCGGAATTGCGCAGCGTGTGCACTCAAGCTCCTGCTACGTTGCTGAACAGGCACGGTGGCGGGGTTTGCCGCAGGCAGCTTGACATTCACACGTCTGGATACACATGTACACATGATGAATGTAGGTATGTCTGTCTGCCTGTATGTATGCATGTATGTATTTCTAGGTGTATATCCACGTATTTGTGTATGTGTGTGCGTGTGTGTTTGTCTACATGTATGTGTAGGTGTGCATGAATATGTATATGTATATGCATACGTAACCGCATCAGTGTATGAGTATGCAGGTGCATGTCTGTGTGGTTATACGTATTCAATTGCATACATATCCACCCATATCTGGATGTCTAAATGTATGTGTGTATGCGTAGGTATGTATGTGTGTACCTCGGTATGTATGTATGTATGTCTGCCTGGTTATGTAAATATAACTATGTATGCATGCATGCTTGCATGCATGTATTAGTGTATGTGTGTGCGTGAACAGGTGTGTATGTATGTATGTGTACATGCATGCATTTATGTATGTATGTATGCATTTATGTATGCCTGTCTGTCTGTCTGTCTCTGTACGCATGAACGTATGTGTGTATGCACGTATATAGGTATGTATGTATGCATGCATGCATGCATGTATGTATGTATGTATGTATGTGTGTATGTGTGTATGCATGTGTGTATGCATGCATGCATGTATGTATGTATGCAATTATGCATGTATGTATGTATTTATGTAGGTATATGGGTGTATACATATGCATGTGTATTGGTATGCATGCATGTATGTATAGGTGACTGTATGTATGCATGTATGTATGTATGCGTGTATGAATGTGTGTGTATGTATGTATGCATGCATGTATGTTTGTGTGCATATGTGTATGTATATATGTAGGTATGTGTGTAGATGCCTGTCTGAATACCAATATCAATGTCTGTCCGATTTCGCCTCTACCGCTGGTTTTCCCTCCTCTTGCATCCTCTTCCACCTGTACACTCAGATCAATCAGCGCTAGGCATAATGTTTCGCCCGCCGCCCTCGCATCCGTGCACACGCAAGGCATCGCAGGCACGCAAAGGCAACTCGAAGCAAGACAGCCCTCACGCCCCCCCGCCACTCGTCGCCGCCGCCGTCCCATCGACGATGCGACGACGACCGACGAGTGACGCTCATGACGAAGGACCAGAGACGAGCGACAAAGCCGACGACGACGACGAACGACGACGGACGATGCGCGACGAAACACGGCGAGCGACGCCGCCGCCGCCGCCGAAGACGACAAACGGGGTGGCCAACGACGACAATGGGCGACGGCACCGCCGCCGATGGCCGCCGCGAGCCGCCGCCGCAGGGCCGCCGCCGAGGGCCGCCGCGGAGGGCCGCCGAAGGCCGCCTCTGAGGGCCGCCGAGGGGCTGGCCGAGCCGCCGGCGGCCGGCCGGAGCCTGACGCGGCGAGGCCGGCTCGGCGCTCCACCCGGCCGGCTGTGGCTGACGGCAGCCGGCCTCCTGGGGCTCCCAGGGGGGATATGTAACATGTGGTCTTCTGGGCCCCCAGGCTGGACCACCTCTTGCGCAGCATCTGAGAGCTCAGAGTTGCGAGTATGTCTTGTGCGAAACGGGCCGGACTACCTTGCGCACGACATCTCAAAGCTCAGAGTTACGAGGATGTCTCAGGCGAGATGGGCCAGACCACCTCGCGCAGGTGGGCCCTGGCGGCGGCCGCGCCCTGGACGGAGGGGGGGCCTCCAAGAGGTGCCGCGGGGCGACCACATGTGAGCCCCACTGCCATCGTGCTGCGGTCCCAGACACACTCGCGCCGGGAAAGAATCTCACGACGAGCATCCGCGTTCGCTGTTTTCGGCCGTCGGCCTCTGGGGGCCCTTACCAGGCCTCGGGACCGTCGGAAACGGTTCAGAATGGGAAAGCGGTCCTGGGGAATGGGTCGAAACCTCAGCGGGTCGATGTTATGAAAAAATCATGGCGTCGGGGGTCTGGGGCCATCATGCTGCCACAGGGCATGCAGAATGAGGTTGCGAAGGGGCTTTTCTGGCCACGGCGAGCCTCGGCCACGAGTAGGTACCCCGACCTGGATCTAAGAAACGGCCTGGGAACCAGAGCCTCTTCTTCAGCTTCTTGACAGTACCGTGCCCCTGCAAGTCAGGCTTCTGAAGAGACGGCTGTGGTTCAAACTTTGGAAGACGTCTGCGGCCATGTGAACCACAGCAGGAATCCCCATGGCCCCTGCGTCGAAAGGACCCCTAGCGTTAGGATTCGTAAGCGGTCGTAGATCCGCGGCGCGTCCGCCAGCTTAGCTGGGCGGGCCGGCGGGCAGGTGGAGCGTGAGCCGCGGACTTCTGCCATAGAGGAAACGGTCGGCGACTCTGATGGGTGAGGATTCTCCAAGGGTGTGGGTTGCAACCCGCACCCCTGGGGGCGGGCGAGGACTTCGACGGAGCTCCCCGCCGCGCCCCGACGAGGGCAGCGTGCTGCCCGCAAGCCACAACGGCAAGGCACACCCCGGCGCAAGCATACAGTCATCGTGCTACCATCAGGAGCGCATCAGTGAAGGGGAACCGGGACACACAAATAAATGCACACAAATAAAATTATCCCCCATATTTCCCCAGATTGTCAGGGTTTTTGTCTTCCCCCCCACTTCCCCTATTTTCCCATATTTTCTGGGGGATCGACGATTAATTGTGTCTGTGTTTTTTTCCCTCCTGAAAAGGGCTTTCTCTGGCCACGGCGGGCCTGGGCCTCAAAGAGAAGCTCCACGACAGAGAAAAGTCAGGGACGGCCCGAGAGCCCGGGCCCCTCCCGAGCCCGGAACGGTGAGCATCGTTTTTATCCGATCCCCATCCCCGGCGGCGTGGCGTGGGCCCCACTGGCCGATTTACCCCCCTAGAGATGGGGATATAGGTCGCTCCCTTCGGGTTTCGAGGGGCATATCCCCAACTGGGGCGGTCATCTGGTGGGGGTCTCGAAGGGGATGGGGATGGGGATGGGGATCGGTTGAACGATACAGAAGCGGTCCTCCTTTCAACATCTTGACTGCACCCCTCGCAGTCGCCGAGACAGACCCTGCATGGGGAAACCGAAAGATGCCGACCCCGCTGCTCCCCGGACCTCTCCTGGGGTGCGCTCCGACCAGGATTCCGAAGCGCAACCAGCGGTGGCGACGAGAGCCTCCCAGGAGGCCCCAAAAGGGGAAACGCGGGAAGGGTGGCGGCATCGGCGCCTTTTGTCCTTCGTTTGGCTTCCGGGAAGCGGCAACGGCTCCCATCCCGAACTGCGGTTCTCGACGGGGCCCCGGGAGCCCGAAACACGGCGGCGGACCGCGGAACCCGTGCCCCTCCCAGAGATCCGATGTCCGGCTGATGTGTCCTGCGGGCTCCCCTGCCGCAAGACGAAGCCAAGACAAAGACAACAAGCTCGTTCTAGCTTTCACATGCCACAATCCATATGCAGCCAAAGCGGCAGAAAACGAGCGATGCTGTACTGTCTCGGCACGCACTGTTGCTTTTGAAACGGTTGGTCATGCTGAAGGCCCCTCGCGTGCATCTCCGACTTATCTGGATGATGTCGCTGGCGTCTGGCGGCATTTCGCATCAAATCGCGGATTGTTTCGAAGCAGGGCCGCCAGAGGGCTTGCGGAAGCAGCCGGGCCAGTTTGCGGCGCGCACGAAGCGGCGCAGAAGGGGGGCGACGGCCCTCGCCAGGGAGCTGGGCTTCACCGAGTTTATCCGCGAGGCTTGACCTGAGGAGCGGCCCGCCCGAGCATCGCCGCCTCTCGACGGTCTGACTGTTTGGCCTCGCGCCGCGGGCGACCCGCGCTCGTCGCTAAGGCCCTCTCGGAGCGACCGGCGCGAGTCGCGGGAATTCCGCGCTGCGCTCTGCCCAGAGCCTCGCTCGCCCCCGTCGTCGCTCTGCCCGGCGGCCACAACCTTGCCCGCTATCGGCCGGCCAGCTAGCTCTCTCTGCTCCGCGCGGCGGACGACCCGCGCGCGTCGCCGCGACCCCTCCGGGGCGACCAACGTGCGTGGCGGGGGCTCCGTGCGGCGCCGCGCCCGCGGCCGTGGACATCGGCGCGCGCGGGCAAAGAGGCAAAAAAAAACAGGAAGGAAGCGGGCGCGACCCTCGCGAGGAGCGTGCCGACGCGGGCGTCGACGTTCATGCGCGTAGACTGATTCGCGCGCAGACTCATTCACAATCGGGCGCGCTCGCGCTCAGGCTCACCCGTTCTCAGTCTCTCGCACTTGGACCGACCGTTCTTCTTCGCATTGTGGACCCCGCCGCGCATGTCGGCGCGCCCCCCGCGCGGCTCTTGGCCCCGCAGGGGGCGCGAGCGAAGGTGATGTTCACAAGTATTCACTGCTGCATATGGTTGGGTCCTTCGACGGGCAAGTGTTCTCCTATCCCGGGGGAGACAGCGGGGGGCGCGGTCGGAGAAAACAATGAAGTCGCCACCGGGAAGATTGAGAAAGGGGTCGTGGGGGAAGATAGCGCGGCCACCCGCGATGAGAAAAAAAGACACGCTTGTGTAATCTGCCCCTCCGGGCCTCGGCGAGGCCGGACTCGATGACTGGAACGAGACAAGGTTGTTCGCCGCCGGGAAGTCACGAGTGCGAATGTTGTAGTGATTCGCGCAGCGCCGTCCATTCGCGCCCCCCCATCTCAGTTAGGCGCGGCCGTCGACGAGGAAGGGGGGAGAGCAAGCAAGCGAAACGCAATCGGACCCGGAGTCTTCTCTAGCGACGAGACGCGCAAATTCGCTAATCTAAACGGCGCGTGCGCATGCGACTTCCCCGCGAGGAGGAGGCCCCGTGTGGGGGGGGGGGGGCGCAGATGCCTGAGGGCGGCCCGCGAAGAAGACAGATCCAGCGGGCGGTCTATTGCGCCGGCCACCCGTCGCTTCAAGGCGAACCCTGGAGCTTTGAAATTTGTGAAACAAGGGTCACAACTCACTCCTGTCCTGAAGCTTTCGCGGCGCGGGTCAGACGCAAAGAAGGGGGTGTTGCGAGTGGGGGAGATCCCGCGCATCGCGCGGGGCGCCGTGCGTCTCTTGCAATGCCGCGATGCTACCTTTGAACGATAGGCGGCGAAACGGTCTGACTTTTTTCGCTCTCGCACTGCGATCGCGGTTGGAGCGAGCGAGAGCAATCATTCCAGGACACAGCGAGCAGCGACAATTTGCATTCGAATTCCTGGAGCACCGAGCCGCCCCACACGGCCGCTAACGCGTCGGGAGCTCCACGCAGTCGGCGCCGCGGGGCCGCGGGATTCCAGGGCCGCCTGGCGCGCGCGAACAACGTCCGTCCCTTCGGCGACGAGGTTGGCGTCGGCCCAGTGGAGGCTGGGGCGCCCTGACCCTCGACGGGGACAACCTGACAGAAGGGCTCCATTCATCAAGAACTCACCCTTGAACTTGCTCATGAAAAAATCGCTTGCGGAGGCACATTGAAAGTGTGGCTGCCCTGGCCTTCTCACAGCCGAGCTCCTTGCGAACCATGCGCGTGTTTTGGTCGTGGCCCCGAACGAGTGGAATGGGGCCGTCCGCGAAGGATTCAACGGCGAATGGGTGCCGAGACGGAGGATCGACTCCTGGGGGCGAGGTCTTGAAGTTGCCGGGGGCCTGGTTGACCTCGCGCTCGGCGAGGGGCCCTTTGAAAAAAAGGGTTTTGGCAACGCAGTGCTGAGGGTGGGCCGTCGTCGAACTGCCACTCGTCACCGCTGATGTTGGGGCCCTGGAGCCACGATTCGACCGCAGTCTCGATGGCAGCCCGAGAGAAGAGCTGCGGGGAGTTGACCACCACAATTCCAGAGCCAGTGGGGCGATCGAAGGTGCTCGTCGCGTTGCGTAACGGTGGTTGGGTGTCTTCACTCGCCACCTGCTTGTCAAGCAATCCCAACCAACGGGGGCGTTCAGTCGTAATCTTCTTTACACCAAGCAGACGTGTCGCCATCTGGCGGCTGAGACTCCCTAGCGAAGGGTTGGTACTGGAGGTAAAGTTAGAAGTCGATGTCGCGACACTGGACACCACTGCGGCGAGGGCAAATTGGAGCTCCGCCTCCACGGGATCAACATGCTGCCAAAGGTGTGCCGTGTCTTGCACTGGGGGCAGAGGAGCTTCGTCGCCGCTGCTTGCACTGCCGAAAGCGAGAGGTGAGACCGCTGGGGCACTGCCATTGGTGGCGGGGCCTGTGATGCCTGCGCGAGCTCCGAGCGGCGTGGCAAGGGCAGGACACTTGTTGGGTTTTTCCATGCTGTCGTCGCCGCTGTCACCGATGATGTCGAAGCCATCGCCGAAGGGAACAGCACGCTTTGGGCCACCAGCTGGAGGATTCCCGCCATCAGGGGTACCAGTGAGACTCGCATCAGGGAAAATGTGAGAGGCGGAGGACGGGGTGATCTGGAGCTGGTGGACGGGCTGGGACTGATTGTCGACATTGATCGCCGCGCGCGTCGCTCGTTGCCTCCAAAGAGGCAACACCCACAACGAAAGCGAAACTGCGAGGGGGAGGGCCCGCGCCAAACAGTGGACGCGGGGATCGTGTGGTGTCCACCAGCGCTTGACATGCTGGATCGCTCGGAAGAGACCTGCCCACTCAGAAATGGGACCTGTTCCCATCTTGATCCACAATGGCTACGGACCTCCTCCTCCTCCTCCTCCTCCTCCTCCTCCTCCTCCTCTTACTGCTCCTGCAGTGGGGAATGGGGCCTCGCGGCGAACTCGCCGTAGGAACCTGACAAAAGTCCCCTCGGATGAACCCCGCCCCAATTTCCCTTTCCCCTCTTGACCTCTTCCCTTGATGGGCAGGGGACCTCAAGAGGAGGTGCCGCCGTCGTCGCCGACGTCGTCCCAACCTGCGCCCTCGCCCCCAACGCCGCCGACGGCGCATGCGCGGCCGCCGCACACGCCGGCGCTCGGCGTCGCCGCCAGGTCAGCGCGCGCGGCGTCGCCACCGCATCGTCGGAAAGCGGCGTCGCTGCAGCGTCGGCGGCGGTGGCGCTCGGCGGCGGCGGCGCTGGCGCCCGGCCGGGGGGGGTCTGCCGGCTCCGCCTCGGGCGGCGTTGGCTGCTGCAGGGCCGACGTTGGGAGCTGCCAGGGCCCTTCCTCGGCGAGGGGGAGGGGAGGAGGAGGAGGAGGAGGAGGAGGAGGAGGAGGAGGAGGAGGAGGAGGAGGAGGAGGAGGAGCAGGAGGAGGACGAGGACGAGGAGGAGGAGGAGGAGGAGGAGGAAGAGGAGGAGGCGGAGGAGGAGGAGGCGGAGGAGGAGGAAGAGGAGGAAAAGCAGCAGCAGGGGAGGGGGGAGGGAAGGAGGGGCAACAAGGGGCAAGGGATGTGGGCAAGGGGGTCGGGGGCAGGGAGGGTGGGGGCAGGAGGAGGAGGAGGTCATGGGGAGATGGGGCGGGGGAGGTTGGCGGCAAGGAGAGGGCTGTGGCTGCCACCCGCATTGCGCACCGTGCAGGTGCCGCGGGTTGGGGCCCGAGGCGCCAGCACCGGCCCAAAGAGCGTCCGACAGAAAGTTGGCCTGAGACTGCTCCGAACACCACCTGTGTCACTTGAGCAGGGGGGCGGCGCGTCGCACTCTGCAGTAACCTTGCCGTCGCTCGGACGTCCATTCCCTGTTTTTCTTTTTTTTCTAATTTCGTGCGCGGTTTTTTCGCCAAATCACCAAGGATGCTCCTCGATGGTCCTCGCCGAAGAAAACATGCACACGTCCGAGCGATGTCAGGTAACAGTGTGAGGATCCTCGGTGCGTCAACGACTGTTTGTGGCCTGGCATGAACTGGGGCGTGTCGTCGATCCAACGCTGTCTGGGGCGGTGCGGGCGCGTCCTCGCGCACAGCTCTGCGTGTTGGCACGGGTCCAGCAGACAACAAGCCGCATCCACTCCCACGGCGCTTTGCCTGCGACTTTTGCGAGCCACCGCAATGTTCTTTGTCGCTGTTGTGCGATCCAATCGATTCGATGCAGACGCTTAGATGTGAAGTTTTGCCTCCCGCGTGATGCGCTTAATCCATGCCGCCCACCACCCCATCTGTTGTAGGGTTCCTGCTTCCTGCGAGTTTTCAGCTCCCGATGAATGAAGGCATCCCCACATCAACCACATCAGAAGCTCTATTTTCTAAACCCAGACCTTATATAAGAATCCATGCATATACTATAGATGTACATATGTACTAGCGCCCAGACATTGATTTCGACAAAATGTGCCATGCGCGAGACTCCCATGGAGCATTGCTCACATGGAGTTTTCGCGCACATGCACCAGCGCATTTCTACCAACAGAAACGAAAATATAATAACACACCGAAGCGGTTCAGAAAGACCGGTGTAACATAAACTATGTATGGGACCATACGTGTAGCGATGTGTAACATTCGCCGTGGGAGCGCGCCGACTACACCCACAGGCGTTCCGAAAACCTGTGCGTGCAGATCGTCCTGATGTGTGTGTGTGTGTGTGGATTGGTTGTTCTCCTGAATGAATATTTTCGTATACTCCTTGCACGCTGTCTGCACCATCTTCGCTGCTGACTGTTGCTCATGCTGTCATGCGTTCGTCTCTCACGCCGCGATCTACTTCGTATCATTTGCGACGTGGCGTCCGACCTGTAGCTTTAATGAAGGGCTTTTGCGTGCGAGATAATAAGCTTTCAAATACCCTACCAAAAGCCACGACCCACAACCATATAGCAACGCCAACGTAATATGCCAATCGAACACTCGCAGGCAATCTGTCATATGATACCGACGCCCACGGAAAACACGTCTCAATACGTAAGACGTTTCCGCACCGTGCCAATCATATTTTCAGTCCGTCTCTGTGTGCATCAAAAACATATTTCGCGACCAGGGTGCTTGAAGTTCCTAGCAACAGCATGTATCAACAAAAACGACGCCACCATCGTCGGCGCGAAGCGCCAGGGAGGGTCCTCCTGGTTGCCTGCCCCCTCCCCCCGCCCCTCCCCCCCCCCTCGCCCGAGACATGCCTTTTTTTCCCCAGCTCGGGGAGGCATCGGCGACCCCCATCGCTGGAAGTGTCCTCCGTAGTGATGGCCCCACGCATGCGATCTGGATTTGCCTTATGTACGGGGCCTCCTGCAATCCTGGCCCCTTCCCCAGGGCCGGCTTTCATCCCGGACCGTTCTTCGCACAGGGGAGTCCGAACTCACTCCACAAAGAACTGGTCCACTGCCCCGCCCGCTCCCCCCGCATTTTGACTTCTCACTCGTCAAACTATCCGCGCAACGTCCTCTGTGCCCGCATGGATTTCTCTGCTCTCCCCAGGGCTTCCTCTCGTATTGCCACTGGCTTCCTGATGGTTATCCCAGCGAAGCCCCGAAGATCGTCAACGCAATCAGCAGACATAGGAGCAGAGAAGCGTCGAATCGAGTACCCACGGGCTGACACCAGCCCCACCCGGGCGGGGGGCAGCTCATTGCCCGTGGCCAACCCCGCCAAGAGGCCTTCCACGCTCCAGCCCCCAACCCGGTGCCGAGGGCGAGGCGGGCGAGCGAGCCGAGCGCAGAGAAATACAGAGAGCTGGCTCACGCCTGAGAATCCTCCCCGCCGCTAAACCCACCCCTTCACGCACGCGGGAACCTTCTGCCCCTGTAGAGCAGAGCAGGGTAGGAAATGGTGGATGCGTAGGGCAGCGCAGAATAGGCTGATCGGATTCGGTGAGGCCAGAGTAGAACAGAGTAGAATAGGGTAGATAGTACGAGTGGAATTCACGTAAAGGGACAAGTATAGTAGAGCAGAGGATAGTGTATGGGAATGCAGTGCTGCTGGAGTAAAGTGCAATACAAGTAGAGAAGACTTTTTTAGGTTCGGGTAGGGTCGAATCGGGTGGAGCAGAATAGAGTAGATGGTAGTGTAGAGCCGTGTGCAATATAATACAATGCAGCAAAGTAGAACAGAGTACAGTGGAATGTATAATCAGGTGGAGTAAGGCGAGTTGACAGAGCAAACCATTATCATCGCACCATCATCGCCACCGTCAGCATCATTCAACTCGCCAGTCTGTTCATAATCATGATGATGCTGCAGCTGGTGATGATGGTAATCATCATCAGCATCATCATCATCAGCCTCAGCAAACTGTGCTGACAACCTGTGCTGACAAAACGGGCGGGTACATTGGGGGACGCACCGTACCGGGCCACTCCGACCCATCACAAGTCCCAGGACCGGGAGTGACCCCTCGTGCCAGTGCAGCTCCCAGGATCCGGGGCGGGAGGCGGGGGGCGGAAAAGGGGGGGAGGGGGGGAGAGAGGAGCTGGCCATCGCTCGGACGTCCATATCCTGTGTTTTTTTCGGGCTTCGTGCGCGTTTTTTTCGCCAAACGATCGAGGATGCTCCTCGATGGCCCTCGCCAAGAAAAAAATGCACACGTCCGAGCGATGCCAAGGGAGCGACGACCGCGTGCGCGCGCCCTGCGATCCCGCGGCGCGCGCGCCCGTCGCCCACTCGACGAAGTCCGAGGCCCCGCTGCTTGCCGCCGCCGCCAGCGCTGCCCTCCGCCCCCCCCCCCCTCCTCGTCGGCTCTGCAGGGGCCCAAGGACACACACACACACATAAAAAAATACACACAAATACAAGTATTCCCCATAGTTTCCCATGTTTTCGGGGCTTCTGTCCTCCCGCCCCCTTCCCACATTTTCCCGTAATTCTCTTGGGAATCGACGATGGATTGCGTCTGTGTGTTCTCTCCCCTCCTCGTCGGCTCGCGCCTCCCCCGCAGGGGGGGGCCCTCGCGCGTGGAGCGGGCCGGTGCTCCGCCCCTCCCCTCTCTCGCGCCGCGGCGGCTGCGGGGGATCGGCCCACCGACGGCCCACCCGCACCCGCGGGCAGGCCCCCCCAAGGGGGGTCTGCATCCACGTCTCCCGTGGGGAGGCTACCCATCGGTCGGAAGAAGTAGGTAGAAACATGAAGCAGGAAGGCGTTGGAAATAGATTGGGTTTCCGCACGCCTCCTGAAGAGGAAGGAAGGGGGAAAACCACTCGACTCTTGAAGTAGGAAGGCGCTGAAAGTATATTGGAAGCTGGGAATCCAAAAATACATACTTTCAACGACCGATGGGTAGAGGTGTGCATCCGTTGCCGCACGACTCCCCGAGAGCCCGAGCGCTTTTACCTTTCCCTACACCTTCACCTCCGGCTCCTCGCACTTCCTTTCTTCGGCGAAGACGACCACTGACCCACTTCTCCTCCTCCTCCTCCTCCTCCTCCTCCTCGTCCTCCTCTTCCTGATCCTAGTCCTAGCCCGTCCCGACCCGAGTCAAATCCAGTTCAGATCAGTCTAGTCCAGTCTATCCAGTCCAGGCCAGCCCACCCCAGTCCAGTCCTCCCTAAATCAATCTACTCCAATCCACTTCATGCCAATACCCTGATCTGTTTAGAGTCTGCGCTGGCTGGTACTTGACGGCCCCAAGGCCTGCCAGGGGCCCCTGGAGGCCGGAAACGAGCCGAAACCTCCCGTCGTGACTCTTGTCGCGACGCGAGCACGTCTGGGCCTCCTAGGAGCCGCCGCGAGGCTCGCGCCGACGCGCCGGGGGCGCCTCGGACAGCGAGGCCGGCGACAGGGGCGCCTCGGCCAGCGAGGCTGGCGGCTGCCCCCGGGCGCGGCCGCCGCACGCCTTGCCACTGGCGCCGCCCGCCTCTCCGTGGTGTGAGCCACCGCCGCTGTCGCCGCCGCCCGCCGCCGCCCGCCGCCGCCGTTCGCCGCCGTCCGCCGCCGACCGCGGCCGCCGCCGCGGGCTGCAGCCGCCGCCAACGTGATAGTCTTCGGCGGCGGCGGCGGCCGCTGGCGCCGCCGCCGCCGCCGTCGTCGCGGGGGCCAAGGGAAGGAGGGCAACGTAAGGGGGGGGAGCGGGGGGGGAGCGTAGGGGGGGAGCTAAGGGGGGGAGCCGAGGGAAGGAGGGCAACGTAGGACGAAGGAGGGTAAGAGGAAGGAGCCACGAGGGAAGGAGCGAGGAGGAGGAGGAGAAGGAGGAGGAGGAGGGGGAGGAGGAGGATGCTCGTGCCAATGTGGGGCGGCAAGACGACGATGTACCGCCGACTGCGCCGTGACGTGCCGGTCCCTGGCTGAAACTTGAGGAGCCATGCCGCATCATAGAAGTTGCACCCATGGCTCCCGACCGTGCACCACCAATCAACATTGCTTGGGGGATGGGGCGATTGGGGCTTCACAATGTTATGCCATTCTCGATCTTGTGAACTGTTGGCGACCGCAGTGGTCCGCGCAGCCCGATCCTGGTTTCTCAATCTATGGGGCCTCGAGAGTTGGAGCGATGTGGAAGGAACTTTTCTTCATATGGATCCCTACTTGTGCACCGCGTGAACGCTTTCCTTCGCATGGCCATAACGTCTTCGAGCGACCTCGGCATCGACGTAATCAGTCTAGCTGAGGGCTGCCAGACTATGTACTAGGAATGTCGACCGCTTGGGTGGCTTGGGGGGGAGCAACGGTCTGGACTGTTACCTCTCTGGGCGCCACTCACCATGGCGCGCGGAACGAACCAAGGACGGCGCGGGAGGTGCCGCTTCGGTGACTTGGTGACTTTTTCCTGCTTCTAACAGAAAAAAGCCGCAAGAGAGCTAGGAATTCCTATGAACGCAACTTTTCACTAGCCGACCTCCTGCTCTTCGACTCGCCTCCTCACTTTTGGCGGCGCGCACAGGAGGTAGAGGGAGGGCAGAAAACTTCTTAGGAGGCTGCTTATTAGAAGGCGCCGGCCCGACATCTGCAGACTAGGCCCGCGCCTTCTAAGAAGCTGCCTCCTAAGAGGCCTTCCCCCCTCCCCCTACTCCCCCTGAGCGCTTTGCCGACCCGGTGCTTTGCTGGCTGCAGAGGGCTCGCCAGAATCGAGCGTTGCTTAACTCACCATCGCTCGGACGTCCATTCCTCGTGCATTTGGCTTTGTGCGTGTATTTGTTTGCAAGATGGCCCAAAAGGCTCTTCGATGGTCCGTCCTCATCGAGAGCAACTGCACACGCCCGAGCGATGCCAAGTCAATGGGGGAGCGATGCACTCGGGGTTGATTGGAAAGGACTCGCAAGAGGAAACAAGGTCCCTCCGAGGGCCATATCGCCATAGGAATGCAGAAGGCATGGGTCGCGAAACGCAGGAGACGAGGGTACCCAGGGTACCCTCTATTTGGCGGGGCAGCCCTACTGATCAACCTCGACTGCAGGTGTGGGGCGGGGGGGAGGGAGGAACGTGCACTTTTTGTGGAACTTTTGGGCCCCTTTGGGGCCCTTTCAGGGTACAAAAAGTGCACCTTTCCTCCCCCCCTTGATCGCCCCCCATAAACTATGGAACGCCGCGCCCGAACTGCATGCCAACCTCCGCGTCCGCGGCCAGGAGGATCAACGAGCTTGCCATCCTTTCAGCATCGTCAAGCCTATCCCTGTCCCCACTGGGAAAGCATCGACCCCCCTGCTGGGCCAGACCGCCCCCCCCCCCCCTCCCCTCCCCGTGGGGACTCAGGACGAGGGCCAGCCACGAGAACGACGACCATCCCAGCCTTTTTTCGTCCTTCCTGGCCCTTCTAGTGGCCTTCCCATCACGCAGCGCCCGACAGAAGGCTGGACCCCCCTGGCGGCGCCTCTGGCGCCACTCCTGGCGCGCTCCGCGCGCCAGGGAGGGGGGTCGAGCGCCGATCCAAGAAACCTGCGCAGCCCTCCGACATGTTACGTTTATGTCCTCTTCTAGTTCAGTTCATTACACTTGCTCCTCCTCCTCCTCCTCCTCCTCCTCCTCCTCCTCCTCCCTCCTCCTCCTCCCTCTCCTCCTCCTCCTCCTGCTCGCCCTCCCCATTACGCAACTCCCGACAAAAGGCCGCTGGAAGGCCGCCGAGGGGCCGCGCATGGGGACCGCGCCCGGCCTTGCGGCGAGTGGACGCGGCGAGCAGCCTGGGGTGCTCGGACTCGGCGACCCTGCCGGCGGCGTGCTCGCTCTGGAGGCCCGAGTCCTGGGGAGGCCCCAGGGGGGAGGAGTTGATCATGATGATGACGATGATGGTGATGGTGATCATGGTGATGGTGATGATGGTGACGATGATGATGATGATGATGATGATGATGATGATGATGATGATGATGATGATGATGATGATGATGATGATTATGATGACGATGCTGATGATGGTGATGATGATGCCGATGATTATCATGATGCTGATGGTGATGCAGATGATGATGATGCTGCTGCTGCTGCTGATGATGATGATGATGCGGATGCTCCTGATGATGATGATCCTGATGACGATAAGACGACTAATAACGCCAACTATGGAAATAATCGTAATAATAACCATGGTGCTGCTACCAATAATGCTGATTATGATGGTGATGCAGATGATGACGATGATGATGCTGCTGATGATGCTGATAAGACTGAGGATAAGCATGAGGCTGATGATGACGATGATGACGATGCTGCTGATGATGATGATGATGATGATGCTGACTGTGATGATGATGACGCTGATGAGGGTGACGAGGCGGAGGCGGAGGCGGAGGATGATGATGATGATGATGGTGATGATGATGGTGATGGTGATTCTGATGATGGTGATGGTGATTCTGATGATGGTGACGGTGATGGTGACGATGCTGATGCTGCTGGTGATGTTGATATTGATGTTGATGTTGATGATGTTGATGCTGATGATGCTGATGATGATGATGATGCTGATCGTGATGACGACAATTATGATAACAATACTGAATCAACAGCATAATAACAATACTGGAACAACACCGCAAACAAAGCAATGCTACTACTGCGAATAAGTATACTACTACGGCTAACAACGATGCCAATAATTCCAATAGTCAAACAAATAATCAACATGCTGCTACTACCAATGCTACTGCTGATGATGGTGATGCTGATGATGGCGATGATGCTGCTGCTGCTGATGATGATGATGGTGATGAGGATGAGCATGAGGCTGATGATACTGATGATGATGCCGACTGTGATCCTGATGACGATGATGAGGAGGATGAGGCGGAGGCGGAGGATGATGATGATGATGCTGTTGATGCTGTTGTTGTTGATGGTGCTGATGCTGACGATGATGATGATACTGCTGCTGCTGATGATGATGCTGATGCTGAGGCTGGTGCTGCTGCTGATGATGATTTTTTGATTTGCAGCCATTGTATCATGAGTCATGAAAAGCATCTGGAATCCTCTTGAATCTCACCCGCCGGCTGCACGGAGCCCGCACAGGGCCGCCGGGGTCACATCGTCAAGTGGGCGAGCTCCAGCTTAGAGTTACATCGGAGTACTTTGCAAATGAGGTTGACCAGCTTTTCGCAGCCCGTGAGTTCAGCATTCGTCACCGTCGTATTTCTTCCTATATAATAACTGCCTCTGGCTAGTACCGCCCAGTCTGGCACGGCGAGGTCGTCGCGCCAGCAACGCAAGACATAGCCGCAGCCGTAGTGCCCATTGCGGCTGCCGCCGTCGAACAACCCTTGCAGTTTCCATGGTGTCGGTGTTGTCCAGAGACATGACAGTTGCTGATACTGATGATGATGATGATGATGATGATGATGATGCTGATGATGATGCTGATGCTGCCTGTGATGATGCTGATGGTGATGACTGTGCTGATTATGCTGATGATGAGGAGGCGGAGACGGAGGACGTGGATGGATGATACTGGATGGAGGAAGAGGGTTGGAGGAGGAGGAAGAGGAGGAAGAGAGGAGGGATGGAGGAGCAGGGGTGGAGGAGAGATGAGGAGAAGCAGGAGTGGAGGGGGAGGCGGAGGAAGCGGGGCAAGCAGGAAGGGAGTGGAGGAGATATACAGAAGGATGGAGGGCGGGGCAAACGAGGACACCCCCGCCTCAAAGCCAATACTGCTGAAGCCTCGCTGGGGTTGGAGGAACAGGGCATGGTTAGAGGAGGATGAGGAGGAGGAGGAGGAGGAGGAGAAGGAGAAGCAGGAGGAGGAGGCGACGAATGACTGGCACACGATTGCGATGTCAATTCTGGCTGGCAGCATCCCCGGCTAGCCGAGTATTTCCGCTGGGGAGCTCAGCTGAGGAAGTGTCTCTGGCACTCTTGACCGCCCTTAAACTTTTGGATGCTGAAGGTGCTGGGCCAGCTTCTGCACGGCCCTCGCCTCCCGAAACGTCACATGCTTAAGGTGACGGGCGGCTCTTGCACAGACCCAGGCTGAACTTCTTCCGCATGGAGAGGCGCAGGAAGGAGGATGACATAGAGGAGGAAGGAGGGGGCAATCAATCTCAGCTTCCTTCTCCGGGCGTTGGTTCCTGACACCGCGTGGTTTGTTCGACCTTGAACGATCGGCAGCCCATCGATCCCCAGATCGCTTCATATTGGCCGATTCTGGGTTCCTGGAAGGGGCCCGCGCCGGGGTCGCCGCAGCGACACGGCGAGAACCTGCCAGTAGGATCGCGCTGTGCCGACCCAGGGTTGCCATGAAGTCGGGCGTGTCCCTCTACGGGAGGAGTATTCAGAACCATTAAAACAGGAGTTGGGACCATTCTTTAGTATCTTTGGCAATTGTTCTATCCTGTTTTGACAATTCTTCATTCTTCGTCCAAAACCCGCCTGTAGGGGGACATGTCCGACATAGGCCTACCAACGTCGTCGTCGGCCGTCTCTGGCCGAGCGACGGAAAGAAACGACCTTGCGCCGACGCGAGATGCCATAGCGACCTTACGCGGCGGGCGAATTCGGACCGCCAGCGTGGCACACCTGGCAATCGCTCGGACGTCCATTTCCTGTGTTTTTTTTCCGGTTTCGTGCGTGGTTTTTGTTCGCCAAGTGGTCGAGGATGCTCCTCGATGGCCCTCGCCGAAGGAAAAGTGCACGCGTCCGAGCGATGCCAGGAGCAGAGGGCGCTTGCGCGCGGCCTTGCGCGGGCAGCGTGCGCACGAATGTCCGCGCAGCAGGCTCCAAGCGAGAGTAGGCCGATCCTCGCCGTCCAATGCCAGGCGCCTCGAGCACCCCACCCCACTGGGCATCGCTCGGACGTCCATTCCCTGTGTTTTTTCGGTTTCGTGCGTGTTTATTCCGCCAAATCATCAAGGATGCTCCTCGATGGCCCTCGCCGAAGGAAGAATGCGCACGTCCGAGCGATGCCAAGCCCCAGGGCACAGCGACCGTGGGGGCGGCGGAGTGGCGCCGCGGGCCCACGAGGGAGGAGGAAGGGACGAGAGAGTGGCGGAGAGAAAAGAGCGACGATCACCGAGAAACAAAGAAGGGCAGACACGTTCACTTTGGGAGCTCCGCGCGGACTTCTCGGATGGGCGCTGGAGACCCGCGGCGGCGGTTCTGGCGCCGATCCAAGACATCCGCGCGGAAGTTCGACAGTTTGTGTGTGTGTGTTGTGCGATGGTTCTGGCGCCGATCCAAGACATCCGCGCGGAAGTTCGACAGTTTGTGTGTGTGTGTGTGTGTGTGTGTGTGTGTTTGTGTGTGTGTGTGTGTGTGTGTTGTGCGATTCTCTGCTCCCCGAGATCAGCGTCCGTCGGCGGCGATCGAGGGGGGGGGAAACGAGGAGGTGCGGGCCTCCTCGGCAGGCTCCGGAGCCCCCGGCCTTCCGGGACGCTGTGGACCCGTCCCGAAGCTGCAGGAGACTTCTCAGAAGGCGCGGGGGCTTCTGAGAAGTCTCGCCGCCTTCCGAGAAGGCCTTCTCCTTCTCGTTTCCCCCCTCGCTCGCCGCCGATTCTGCTCCCCGAGAGCAGCGTCTGGCTTTCCTCCTCGTGGCCGCAGAGGAGGTTTCTAGGTCGAGCATGTCCCCCTACAGGCGGACTTTGGACGAAACATCAAAACACAATCTGAACATCTTCCAGACATAATCAAACTACTCAAGGAATCATCCCTTGAATATTTTTTTGTTTTCAATATATTTTTGACTATTCTCGGGGATGGACAGACCTCCGTTTAGTAAAACGTGGTTTAGTGAAAACGACCTGAGGCCCAAACCTGGCGGGCACAAGCCTGGAAAATAACAACTGCGGCGCCCTCTCGAAAACCGAAACCGGACAATTCACTAATCGACGTGCCACTGCTGGGGGTTCTGTCCACCCCCGATATTCCTCCTAGAGGGATGCGCCCGAGCTCAGAGAAAATGCCGCGGCCGCCCTCCGAGAGACAGGCAGGCGCGAGGGACGAGCTCGCCCAAGCCGTGCCGGGCCCGCGCGGGGCACGGCCGCCGGGCGAGGAGGGAGGCGCCAGAGATCGGGTGGTCGACTACGGACGTCCACTCCCTAGGATGAGGAGGAGGAGGAGGAGGAGGAGGAGGAGAGGAGGAGGAGGAGGAGGAGGAGGAGGAGGAGGAGGAGGAGGAGGAGGAGGAGGAGGAGGAGGAGGAGGAGGAGGAGGAGGAGGAGGAGGAGGAGGAGGAGGAGGGAGGAGGAAGAGGAGGAAGGGGAGGAGGTGGGGGGGAGGAGGAGGAGGAGGAGGAGGAGGAGGAGGAGGAGGAGGAGAGAGGAGGAGAAGGGGGAGGAGGAGGAGGAGGTGGGGGGGGAGGAGGAGGAGGAATGAATGAATGAATGGCTCGTGGAGTCCTGCCGTCACCCCTATCATACTGCTACAGCACGCTGCGTCAGACTTACATACAGGGATAGAGGACCCTGAGTCGGGTAGCTTCTGCACCCCCCAGACATCGCAACACAGCCAGCGCGCTCCGCTTAAAAGCGGCACTGGCCGTCCTGCACTCCCCAAAATGGGCACGCAGCCCCAGGGAGGCAGGCTCCAAAGGCACGGGGGCCCTCACCCAAACCCACCCCCCGACCTCCGACCCTTCCCCCTGCCTTTGGAGCCTTTCTTGGCTCTAGGGGCATATTTTATCGGAGTGATAGGAAGAGGACCTGGGAGAGGCGCTGCGGCATAGGTGCTCAGAGCGGGCCGATTAAGTACCGCTGGCTCCACACTACCACGGGCCACGAGCTCACGAAACTGTTCGCTCCCAGAAAAGGCCTCCCTGGTCCTAGAAGAGGAAACAAAACAGGAACGCATGGCCCCCTGTGGGGCCTGCTGACTGGTTACACCCTGGAGAGGCTCGGTGGGAAATGGAGGGACAACTGGCAACTCCAGCTGGCCGTCCGCCTCCGTAGGATCATCAACGATTTCCAATTCGATGTATGTGTCGAAGCTACTGGGGCTGCCTACTGCTTCTCCCTCGGTCCGACCTCCTCCGCTAGCTTCCGCTCCAAGGGCCCGCGTGGGGCCGCGCCTGCTAGGTAGACCCCGCCCTCGAACTCCATCAGCGCCTCGAGTTGGCGGGAGAGAGCGAGCCCGATGTTGAGGTCGCGGTGGAAGTGGCGGGAGATGATGGCCTTGGGCTTCTCGCCGTCCGTCGCCTTGAGCACCTGCGCCCTGACGTACGGGACCACCCTGCCAAGCTTCTGCGCCGTGGTGCCCTTGGCGAAGATCTCGTTGGTGTAAACTCCTTCATCTCGTCGCGCAGCTTCACGTGGTCTGGTGGAACGCCCTCTGCGAACTGCTTGCTGCGCCCGTGCAAAATGCATGCCATTGCCACGTGCACGTACGGGGGCCCTCGACGTTTGTGGTCGACGGAGCGGCCTTCCTTCTCGAGCTTCTTCATCTCGGCGCTGTGATTGTTGTGCTTCGCCCCCGCTGCTTTGCCTGCTGCCGCCATGCCCGCCGACGCGTCGGGCATCTCGTACCTGAGGTACAGGGCGCTCTTGAGGTCCGCGACCTCGCGAGCCAAGGAGAGTGTCAACCTGTCGTTGGCCTTCGACACGCCTGCTCCCTTCTCTTTGTCGGCGTGCCTGCGTGACGGTTGGCTCCCCTCGCCTCCTTCGCCTGGACGCTTCGCGCCGGCAGTCTGGGCCGTCGGAGCACTGAGCCGCGAGAGAGGCTCCACGGGCAGCTGCGGCTGCGCGTTCTCGGACATCAGCAACGCATGGGAGCGGCCGAAAAGGTGCGCGCACAAGTGTTCACAGAAATCGTTGAAGCTCGAGCCGTCGAACTCGCAGACGGGGCGCTGGAAGGAGGTCACGGGGATCAGCTCTTTCAGAGCCGAGGGGCCCACAGTTTGACAATGCCCACGGAACATAGATCCCATCACATGTTTGGCTGCGTTTGCTTTGCATGAAGATATTTGCCTGCAATGAAGACATATGTTTGTTGGCGTAATGGCATAGCATACATTTCTGAGCCCATGCGTTCCCCTGAGATGATTCATGAGGTCCCTGCGGTTACTAAATGATGCCACACAAGCCTCAGCGGGGTTATCCTCAGAGGGGAGACAGCATTTCCAAGGTGGAGGGGCAGGAGGAGTCTCTTCTTCCAGGTCACGGGGCACATGTGGCACCGATGCAAAGTCTGAGGGCGCGATCTCCACGGTGTGCTGTCTCGATCTGTACGCGGAGACATCCACGCCTGCGAAGAACGAGGCAGTCGCCTCGTCGAGCAGCAGCCTGAAGTCCTGAGCGACTTCATCAAAAACCTCCTGGTCCAGCTCCTGAGCCATGCTCTGAAGATCAGCGCGCAGCTGGAAGGCCCAGGGACACGCAGACGGACTTAAACCTCCCGAGTCATCGAGAGGCTCCATTTGTTCATTAGGAAGTTCCCCGAACAGTGCACATAGAACCTGAAGGTGGTGAAGAGGCCGTCGGGCCCAACTCTGAACTAAACGAACTCGCCGAATACGTAACTCCAGGGGCGGATTCGAAAGCCTCCAAAAGCACAAAAGCTCTTCATTGGTCATCGTGTGCGGGTGACTTCCTGGCCAGTCGGCGGCCTTTCCAGCCATCGCGATACGACAGAATCGAGCAAGAGCGGCCTCCAGCCGAGAGTAATCGGACGCGGTCAGCACGAATGCCTCGAGGCCGCTCAGGAGAGAGTTGTAGGCGAAGCCCTGAAGTAGTAAACGTTTAAACTTCCACGGCAGATCCAATTGCCAGACAGAGCCCAGAGATCTAAATGAAACCCAAGCTGCATTGATACGCCTATCAATTTCATGGTGCGCACGATCCCGAAGAACAACGTGTGGCCCCAGGTACCTGGCTTGTTCCCTGATAGAGCCCCGGAGGTCCACCCCGCCCTTCCTGAGGATCTGTTTTAGGTAGGTACTGTGAATCCCGAAGTACATCATAAATTCTTGTTTGGCCATATTCTGTCCGACCCACGTGGGCCCAATCTACTATTCAAAAGTTCGTCGTGCTTCTTAATCTTGTTCACAAAGTCAGGGAGGGTCGAGCCGTAATCCGCCAAAATAAAATTGTGCAAGTCATCAACATACTTCAATAAACTTAGCCTGACTCTGTGACCCTCCCAGGAAGAAGCTAGCTCGCTGCTGCAAGGGTCGTCATGCTGTACATCCTCGCGCCAATCGTCAATGGATAGTCTGACGGTCCCGTGAAAAGCCTGCGCTATGTGCGGGTCCCCCATGAGCCCGCCCTGCTGGGTCTTGAGTGTGATCCCCCCCTCCCCAGCAGGCAGAGCAACAACCGCCTCGCGGCACCGAAGGCGACAAACTGCCTGGTCCTCGGGCGCGACATATTCCTCTACTGCAGCGTCCATTCGCTCCGACGAAATGCTGGCGAACGCGTTGCTCAAACCCTTGAAACGCATGCAGAATGTTCGTCGAGATCGGCGAAGGCGGTGGGGCACCGTGTTGGATGCAAGAATAGCTGTCTCTCTTCGCCGCTCTCGAACGAACCCGTAGTCGGCCTGGCCTGGCTGATATTGAAACTTTCTCGCAAAGTAAGCCTTACTAGGAACAAAAACAATGTGAACAACTCGTTTGCCCAGTGGGCCCCGTCGGTGACTTTTGTGCAAGGGGGGCCCGGGACAACAATTCCAACACTTCGGGATTATCTTGTAGGACCGTATCTTCTGGAACCCAAGAAGGGCCAGGTACCAGAAAACTCGATTGTCGGGGGCTGTGGTTAGGGCTCCCAGACCTTCCACTTTTGTTCTTCTCCAGTTGGGATACGGCACCATATGCCAGAGCTCAAGCGGGGCGCGCAAACAAGGAACTGCTCGACGCTTGGGGGCCGATCTGATATATCGACGCATCTGAGAGAGGTCCTCCTCCGCCAGCTCCATCACCTCCTCGTCCTCAATGAGCGGGTAGCCCTCATCGTGCTCCTCCCTCCGCGCCCCCCAGTCGATCTCAGTGCACTTCATACCCCCGTCCTCGCCCTCCCTCATCCACACCTCCTTCCAAGCCTGAGCTGAGGGTAAGCTGGCACATGCTAGGCGGCCGTCTCTGCGCTTGGGGCCATATCGACACGATGCAGCACGGCGTGCGGTCGACATAGCTTCAGCAACTCTGCGACGTTTCCAATGCTCAGAACTCTCCTCCACTAATCTAGCCCTCCTTCTTCTCAAAGCTTGTCTCCTCGACTTACAAATGCGTGATGAGATGTCGCGGAGCTGCTGGTCAATAGCTTCAACTTTAGCATCGTCGCACTCCAACTACTGGCTGCGGATCTCGGTCCGCTCCTTTAAAAGTCTGCGACGCCATGTACTGTGCATCTGATACTCTGGGTCCGTCGTCGAGGCCTTTGAAAAGACCTGCTCGCCTGCTGAACGCAATGCGGATTCGACGGTTTCGAAAATCTCATCGGGTGAAGCGTGATCCCGCAACCAGTGAACATGAACGTGCTGGAACTCAAGACGCAGTGCCTCTAAACATTCAAGGCGGCGCGAACCGTGCCTAAGAGCTTGCATCATAGCCTCTCTGTCCCAAGAAATGTTCTTCTCCTCGTCCTCCTCCTCCTGATATTGGTCGCCCTTGTTATAGTGCAAAACTAGCGCTACAGGCAGATGATCGTTTGGCAGTGGCCCACGCACTGGTTGGAGCTTCGCCCCCAAGCGTCTCAGCGTAGAGCAAGAACGGATCAGATGTTTCATCCCAAGCGGGCAGCATACGTAGTCTATCCTCGAGCTCGTGTTGTTCCCGAAGAAAGTAGAAACCACATCGACCCCGTGCGTGTTGGCCGCCCAAAGATGGTGGTGTCCAGGTAGTTCCCGAAAACGCTGGCCAGCGCCGTTGGGAAGCCGTTCTCGATTTACCGAGCCCAAGGAATCCGTCGTACATTCAAGCCAAGAACCGTTTCTGTTCACCAAACCCATCCCGTCGTTGAGGTCCGTGTAAATGAGGGGGGTACATCGGACTGGCAACGAGTCCAGGACAGTCTTTAACCAGGAAATCACCACTGCCGTAGTTCTGAAAGTGGCGCCACGTTGTTTACGTTGGGTCGGCTGGGGCGGGAAGTCCGCGCTCACCACGCATATGTCTAGCGCTGCCTTCTTCACCCTCACCGCGATAGCTCTGCCAAGTGCCTCTGGTGGGCTACTCCAAATTCTAAGTACGTGTTTTTCTTGCACCCGATGCGGAAACACAACAGCAACTCCGCACGAATTGTTCGAGAACGGAGCCTTGCCGTACGGTGCCTCGTACACGAATCGCCCCGTGATGGTGCGCTTGAGCGTGCACTCGCCCGAGCTCACCGTGTTCTTCGTGCCTGCGAGGGCGACCGCGTCAAAGTTCCCCACCTCCTCCAACATCTCCTCCATTCGGTAGAAACCCGCGGACATAGGATTGTATCCAAGAAACCGCAACATGGCCCCCGCCGCGGGCTGGAGTGCGGGCGCGGGGGGGAACACCGCACTCTCTACATAGTGGGATGCCTGTCTCGCCCGAAACTGCAATCTGGGCCTCGGGGGCTTAGGAGGAGGAGGAGGAGGAGGAGGAGGAGGAGGAGGAGGAGGAGGAGGAGGAGGAGGAGGAGGAGGAGGAGTGTTTTCTGTCGGTGTCGTGCGTGGCTTCTCGCCAAGTGATCCAGGATGCTCCTCGATGGTCCTCGCCGGAGGAAAACAGCACACGGCCGAGCGATGCCAAGCAAGAGCGACCCGCGGCCCATCGAGTGGCCCGAAGCGTTGATCGGCGAGGGCGGCCGACCTCCCCCGCCGCCGCCCCTCCCAAGGCCGCGCGGGCCGTTTGACGACCTTCGGCTACAGGGAAGAGTGACCCTGGGTAAGAGTGACCTTGGGTGCACGGTTGTTTCGGGGCCGCGGGGGGGCCAAACACAGGCGCGCAAGACAGTACTACCACATCGCGTTCGGCGATCGGGGGACGCGATTGGTCCAGCACCAAGGGTCGCTCTGGCGAAAGGTCACTCTTACGTGTAGTCGAGATGTACACGTCGGTCGGAAGAAGTAGGTCAAAAACATGGAATAGGAAGGTGGATAAAGTAGATTTGGTTCAGACCGTCACAGAGAATAGCAAACCATAGCAAACGCATATCGACTCTTGGAGTAGGAGGGCGCTTAAAAGTAGATATGGGATCTGGGAATCCAGGAATACCTACTTTCAACGACCGACAAATCTTGTGTTGTTCCATCGTGGCCCCAGAAGTCCCGACTCCTTCCCCGGGACCGGTTTTGCATCCAGAGTCGTTTCTTCGACTGTCCTGGGGCCCTCAGAGGCCGAAAGCAGCGACAAATCTCTGCTGGAGGTAGGGGGTTGGAGGTAGGGGGCCTTACATCTACAGAGAAGGCTGTCGCCTTTGAAGAAGCGGGGGTGCTTCTGAGAAGCCCTCCCCCCTCCGCCCCCCCCTCCCTCTGCGCATGGCCACTGAGAGAAGTCTACCTGCGCCAGGCAGCTCTAGCGCAACTGGGCGGCGCGGGAACATCTCGGCCGCCTCGTCGGCCGGCGCGCCACTGGCACGTGCGAGCAGACCCGCATCCACCCGGAAGAGATCGCAACTGAAGGGGCCCTGGGGAACACCAGTAAATACACACAAATCAATGGATTCCCCATAGTTCCATATTTTTTCTGGGTTTTGTCTTCCCCCCCACTTCCCATCTATTCCTGCACTTTCTGGCGAATCGACGCGTCACTGTGTCTGTGTGCTTCTTTCCCTCCGGAGCAGCTGTGACCCGGCAGCGTCTGCCTGCACGTGCCGCGCGCTGGAGTCCTGGCGCCCCACGGCCAGCAGGAAGCCCCTGCGGTGCCCGGTGTCTGGGTCCTGTGCACAGGGGGGGGCCACGACGGGGCGGGGACTGGCAGACGGGGGCTCGGCCTGGCATCGGCGCGACGCGTCGCCGATGGATCGCCGACGGGCCCCCGATGGCGACTCCGCACGGTCCTGGGCAGGTTGGCGCGACTGGGCCTGCATCGGCGGCACATGGGCGATTCGGGGTCGATGCGTCCCCCCCCCCCCGGGGCCTATCCCCCCCCCATATCGCTGCTCCTGGATCGGGCGGCGGCGGTCTCAAATCCCCCGTCCCCGTCTGCGCCTGCTTCTGCTCCCGCTCCTCCTCGCCCTGCTCTGGCGGCTCCTCTCCTCCATCCCCCCGATGGCTTCCCCGCGCCCCCAGAAGGTGGGCAAGCAGAGCTTGAGCAGGATGTGAAAGAACTTGCCGCCAGAGCACAGCACTCAGCTAGGAGCAAGAAACACATGAGCTGTGCTTAGAGCCTGAGCTTGCACCCAGGGGTCCGGCCAGGATGAATTCCATGAATTCCTCCCTCCCCCTGCCCCCCGCTGTCCCCTCCATCCCTCCGCCTTCTACCCTGAGGCCCGACGTTGCAAAAACAAGTTTCATCATCGCGAGAAATCACGACTGGATCCCCCGACTCTAAATCGCCCCCACGGGTTACCCAGTCGCCCTGGATAGCTTAAGACAGCGTACGGGGCCTCCAAGACGCCTCCAAGAAGCCCCCACGAGGTCCCAAACGAGCAAAATCTGTCCATTCCCAAAACTGCTTTAGAGGTCCAGACCAATGACCCGAGACGGGTTCAAGACCGCTCGCGATGGCCACATGACGGCCCAACACGGGCTCCACCAAGCCCAAAACAGCCCAAGCACGGCTCGCATGGCGCCGCAAACGGCCTTGCCTCCAAAAGCTCCGTAGACACCCGAAGATGCCCCCCACAGGATCTCCCACAAAAGCCCCAACAAACCAAAATTCGCCCGCCCCGAAACCGAAACCAAACTGCTTCGGACGCCCTGACCAGCGACCTGAGACGGGTCAAGCGGCCTCGCATATGGCCCCACGACCCAAGGCCCGGCTGACGGCGTGCTTGGTTAACGGTGTTTTTTTTTTTTGTTTTGTGACACCGAGCTCACGCAAAACAACATGTAGGACATGATGAAACACCGTTTCCTACATCTCAAACGTGCGAACGTATCGAACGAAAACGACACAGCGAGAGTTGTAGGAAGACGCGAGCTACGCGTTCCTGCAACTGGTTCGGCCACGAAGCACGCCTTCCTACACTTGGCTGTCCTATTTCGCCGTTCGCTAACACACCGCTACCGCGTCAGGGAGACGATGCTGCCTTGCACGACCCTGAGCCCCAAAACCTTGAAGCCCGACGTCGGCTTCCCTGTTGCCACAACGCAGGCCCACGTCCTATGGCCCCTTTTCCTCCTCCACCCCCTGGTCCTCCTCCTCCTCCTTGTCCTCCTCCTCCTCCTCCTCCTCGTCCTCGTCCTCGTCCTCGTCCTCATCCTCGTCCTCGTCCTCGTCCTCCTCCTCCTCCTCCTCCTCATCGTCATCATCGTCATCGTCGTCATCATCGTCGTCATCATCGTCATCATCGTCATCATCGTCATCATCGTCATCATCATCATCATCATCGTCATCGTCTCAGCATCAGCATCAGCATCAGCATCAGCATCATCATCCTCCCTCCTCCTCCTCATCATCCATCATCACCATCATCACCATCACCATCACCATCACCATCACCATCACCATCACCATCACCATCACCATCACCATCACCATCACCATCACCATCACCATCACCATCACCATCATCATCATCATCATCATCATCATCATCATCATCATCATCATCATCATCATCATCATCATCATCATCATCATCATCATCATCATCATCATCATATCATTCGCCACCGCTTCCACCTCATTTTCCGCCACCACCTCCTACTCCTGCTCCTCCTCCTCCCTTCCTGCTCCTTTTCCTCATCCTGCCGTCTTCCTCCTCCCCCTCCTGGGCTTTCTCCTCCACGGCGCCCAAAGACGAGACTTGCGGATGCCCACGCCGCGCGGGAGTACGCCGACGGTTGAAGGTCTGCAAGCTTCTGAGAATCGGCCAATCCTCAAGTCCCCTCCGTGGGGTGAAACTGAAGCGTTCAAAGATGTAGCATCAGCCTAAGACGATCTCCGGAGAGCCTCATGGACCGTCTTGAGGTGGTCCTTGGGTCTTGAGGCCATCGACGGCCATGCTCGAACACTCTTGCGCAATCGTGGGTTCTCTGGACTGCACGTGCTCCAATGGTGTCTGGTGCCCAGAGCCCCAAACACCATCATCCTGCTGCTTGCTTCGAGCCGGACCGATCCGTGACGGCCTGGGGGCCCCAAGCCGAGCTAAGACGCCCAGTGAGAAAACGTTGCAACACCCAGATCTCAGGGTACCGTCGGGGCGTTGACCTAAGGAATCCTAGATAGGGAACGAGGCCCCTTTGTTCCCAAAGTTACATTTCGACGTCCCATCGAAAACCTAAGAATAACCTAAGGCGAATTGCAAGACAATTCAGGAACACTGAGCCCCTCCCGAACGAAAAAGGGCTCCTTCTTCAGCGCCCCGCCTGTATCCCCCCCGTTTTGCCCCCCTCTGTCCCCTCCCTTCTCCTCCCGAAGGTCTTCGCGCGGCGAATGCCCTCCGCCCCCCCCCCCCGGCCGCGGTGAATACCATCCCCCCCTTCACGTTCTCCTCTGCGGCCGCCTCTCCCTGCCTGCCCCGCCCTTGCCGCCGGCCAATTTGTTTGCCGTGCGCCCCCGGCAACCCGAGCGCGCGGGCGGAAGCCGGCCCCCTCCCGCTGCTCCCTTCGGCTCCACCCGCCGCCCCTGCTCCTCCGACGCTCGGGCAGCCTGCCACGCCCTGGTCCCCCCTCTCCTCCCCCAGCCCCCCTCCCTCCGTCCCTTCCCTCCCCCAGCCCTGGCTCTTCCCTCCGTCCCTTCCCTCCCCCCCTCCCCCTTCCCTCCGTCCCTTCCCTCCCCCCTCTCCTCCCCCCTCCCTCCCCCGCGCCCTGGTCCCCCTCTCCTCCCCCAGCCCCCCTCCCTCTGTCTCTTCCCTCCAGCCCCAGGAGATCGATAATTCACTGCACGGAGGAGATTTGCAAGCAGCCAATTCGCCCCAGGAGAGACAGGGTATCCCCACGAGGGAGCCTCTCAAACAGCCACCCGCCCATCCCCCGCTGCTCCAGGAAGCTTCCTGGGATAGCGCCCGCAGCTGCGCTGGGCGACCTTGTCTGCCTCGTGCTGGTCCTGACTACCACCAAGGACACAGCTCGCAGTGATGTTCTGTGGACGTCAAGCTGCTTCTGAGCGATCGCGGCCTTTACGATAGCGAATTGGCACTACTTGCAGAGGGTCCTTACCTGAAGGGTCCTTCTGGTGAAATGCCTAAGGCCAATACATGCTTCGCGTGCTTCTCGTGCTTGTCCTCCTCTCTCTCTCTTTTTTTTTTATTTTTTTTTTTCTCTCTGTCTCTCTCTCTCTTTCTCCCCATCCTCCCGAACCTGCTTCGCAAACATGACAGATTATATTTACCTCTATCCCTCTCCTACTCGTGGTGTTTTGCTCTGGCTCCTGCGCTACTCCAGTCGGAGGACAGCCAATTTCACGCTGTCAGAATAAGTAATCCTACAGAGCATGTTCGATATAATCCCCTCGCTCTTCTAGACAACCGTTTATGCAGCGTCTTCCTCCGGAGGAAAGATACTATTGGACATGCTTCGAGCGGGGGAGAGGCCGTGCATAGAGGACCCGTAGCATCCAGCAGATCTTCAGGCAGATGGATGGAGGGCCAGGGAGGAAACAGGGGCGGAGGAGGGAATACGTTCAGGTCGGGCCTGTCCCCCTACAAAGGAACCTTAGACGAAAAACGGAAAACAGTCAAGCAATACTCCAAGCATGTTCAAACATTCCGGAAACAAAAAACCGTCCCCAGACTGTGTCCTCACTATTTTTGAATAGTCCCCCTATAGAAGGGCACGCCCGACTTGATGGTACGTTCTCCGCACCCCTGGAACTCTGGAGGCCTCGAGCGGCGTCGGGATGCCTCCGAGACCTCCATTTCCTGTGCATTTTTCGGTTTCGTGCGTGTTTTTTTTTTTTTTGCTCGATGGTCCAGGATGGTCCTCGATGGTCCTCGCCAAGAAAAAATGCACAGGTCCGAGCGATGCCAGGCCAAGGACCTCTGCACGACTCCTGGGGAGGCGGGAGGCGGGAGCACGCACACGGGGAAGGCATCGGATAAAGAAACATCGGATAAGGAATCCAGGGTCTGGAAGCCGGTGGGAGCCCAATCGTGAAATGGCCATGGATCTCACCGCCGCCCTCGTCAGGTAAGGAATCCTCCAGGGGTCTGCAGCCTGCTGGGCACCCTCCTTAACCAGCGCCCGCACCGTAATGGAAGAGGGTCGAGCAGGAAGAGGGGCGGGCCATGGAGAGAGGGAGAGGGGAGGCAATCCGGGGATGGAGATGGAGAGGGTGGGATGGACTTAAGGAGGAAGGGGGCAAGAACGAAGAGGACTGAGGAGGAGGAGGAGGAGGAGGAGGAGGAGGAGGAGGAAAGAAGGAGGAAGAAAAAGACCCGGAGGACTGAGGAGGAAGAGGAGGAGGAGGAGGAAAGGAGGAGGAAGAGAAGGACCCGCGCAAGCCCAAGACCCGTGAACGATATTGCAATCCACTCTCCCTCCAAATCCCCCCAGCCCTCTGGGCTGAGGTGGTAGAACGCGTTTTTTGTTTCTTCTCTCTTCCACTGAAGCCCCTCCTGGGAGGGAGGGGGGGAGGAGGGAGGAGGAGGAGGAGGAGGAGGAGGAGGAGGAGGAGGAGGAGGAGGAGGAGGAGGAGGAGGAGGAGGAGGAGGAGGAGGAGGAGGAGGAGGAGGAGGAGGAGGAGGAGGAGGAGGGAGGAGGAGGGGAGGAGGAGGAGGAGGAGGAGGAGGGTGGAGGAGAGGAGGAGGAGGAGGAGGAGGAGGAGGAGGAGGAGGAGGGGAGGAGGAGGAGGAGGAGGAGGAGGAGGAGGAGGAGGAGGAGGAGGAGGAGGAGCCTCCCCCTACCCCCTCCCCTGGGCCCGCACGGAGCGCGCCGCGGGGCGTGAGAGCGTCCAAGAGGGCCCAAGATTGCTCCGAGAGGCGTTCCACGTCGCAGGATGGCCTCCAAGGTGGCCCATGTTACTTCAAGATGGGTCAAGATAACTCCAGATTTCGTAATAAAAGGGAGGGGGTCTCAACCCTCCCAGACGACAAGTTTTAGACCCCCCCGTGGGAGAACCCTCCAAAACATCGTCCCCAGACCCCCCCAGGCCATCCAAGATAGCCTGGAAGAGACCCCCCCCCGAAATGAGACCCCCCTCCCTTTATTACGAAATCTGGAGTACTTCAAGATGGGTCAAGATAGCCTCCGACCTACCCCCAAGAGGCCCCAAGGCAGCCCCAAGACGGATCCAAGTGCCCTTCGAACCCTCCACGGCGCTCTCCAAGATGCCAAAACCCTGCAAAAGCCTGGGGACAATCAATGTGTTTGGCATTCTCGCCTTTTCGCTTTCGATGGGCTTTGGAAGCCTCAAGATGGCACCATGATGGCCCAAAAAGGCCCCAAGAGGGGCCCAAGAAGGCCCAAGACGGCCCCAATATTGCCCAAGAGGCGCGCAAGAGCGCTCCACGACGGCCCCAAGACGCCATTTTTGAGCCTCCGAGGGGGGGATCCTAATTGAGGGACCTCCTCTTTTTGAGACATGGGGCCCAAGATGGCCCCGAGAGGCCTCCCAGCCTCTTCCAAATACCCTCCACACCGCCCTTTTTGGCCCAAGATGGCTCCAAGAGAGCCCCAGATAGCCCAAGATGGTTTTCAACATTGCCTAAGATAGCCACGCATGGCTCCAGATAGCCTCCGACAGACTTCCAAGACACCTCCAGACAGCCTCAAGATGGCCCAAGATAGCCGAGCATGGCTCAAGATAGCCTTCGACAGCCAATAGCCGAGCATGGCTCAAGATAGCCTCCAAAAAGGCCTCAAAACAAAACTGGCAATCAATTCTGGATGGGCTGGTGGGGATACTTTTTTGGTCGGCGGCTCCGAGGCAACGGACAGGGAGCGGAAGCGGCGTCCGGGTCACGGTACGGGGCTACTTGCAAGACAATTTCCGCCAGCCGGAGTCGGCAGACTGACTCGCAGTTGCACGTACGCAGAACAAAATTAACTAAATTCTCAAAGCGAACGCACTTAGGCGCCGCAGTCCGAACCAAGCTGGTGGGGATACTTTTTTGATCTGCGGCTCCAAGGACGATTTCAGAGAGCGGGTCGTATCGAGCATGGGGCAGCACGCAAGATAATTGCCAGCGGGGAAACTGGTGGGGATATGTATATATATATATATATATATATATATATATATATATATACATTACAGCCGCGGGCGGGAGCGCCAGCGGCGGCGAGTAACTGTCGGGCTGCGGCCGAAACTAATTAGCCGGACGCGCGCGCGGGCCGCGGCCGGCGCCGGGGCGGCGGTTGCAAGGGTGCTGCAATCCAGGGTGTCTGACGCCCAGGGACCAGCACCCAGGGAGTCTGCAACTACGCTGCCAAAGTGGCGCGATGCAAATAACCCCAAGGTGTCTGAGACCATGGCCCAGCAGTACGCCGCTTGAGACACTATCGAAGTATGGAGCCTGCCAACCTCGGCGCAGCGAATGGTGTACCTTAGAGTCCCAGGGTGTCTGAACCATGCTCAAGCAGAGGCGTCAGAGAGACACGCACGCTGTCGCCTGACTGCAAACCGTGGGGAGAGGTGGGACTCTGACAGCGCCAGCGAACCGTCGCAGCTTCAGAGTACGCACCAACGCAGCCAAAAGGCGCGAAGTTCGTGGTGTCTGTAACCGAGCAAGGCACGTCAGGACCGGGAAGACAACCGCGAACAGAGATGCGTCCGCAAGCGAGCCATCAGGTAACATGATGTGGCGCTATGCGGAAGGTACAACTGTCCCGATCTTCTACCAGGCACAAGTCGCAGGCGACTAGCGACCAAAGATAAGAGCAGGAACGCGTACCAGGAAGCATCTAACGTGACAAGCATGCACAGAGCCACGTCTATCCTTGGTACCCTGGCGTACCGGGGTGAAGTGTAAGAAGATGGCGCTCTGGGAAAGCTGTGCTGCCGCTTACCAGCTGCAGCCGAAGCAACTGCCAGTGGTCACGAAGAAGCCCAGGGAGCTAAGGGCCGCTCATCCAGGTAGAGCGGGGGAACGACGATTTTTTTTTTCAGTAAAGTGAGTGCCGGGTGAGCGAGCTGCAATTCCGGTGCTTGAGCCAAAGGGGGCTACGGAAACTGGTGGGGATACGCGAAGCGTCAAGAAATCCCTCTTCATGGGGCCCATACACGGGTTCAAGTTCACAGGGGAAAATGCCCCGTTGGACGACAACCACTCGAAAATCTTCAACTGCGCCCGAACACCATTCCTGGAACTGCATTCAACACTGTGGATCAACGTGACTCAATCATGAGAAGCCTTGAAACTGCCGCAAACTCTTAAGACGAATGTGCGCGGCGCTAGGGCGAGAACCATATTGTGAAAACGGGCCGCCCTCCACCCGTGAAACTCTTGCAAGTTTCAAGCTCCACTATCATACGTGGTGAGGAGGTCTGAGGCGAAACGCCCAGTCCACCCTTTCGAGCGCCTTCGGGATGCGGCAAGTAGGAATTATTTACATGGAGAAGGGATGGGGAGGAGGCGGAAGATGAGCAGGACCAATGTAAACCCAGGATCCATCAATCACGTTGGAACACACCCTCCCTCCAAACACCTCGTCATGGCACCATACAAAGATTCATTTCCACTGAAGGATCTGCTCCGTTGGGGGGCAATCGTGTGAAACTCCTGAAGCGTGCCAAAACACCATTCAGAGGACTTCAACGCCACAAATCAACCTGACTGTTGCGTATTGACGGTGCTGTGTCGTGCCAGAAAACCGTTCCTGGGACTTCAACAGCGAATCAACGAGACAACGTTGTTGTCGCGCCCTGGCGCTCCTCAATCTCTCCAAAACAATTTCTGATACTTGAACCATGAGAGTCACCGACACTCTCGCAAATATTTCAAACGAATGCGCGCGGCGCTAAGGCAAGAACCACAATTTGACAAGGAACCGCACTCAATTCGTGAATATCTTTCAAATTATTGAAACGGATGTGGGCGGCGCTACAACGAAAACCACGCTAAACAAGAGCCGCCCTCAATCTGTGAAACTCTTGCAACTTCTTGGAACGACTGTACGCGGCGCTAAAACCAAAACCACATGTTGAGAATGACCCGCCCTCAATCTGTGAAGATTTTGCAAATGTTTAAACCTAATGTGCACGGCGCTGAGGAGAGAACCGCATTCTTAAAACGGCCCGCCCTTCCTCCGCGAAGCTCGTGCGCGACGCTGACGCGAGAGCCCAATTTGAAAATCACCTGTCCTCAATCCGTGAAGCTGTTGCAGGTTTTTAAAATGAATGTGCGCGGCTCTTAGGCGAGAGCCACATTTTGGAAGCGGCCCGCCCTCCATCTGTGAAGTTGCTGCCAGCTTTTAAGGTTGAGGCTCGTCCGTGGCAAAGAAATCTCTGGCGAAACGCCCGGCCCGCGCTTCCGACTGGCCTCGAGGTGCGACAGGGAAGGGTTATTCATAAGGATAAGGACTGAAGGGGAGGGCGGAGGAGGAGGAGGAGCATGAGCTGGGAGTGGGCGCCAAGCGGGAAAAGAGAATGAGCTGGGAGTGGAGGAGGTTATATATCCTCCACTGCTTTTCTTCATTCCTTGTGGGCCGAAGCCCACGGCGACCCACTGGACCGCGCACGCACTGACCTTTGATCCGAAGTCGGGCAAGCTGGACGCGAGCATCGAAACAACAAGTTCGCCCAATGATGGATCTGACGGGTGCCCAGAGGGGGTAAAGACCACAGCTTCCCGTGTTAACGCTGGTCTGGAGGAGGAGGAGGAAGAGGAGGAGGAGGAGGAGCAGGAGGAGGAGGAGAAGGAGCATGAGCTGGGAACTGGGGGAGGGGCATGGAGGAGAAGGAACATAGAGGAGGAGCATGAAGGAGGAGCTCAAGGCCCCCCAGGTGGCCGGGCGGGGGGATCCTCGTCCAGGCACGCCCTCCATAGGGTCTCCGCCGGGCAGGACCAGTATCTGCGCGGCGGGGACGCCGGCTGGAGGGGGAAGCGCAGAAGGCGGGAGGGAGGAGAACGGGGTGGTGGGGGGCAGGCGGTGTAAGGATGGGGGGAGGGAGGGAAGGCGGAGGGGGCGGGAAGAAGAATAGGCGGGCGGAGCTCTGAGGATAGAGGGAGGGACGACGGGGAGAGGAGGAGGAGGAGGAGGAAGAGGAGGAGCAGGAAGGTGGAGGAGGATGAGGAGAAGGAGGCGGAGGAGGCGAAGAGTAGGAGGAGGAGGAGGAGGAGGAGGAGGAGGAGGAGGAGGAGGAGGCGGAGGAGGAGGAGGAGGCGGAGGAGGAGGAGGAGGAGGAGGCACCCGAGCAGCTTCTTTTGCAGCACCCGGCCGCTGCAAGGGTCCCCGCTCGCCGCCGCTGCGGGGCCAGCGGGGGCCCACCGCGCGCGGCCGCCGCCGCCCCGCCTCTGCCCCTGGGCACGTGCCAATGGGGGAAGGCGGCGGGACGGGGGTAGGAGAAGGGGAGGATGGGGCGCAAGGGCAAGGGCGGGGGGGGGAGGGGAGGGGCGGGGATGGCGAGCGGGGCGACGAGAGGAAGGAGGGGGGTGGGAGGGGGATGGCCGGGGAGGAGAGGGGCCGCGGGAGGGAGGGGGAGAAACGCAAGGAAAGGGGGGGGGGGCGCGGAGAAACGGACGAGGAGAGGATGGATGGGTGGAGGCGGTGGAGGAGGAGGAGGAGGAGGGGGAGGAGGGGGAGGAGGAGGAGGAGGAGGAGGAGGAGGAGGAGGAGGGGGAGGAGGAATGAGGATGAGGATGAGGATGAGGATGAGGATGAGGATGAGTATGAGTATGAGTATGAGTATGAGTATGATGATGATGATGAGGAGGAGGAGGAGGAGGAGGAGGAGGAGGAAGAGCCGCGGCAACAACATTAGCAGGATGAGCGGGAGGGGGAGGCGTAGAAGGGAGCAGGAGTACTCGAGGGATGAAGGAAGGAAGATGAAGAGGAAGAGACGAAGGGAAATCAATGGGCCTCGGGCCAAAGCGGAGGAACAAAACGGGGTAGGTAGAGGACGAGGGGGAAAGAAGGGGATGAGGAGAGGGGGGGGAAGGGCATGAGGGAAAATATACAAGAAGGAGGGGGGATCGAGGATGGGGGGGGGACAGCCAGAACGGGAGCAGGATGGGGAGGACGCGGAAGCGGATGGGGACGAAAGGGGTGGGAGGGCTGGGGGGGAAGTAGCAGGACGGACCGGGCACGACCGAATAAAAGAGGGATATCGTAGACTGGTGGCGGAAGTGGGCAGGAGGGCGGATGCGAGAGGCGAGGGGAAAGCAGACAAGACAAGAACTGGAGAGGAACGACAGGGAGGGGAGGGACGGAACAAGGAGGGGTAGCCACACTGCAATGTGCCCCCGCCCCCACCCCTCCTCCTTCCTCGCCTCTCCTCCCCCTCCCCCTATCTCCCTCCCTCCTCCGTCCCTCCGTCGTCTTGTTTCCTCCTCCCTCGTCCCTCCTTCTTGCTGCTCTCCCCCTTCCCTAATCCCTCGCCGCTCTACCACCGCACGCGGCTCCTCCTCCTCCTCTGCGTCAGTCCCTCCCCCTTCTTCCTCCTTCATCACCGCACACTCCTGCTCTTCCACCTCCTCCAACTCCTCCTCCTCCTGCTCCTCTCAAGCCCTCGGCTCAAAACCTCCGTAGCCGCGCGCTCAACTGGGCGGGCCATGTCAGACGGGGGGGCAACTACGAGCTGACCCCCGCGAGCCCACCGTCAGGGGTCGCGCCACGCTGCACGTGGCGTGACGCTTGAGGGGGAGCCGTTTCGAGGCCGTTGAATTTCGGCGGCAGTAGATGGCCGTGGGAGTCGGCCTTGCTGCGCGCGAGTAGCAGCTCTGCGAGTAACTACCCCAGTTGGGAGCCTTGCAGAAACAACATGTGTTGCAACCTCGACTCGACGACCAGCTGCCTAAGGAAAGGCATGTTTTTGCTCATGGATATGGAGAAGGCGCCGACGGAGGCTGAGAACAGTTCAGGGGGCCGCTTCGAGGATCCAGGAATGAATGGGGCCCCAGGACACACAAATAAATACACAAATAAAAATTACCCTGTGACGTATCCAACCCATTTGTATCATGGGAAACGAGGAGTTGGCCGAAACTTGCACGGGCAATCAAATTGCAGGATCCGTTGTTTGATATGTAAGCTACTTGGGACACGCGCCTATGGCATGATGCGCAGGAGAACCATACAAGAAAGAGGGGCGACAGCTACAGGCTCGATGAGGACATGGGGAGTCGGGAACGAAGAGCAGGAGAAACACGTGCGGGAAGCCCACTGTGCTGGGCCCCTCAGCAGCCCTCGAAAGTGGCGACAGATTCACAGATCGCAGCCCCCCAGGGATTGCGAGATCTAATCTGGGTCTGCGGTAAGTACCCACTGTGCTGGGCCCCTTCAGCGGCCCTCGAAAGTAACGACAGTTTCACACATCGCAGCCCCCCAAGGATGGCGAGGTCCAATTTGAATCTGCGGTGAGTACCCACTGTGCTGGGCCCCTCAGCAGCCCTCGAAGGTGGCGACAGTTTCACAGATCGCAGCCCCCCCGGCGATGGCGAGGTCTAATCTGAGTCTTCGGTGAGTACCCACTGTGCTGGGCCCCTCAGCAGCCCTCGAAAGTGGCGACAGTTTCACAGATCGCAGCCCCCCAGGGATGGCGAGGTCTACTCTGAATCTGCGGTGACTACCAACTGTGCTGTGCCCCTCAGCAGCCCTCGAAAGTGGCGACAGTTTCACAGATCGCAGCCCCCCAAGGATGGCGAGGTCTAATCTGAGTCTGCGGTGAGTACCCACTGTGCTGGGCCCCTCAGCAGCCCTCGAAAGTGGCGACAGTTTCACAGATCGCAGCCCCCCAGGGATGGCGAGGTCTAATTTGAGTCTGAAGTGAGTGCCCACTGTTCTGTGCCCCTCAGCAGCCCTCGAAATTGGCGACGGTCTCACAGATCGCAGCCCCCCAGGGATGGCGAGGTCTAATTCGACTCTGCGGTGAGTACCCACTGTGCTGGGCCCCTCAGCAGCCCTCGAAAGTGGCGACAGTTTCACAGATCGCAGCCCCCCAGGGATGGCAAGGTCTAATCTGAGCTTGCGGTGAGTACCCACTGTGCTGGGCCCCTCAGCAGCCCTCGAAAGCGGCGACAGTTTCACAGATCGCAGCCCCCCAAGGATGGCGAGGTCTAATTTGAATCTGCGGTGAGTACCCACTGTGCTGTGCCCCTCAGCAGCCCTCGAAAGTGGCGACAGTTTCACAGATCGCAGCCCCCCAGGGATGGCAAGGTCTAGTTTGAGTCTGCGGTGAATGCCCACTGTGCTGTGCCCCTCGGCAGCCCTCGAAAAGGGCGACAGTTTCACAGATCGCAGCCCTCCCGGGATGGCGAGGTATAGCTTGAATCTGCGGTGAGTACCCACTGTGCTGGGCCCCTCAGCAGCCCTCGAAAGTGGCGACGGTCTCACAGATCGCAGCCCCCCAGGGATGGCGAGGTCTAGTTTGAGTCTGCGGTGAGTACCCACTGTGCTGGGCCCCTCAGCAGCCCTCGAAAGTGGCGGCAGTTTCACAGATCGCAGCCCCCCAGGGACGGCGATGTCTAATTTGAGTCTGCGGTGGGTACCCACTGCGCTGGGCCCCTCAGCGGCCCTCGAAAGTGGCGACGGTCTCACAGATCGCACCCCCCCAGGGATGGCGAGTTCTAATTTGAATCTGCGGTGAGTACCTAATGTGCTGTGCCCCTCACCTGGCCTCGAAAGTGGCGACAGTTTCACAGATCGCAGCCCCCCAAGGATGGCGAGGTCTAATCTGAGTCTGCGGTGAGTACCCACTGTGCTGTGCCCCTCAGCAGCCCTCGAAAGTTGGGACAATTTCGCAGATCGCAGCCCCCCAGGGATGGCGAGGTCTAATTTGAATCTGCGGTGAATACCCACTGTGCTGGGCCCCTCAGCAGCCCTCGAAAGTGGCGACCGTTTCACAGATCGCAGCCCCCCAGGGATGGCGAGGTCTAATTTGAGTCTGCGGTGAGTGCCCACTGTTTTGTGCCCCTCAGCAGGCCTCGAAAGTGGCGACAGTTTCACAAATCGCAGCCCCCCAGGGATGGCAAGGTCTAATCTGAGCTTGCGGTGAGTACCCACTGTGCTGGGCCCCTCAGCAGCCCTCGAAAGTGGCGACAATTTCACATATCGCAGCCCCCCAGGGATGGCGAGGTCTAATTCGACTCTGCGGTGAGTACCCAATGTGCTGCGCCCCTCAGCAGCCCTCGAAAGTGGCGACAGTTTCACAGATCGCAGCCCCCAGCAGCCCTCGCAAGTGACACAGGGATAACCAGGTAGGAAGCAGGCTGACATGCAGCGACGAGCGAGGTAAAAGGCAGGGGGGAAGAGAGGGACGGGAAGGAAGGAAGGAAGGAAAAGGAAGGAAGGAGACGCGCGAGCAGTGCTCTAATCAAAACGAGAACCCAACGCAGGAGGGTTGGGCATATACCTTATATTTTATCATATTTTGGGGTTTTCGTCTTCCCTCCCACTTCCCATATTTTCCCATATTTTCTGGGGGATCGAGGATTCATTGTGTCTGTTTGTTTGTTCCCCTCCTGAAGGAAGAAGACCGCTGGAGGGCGCAACGATTCTCTTCCCTCGCATCCAGCGGTGGCCGTTCCCAGTCTCTGGCGGCGAACGGCCCGGAGCAGGAGGAGGAGGAGGAGGAAGGAGGAAGGAGGAGGACGAGGAGGAGGAGGAGGAGGAGCAGGAGGAAGGAGGAGGAGGAGGAGGAGGAGGAAGGAGGAAGGAGGAGGAGGAGGAGGAGGAGGAGGAGGAGGAGGATGCGACGCCGTGGAGCGGCCGCGCGGGTGCACAAGCCGACGCGTGAGGACGAGGGGCAGGGGGCGCCCAGCCCCTCGATGCCACGCGCGCGCGAGCCCCCCCCCGCCCAGGGGATCTCAGGGAAGCAAGCGGCAGCAAGCAATGACTCGCCATCGCTCGGACGTCCATTTCAGTTGTCTTTTTTAGGTTTCGTGCGTGGTTTTTTCGCCAAATGATCGAGGACGCTCCTCGATGGTCCTCGCCGAAGAAAACACCCACGCGTCCGAGCGATGCTGGGGCAAACGGCGGCTGCGGCGGCGGCGGGCGGCGCTGGAAGAACTCGGGGACCTTGGGCGGGCGCGGGGGGGGGGGGGGGGCGAGTGCGCGGGCGCGCGCTTCGACCGCCGACGCCGAGAAAAAGTAAACGAGCTGTGGCGGGCCAGGAAGAGTGCGCCGCCGTCGAACTCAGGCTCGCAAGAGTCATGACCAGGCGCGGTTGAACTCAGGCTCGGGATCGCTGACAGCGAGCGGCCTGAGATGGGAAATTCTAATGGATCCTGGGTGCCTTTCGTCGGAGGGGCGGCACCCTACCCATGGGAAGCTTGCGATTTCGCCCGGCGTGCTGCCCGAATGGAGCTGCAGGAAAACAATCCGGGAGTAGCTGGCCAGCCTGGCCAATCGCATGAAACCTCGCGCATAGAACAACTTGACCGGGGAAAGCCCAAGAACAATTGCTTCGAGCGTGGCATGACATCGCCATGCCGCTTGTCGGCATGACTGTAGCAGGGGCCGTCGCAGGAGCGGGCCTGGCACTGCCTGGCCGCGGTCCAGCGCGCGGACGTTCGGAGAGGTTGGGCGACAGCGCCCTGGACCGAAGGCGACAAATTGGAAACGTCCCGGGAACGCACTTCCACCGCGGGCCCGCTGTCGGACGCTGCGGGTGACGGGCGAGACCGAGCGAGCGCGCGCGGCATCGACGTCCGCACGGCCGTGAGACCGACGCTTCCAAAAGAGCCAAGCTCGCCATGGACCCGCTTGTGCGTCTCCTCCACAGGAGAGAACTCGGCGAGGTCCGCGCGAGGGGCCGTGGACACGCAGTCATGTCAAACCCAATTCAGGAATTGCCGCCGCTGTTTGTCGATTCTGGCCCGCTTCTTACACGACTCGCAGCGCCAAACATCTGGGCGCTGCTGGGTAAAAGCGCGGCGAAGGTAATTCTCCGCAGCTGGCAGCTCAGAACGCTCTGCCTTCGGTCTGCGAAGCCTCCTAGGCAGCTCGACCGTCGTAGCGCGACCATGGGTTAAGTGGCGTGCCCGTGCGCGCGGGCCAATGCAGCGCGCTACGCAAATACTGGGGCGCAATGCGCATGGCTTCCACAGAACGAGTGGATGCGCCATGGATGTCGCGCCCACTCCCTGCGGCAAAATCCGCCGGGCGATTCTGCGGGCCTCGAGAGTCCCCGCTCCGGTGGCCTCGCGCGCGCAGAATCAGCAGGGCCCCTTCGAGACAGCCGCGGTCGTCTATATTTCGCCGGATGGCCTCCCGCTCATCCGCGTTTGGCCGCCGAAGACCACGCGAAAACAGAGGGTCCAAGTCCAAGCCGTCAGCCCGGCCTAGGACAGCCATGCAGACATGCAACGGCAGCATGGCCACTTCTCAAACCTGCAGAAACGCGCGTAGCTCAGCACGGGCTAAACTCTGAACTGGTCCTGGAATGGCGCCGTAGACCACAGGCCGTATAGATCGCAACGCATACTTCACGAACCCCCACCCCGCGCTAGTAGCCCCAGGAAGGCACGACCGCGGCGCAAGCCCGCGGATCCAAAACCAAGAGCCTCGAGTGCAGGGGCGGCATCGATACGGGCACTCCCAAAGTGATGCAATGACTGCTGCGCACCTCGCGCGCGCCCAGGACAGCGCGATGCGCGCGCATATCCATGCATGCACAGACAGTGCGGCGACCACAGCCCCCCCCCGACAGTGGCTCGTGCGCCGAGGTCTTCCAAGAACGCTCACGAATAGCATCATTGTCATAGGGTTCTCCAGGTTCCCGAGTGTCGGGCGGTTATCCGCGGGGTAGGCCCAGTGGGCTCCACCCAATGCCCGGGGGGTCCTCGGGGCCCACGCCTTCGTCGGCGGGGTTCAAGCGAGACGTCCGTCTGGCCCCGCATCTTTCTAACGCCTGCAGCTCGAGGAGAATCTCGAACTGCGAGGGGGCGCCAACTCGCAAATCAAGGCGCTCACTCCTGTCGGTGACATGCAAGGGCGCAGACGTGGATCTCCATCGAAGCTCGCGTGGAGGAAGCAACGTTGCACCAGTGGTGCCGCGAACTCTCTGCCTGGGCCGATCGTCCTGGTGGGCGCGGAAGACTCGTTGTTTTGCCGAGCCGTCTGTAAGGTGTCATGCGTAGTGCCGCTATCCCTGACTTTTGGAAACTCGTTTGGGTCCAACGTGAGATCCGGGGGCCCTCGAACGATGAGCCCTGGAGGCGCGGTGCACGTCGGGCCGGCGTCGTGGCCCCTGGGGCATGCCAGGCGTTGCTCATGATACCTCTCGTCTTCCCAGCGGACTGCGGGGGGGCGCGGTGCGCCCCAACTCCGTGCTGCGCGGCCGAGGGAAGCGCCTGCTTCGCGCGTCTATAGGCAAGGCGCCGGGCCTTGCGGACCATGCGCAGTCCGAGTATGCGTGGATCTGTATGGTGGATTCTTTTGCGTAGGCGAGCGCGCTGGAGGGGGCGCCCTGACTGCGCTTCAATGCCGGAGGCCCCCAGCGCCGCAGGGGGGCGGCGCCCCGGGGGCCCGGGCCGTCTAACCGCGAGACGCCCTAGGCGAGGATGACTGCTTTGAGTCTGGCTGGTGGAATCCCCGCCCGAATCAAAACGCGCGCCAGGAGACGCAGCGACGCGCGAGAGGACTCGACGATTGCACTGGCAGCATCAATGATATCCGTAGATATCGAGCGAGCGACAAATGCGACCTGCGCGCCTAAACGACGCGTCAGAGGGCGAGAGCATGCCGGATTGCAAGCCGAACGCGGCGAGGGGGCACAGTGGGGGCGCCCCCTGCGTGGCCGAAAGGGGAGCAGCACAACTAGAAGCCCGCGATAAACGCCGCGCTGCCACGTGCAGTCGCGTGGCCAAGATCGCGATGCGAGCTGGGGGGCCGTGGGCCTTGCTCGCGCCGGCGAAGAATCGCCAGGGCGCGCGGTCGACGCGTTCCCCGATGCCTAGTGCCGCGTGATTCGTGGCCCCTGGGCCCGCGCCTTTCCAGGGGGCAGCTTCCGATTGTGCGAGCGGACGTGCTGCAGCGTCTGCGGCGCTCCCCTGTGCGCCTGAAGCCATGTGTGATCTGGCCAGCTGCCCAGCCCACAATCGAACCCAATCATGTCGAGACTCGCCCCATGCCCGATATAGCGACGCCAAGAAGGCTGTTGGGCGATGCCCGCCGGTGGGTTTAGCCGGCGGGATAATGCGCGCGTGCGTCATCAAAACTGGCCAGAACCCCCGCGGTTCACATTGAAAGAGAAGGCACGCCGTCAGCGAAAGGCAATCGTTGGAGACGGGCGACCAGTGCCTTGGGCAGGAAAGATCCGCGCCCACGGCGGTGCCTGTCGGAAATCGCTTCGCAGCACTTCTACTATCGCCGATTCGCAGCGGTGGAAACCTGGGGCCTGCTTCCCAAAAGTCTTTAAGTCCCCGAGCAAACCGTCCCCAGCACAGGCCTGGAATAGGCTGCGGGAGTGGCCAGCCTGATCTAGCCTCTGCCATGCAGCTCCCCAGGGCACCCTCTGAGAGTGCACGATGTCCTCTGGGCGCGACGACGGCCCCAAACTAGCATCGACCTGCAATAATCTCCATCCCCGAGGTTTCGCCCAGCGATGAACAGGTCCTGCCTTGCTGCGAAGCTGTCAGTTCGTGAACGAACGCGATCGCGACGACACAAATCGGCGTTCCTCAAACTCGGCGAGCCTTCCAAGGTAATCACCCACGAGCTGCAACATGTAGCATGTGTACTGAGGAGGCTGTACTGTGATACGTGGCATGTGGGTAAAGATCAGCATGGTAGAATCAAGTAAGCACCGCCCAAGCCGTCCGCCTCGCCCTCTCCCAACCATGACATTCAAATGATGAAGCCAAAGGCGTCTGCAAAGAGCATGCGCATGTCGTGAACCATGCGCGCGCAGTGGCAATGTGCAAAGGGCGCGCGAATACTGCGTGCCTGCTGGTTGCATGCGGGCTCTAGCGCCCCCTGCCGTGGTGAACGTACATGTGGGCCCTGGCGATCGCCCGCGACACAGCTTTTGTTGCGATTCAAGCTCAAGCATGAAAAATAGTTTCGTCTTCCAACTCCACGATGGAGTTCGGCAGTTCGAGAATCTAATCGATGTAGGTGGCTAGGCCCTGCAGCAAAGCCTGGCGCCGAATCTTCACGCATAACCTGAGGCCAGTCCACCGAGGAGGTTCAGCGAAACGCACACGCGAGTTCCCCGTCGTCGTCTTTCAAACTGCTGTCAGGCTCTTCCTCAGGTTCGACAGGCTAAATGCAAGGTGCAAGGCTCTATCTGCCGACAGACCTGCTGTGCCCGTGCCTGGGACCATCGCCTACAATCTCTGGGTCCGTCATGGCCCCGGCGAGGCAGTCGCTGGCGAGCCAGGGGTCGATGGTGTTCCCTGTGCCTGAACCCCTGCAAGTGCCTTCTGCGGTGACAGCAGTGCGAGCATCCAGCCGCTTTGCCAGCGCAGAAATGCTAATAATCACTGGCGAGACGTTCCACTCGCCCCCGACAGTGAAGGGCAGGCCGTAGAAACTGAGGCATGATCCCAGCTTGGACAACCTGGCTGTGCTGGCACCTCCTGAGACCCTGCTCGAGGTCCAGGGGGGATGCGGCCATCAAGCAGCGCAGCGCCAAGAGGGAGCAGGGGGAGGAGGAGGAGGAGGAGGAGGAGGAGGAGGAAAACGAGGAGGAGGAGGAGGATGGGCAGGGCGAGGAAAAGGAGCACGAGTAATTAGGAGTAGGAGTCAAATGAGTCAGCTCGAGCGAGTCAAACATGGCATGCCCATCCCCACCCGCCCTCCCACAACATTAGAAACAGTGCTGACGCAACAGGGGCCGAAATAAGATCGGCAAGGTGGTTCGGCACAGCTGATGCAGCCGCGATGGCGGCTACCGATTGGAAATCCCTGGCGCGTCGCAAAGGCCGCGCTGGCATTTTAGCACGAGCCGAGGATGCCCCAGGAGGCCCCAGGAAGCCTCAGGAGGCCCCCGGAGGCCTCAGGAAACCCCGGAAGGTTGCAGGAAACCCCTGCGAACCCCAGGAGGCCCCAGGAAGTCCCACGAGGCTTCAGGAAGCCCTTGGAAGTGTCAGGAGAATCGACGGGGCCCTGGCTGGCCCCAGGGGGCATCATCATGCCCCGGGATGTTCCCGGAGGCCTTGGGAGGCCCCCGGCGCCCGACGAACTGGCAAACGAAGCATGTGCGCTTCGCCTGTGCGGGAGCGCAGCTTTCAGAAAACATGCGCGCGGCGCCAGGGCGAGAGCGACACTTCGTCCGGTCAGGAAGTGGCGAGCTGGAGGCCCAAGGAAGCTTCAGGATGCCCCAGGGGAATCCACGAGGCCCTGGGAGGCCCCGTGCGCTGCGCCTGCGTGGGAGCGCAACTTTCCGAAAACATGCGCGCGGCGCCAAGGCGAAAACGACATGTGGTCCTGTCGCGCGAGACTGCGCCGCACCCGATCCTTGCCACGCATCTCGCAACGCCGACGATAAGAAACTCCACGCTGAGAAGAGACAGGTCGACTTTGCATTGCTTTTTGACTGGTAGGATGGCCCCTCCCGCTTGGGGTTGCCCCAAACGTACGAGCGCGATGTGCGCCGCGTCCCGTTCCTGCCACGCATTTCGCATCGTCGACGACAAGGCAGGCCATGCTGAGAGACAAAACAACGACTTCGTATTGACATGTTACAATTTGGATGGGACGGCCCGGATTGACGGCCGCGCGCGATGTGTGCCGCGTCCTATTCCTGCTACGCATTTCGCATCGTCGACGAGAAAAGAGGCCATGTTGAGAGAACAACGACGACTTTGCATTGATCTTTTACAATTCGGATGGGAGGGCCCGGATGGAGCTGCTATCGGCCGGCCAGAAGGGGGGAGTAAGATTATATTCTAGTAAAGAATACGGATAGGAGTAGGAGTAGGAGTAGGAGGAGGAGGAGGAGGAGGAGGAGGAGGAGGAGGAGAAGGAGGAGGAGGAGGAGGGAGAAGGAGGAGGAACAGAGGAATTCACGCTCCATGCTGTTGCTCAAGTCCGCGCAACGTCAAAAAGAAGCAGGGGAGGAGGAGGAGGGAGGAGGAGGAGGAGGAGGAGGAGGAGGAGGATGAGGAGGAGGAGGAGGAGGAGGAGGAGGAGAGGGAGGAAGAGGAGGGGCAGGAGGAGGAAGAGGAGAAGGAGGAACAAGAGGAACCTCAAGGAAGAGCTCCAGTCGTCGGGCGATGGCCCGAAGGCCGATAAGGAAACGTCTCGGAGGAGCCACGGCCGGCCCTGCAGTCGCCCGGCGAATATCGAGCGGCCCCAGCGGCAGGCCCCGTAGTCGCTTCCCCACGGAGCTGCGAGCGCAGGAGCAGTTGTCGGCGGCGAGCGAGGGGGGGAACTGAGAAGGCGAGGGCCTTCTCAGAAGGCTCCGAAGTCCCACCAGCCCTCTGGGCGTCGGTGGTTTAGGGCGTTTCCTCTTCCACCCCTCCTCCTTTCCCTTCGAGGGAGGGGTTTATCACTGTTCCCTATTGATAAACACCCCCTCCCCCAGGCGACTGGGGGCCAACCCGAGTCCATGCCAACACCCCCCCACCATCCCTTGTAAAAAACAATACAAAACACACTCTGCATCCAAATTCGGAACATGCGCAGCCAACCCGATGCGGCCCCCCCCACCATCCCTACCAAAAAGCAATACAGAGTACACTTGGCGGCGGCGGCGGCTGCGGCGGCTGCGGCGGCTGCGGCTGCGGCGGCTGCGGCGGCTGCGGCGGCGGCGGCGGCGGCGGGGGCGGCGGCGGCGGCGGCGGCGGCGGTGGCGGCTGCGGCGGCGGTTTGGCAGGGGGGGGCGGCGGCGGCGGCGGCGGCGGCGGCGGCGGCAGGCGGCGGCGGCAGCGGCGGCGGCGGCGGCGGCGGCGCGGCGGCGGCGGCGGCGGGCAGCGGCGCCGGCGGCTGCGGCGGCGGCGGCGGCGGCGGCGGATTGGCCCCCAGTAGCTGCCCATCCAAAGACGACTGCTGAATATGCTGAGGCCCGGGCCAGACCCGGGTGCTACGTATGTGTTGGGAGGGCGGGTGGGAGTGAGCGAGGCGGCTTGCGGGCGGCGAAGGGGTAACTTGACCCCTCCCCCTACCCCCTCCCTTGGACCTGGACGGGGGGGGAGTCGCGAGTCGTCGGAGCGTCCAAAACGGCCTCGGCAGGAAGCCACACTCATTGATTTTACCAAGGTTTTGGCACCATTTTGGCTTTCTGAGGGGGCGACTGTAATCCGTACCCCTCCCTTCTTTGATCGATCTCCTCCGAGATGGCCCCAAGAGCGCTCCCAAGGCTCCCAAGGGTGCCCCAAGAGGGCCCCAATGTGGCCAGGAGGCCCCAAAAAGGCCCCCAAGAGGCCCCCAGCATGCCCCCAAGAGGCTCCCAAGAGATCCCCGAGAGGCCCCAATAGGCCCCCCAGAGGCACCCAAGACGCTCCAAGAGGCCTCGGCGACAATGCCAAAATCGTTGAGTTGACTAAGGTTTTGGCCACACGTTGGCCTCCTGGGGTGGGGGCACTGCTTTAGATGACTCCAAGAGCGCCTGGGAGAGCCAAAGATGATCTCCAAGATGGCTCCAGATACCCCAAGATGCCTCAAGATGGCGCCCACGATGCTCCAAGAGGCCCCAGAACCGCAAGACGGCTCCAAGTGGCCAAAGAGCTCCCCCAGGAGGGCCTGCGGGGCTCTAAAAATGAATGGGCCCAGGGACACACAGATGAAAGCACACAAATCCCAGGATCCCCCATATTTTCTTGCATCTTCTGGGTGGTCGTCCCCCCGCCAACTTCCCAAATTTTCCTGGGAGTCGACGATTAATGTTGTCTGTACGCTTTCTCTCCTGAGAAAACGGTGCTGCGACGGACCGCGTGGTGACCTAAGAACACCCAAGCGACCTCACCGCGCGGCCCGTCACCGCACCGGTTTGGGACCTCGGGGAACCAGGGGGCGCACTGAAGGAAGAAACATCTGGGGGGATATCATGGCCCGGGCCATGACGTCCGCACCCCTCAGTTCCTTGTATGGACTTGTGACATCCCCACCCCTCCAATCATCACCCTCCCCCTGGCCGCCCCCGAACGGCCCAAGGAGGGCCCCCCCAAGAGGGGGCCCCAGGAGGCGGAAGGCAGCCGTGAGGGGAAGGAACGGGCGCGCCCGCGCATGAGCGTTAGGTCCGGCATGTCCTCCGACAGGCGGAATGCATGGACAAGCAGAATCAGAAATAGCCAGCAGAGCAGGACAACTGGCCACAATACTGCTTGCTGTCGATTCTTGACTCTTCCTCCTGCAGAAGGACATGCCCGACTTGACATTAGCGCGCGCTTCCTCTCAGCAGCGGCGTGCGGCGCCGCGGGGCCGGCCGCCGCGGAGGGCATCACCTCGGAGGGCCGGCGAGCAGCGGGCGGGACGGCCACGCCCGCGGCGATGGCCGCGGCGGCGGTGACGGACGCTCACAGGGGCGACGTCGACAACGACGCCGGCGACCAGACAGGGCGACGTCGTCGGCGGCGGGGGAGGGGGGAAGTGCGGGGGGAAGGGGGACGGGGGGAGAGGAGGCTGGAGGAGGGCGGGCGGAGGGGAAGGGACGAGGACGAGTGCGAGGACGAGTGGGATGAGAGGGAGAGAGAGAGAGAGAGAGCGAGAAAGCGAGAGAGAGAGAGAGAGAAAGAGAGAGAGGGGACGAATGAGGAGGGATAGTGGTGACGAGAGGGAGGAAGGCGAGAGGGAGGAGAGAGGAAGGGAGGAGGGAGAAAGCAGGACACCGAGGATCACCAGGCGAATCGTATCGCCAGTATCACCCCTTCCGTCCATCCCTCGCCCACTCTGTCGGCCATCTTTTCCCACATGCTCCTGGGAGTCGACGATCACTTGTGTCTGTGTTTTTTTTCTCCCCTCCTTGCCGCCGTCTGGAGCGCTCACGGCCGCCGACCAAAGGGTTCCCCGACCTTCGCCCCACTCGCGAGCGTCTTGTTACTCGGCGTTTCGACACTCGGCGAGTAAAACGACGCGAAGATCGGGACAACATCGGATCGGGATAACTTGAAATCTCTGAGAATCGGCGGGTTTGGAGGATGTATTGGGCGCCGCGGCCGCTCCAGAGCGTTCCGTGACGCTCTGAGAGCGCTCCGGAACGCTCTGGAGCGATTTATCCCGATCCTAGCCCTGTTTTAGGCGAGAGGGGGGCGAGGGGGGGAGGGGTCAGGCTCCGGACATCTGCTTGGCGCGGCTGCGCGGAACAGGGCTCAGTCCACCAGGGCGGGGGTGGAGGCGGGGCTCCCGTGCTCACTCCACCTGCTTGAAACAGGCGCCGAAACAGCCGAGATCTACTCCATGGAGGGGGGTGCGAGGGGCCGCGCCGATCGGCAAAACGATCGGCAAAACAACGAAGAAGAAAACGATCACCTCGTCCCCACCCACTGCCGCCTCGTCCCTAGCAAGGGAGGAAGCGGGTCCTGAGAAACACGGGTCCTGGACCAGGGTGCCTTCCCCCCAGGACGAGTTCTTCATCCTCGAGTGTCGTTAAACCGATCCCCATCCCCGGCGGCGTGGCCTGGGCCCCTCTGGCCGATTTACACCCCTAGATGGGGATATAGGTCGTTCCCTCCGGGTTTCGTGGGGTGTATCCCCAACTGGGGTGGCAGTTTGGTGGGGGTCTCGAAGGGGATGGGGCGATGGGGATGGGGATCGGTAGAACGATACCGAATCCTGCGCCGTTTCCTGACGGTCCTGTCGGGGATGGACAGACCTCCCTTTAGTAAAACGTGGTTTAGTGAAAACGACCTGAGGCCCAAACCTGGCGAGCGCAGGCCTGGAAAATAACGGCCACGGCGCCCTCTCGAGAACCGAAAACGGACAATTCACTAATCGACGTGTCACTGTTGGGGGTTCTGTCCGCCCCCGATCCTGGGCCCCGTGGAGGGCCCCGAGAGCCAGAAAAACAGCCTCCACGCTCCCGCGCCGCCGCGGGTGGCCCCCGCCGGCCCTCCAGGCTCTCGGCCGCCCCTGCTGCGGCGGCCCCCCCCCTGGCACCTGCTGCCGCTGCGCCGCTCTCTCCTCCAGCCAGCCACTTCCTCCGCCTCCTCCTGCCTCGTCTCTTTTCCGCTCGTCGTCGTCGTCGTCGTCGTCGTCGTCGTCGTCGTCGTCGTCTTGCTCCTGCTATTGCTCCTCCTCCTCCTCCTCCTCCTCCTCCTCCTCCTCCTTAACCTCCTCCTCCTTAACCTCCTCCTCCTCCCCCTCCTCCTCCTCTTTCTCCTCCTCCTCTTTCTCCTCCTCCTCCTCCTCCTCCTCCTCATCATCATCATCATCCCCCTCTCTCCTTCACCTCATCGCGTTCCTTTTCCACCCTGCTCCTCCACCGATCACCTCCTCCTCCTCCTGCCCCCCCCGTCTCCTGTTCATCAGCTGCCGCACCCCCATCCACCTCTACATCAGCCTTTGATAATTCCTCCTTGTTGCACCCCAGACGTGTCAGTAGGGCCTGCTGGACGTCTCGCCTGAGACGACCTCGGCCTCACCACCTATGGCTGAACTTTACAGCAACTGCCCGGATCGAGCGGGGGGGGGGGGTCGCTTTAATATCGCAGTAGCGCTGTGCACATTCGCCTTGAACGTTTGCAACACCTACAAAGATGGAGGCGGTCGTTCTCGAAATCGGGCTCCCGCATTGGCGCCGCGCACGTTCGTCTTGATCCTCCTGCTCCCCTTCCTCATCCCCCTCTCCTAAGCGCCTCCTAATTGAGCACGTGCCTCCCGCCACCAGCCTCCTCCTTGTCCGACGGGCCGCTGAGCCATGGGTAGCTCTAGGAGGGAGGAGGAGGCGGAGGAGGCGGAGGAAGCGGAGGAGGAGGAGGCGGAGGCGGAGGTGGAGGAGAAGGCGGAGGCGGAGGCGGAGGAGCAGCAGAGCAGAGCAGATCCTCATGGAGTCCCTGTCAAGCAACCGACTACGAGCCCGAAGATACTTGACTGTACTCTGAGAGGGTTCCTTCGAAACCAGACGACTGTCGATGCGAGCCCCTCGGGCTCACAGCACAGACTGCACTGGCCGATGGGCGCCCCTATAGGCACGCAGCCCTCAGAGGGGGTCCATACATTAGGCGCGGCGACCACGTCCTTTCCCCCGCCCACCAGAGCTCGCCCCCCGCCCCCCCTCCCCTGGGTGCGGCCGCCTCGGCCACGCTTCGAAAGCATATTAATTGCAGGAATCTCAGGAGCTGATGTCGCTGCGAAACCTTCTGGAAGACTAGCTGGGGGCCTGCTAACTGCCCGAGCGATTTGTTCATATGTTAAACGAACTGCTGCTGCAAGTGCTGTTACCCTTTCACTACTTGCCATCATTGGGCATCTGCTAACTAATAACTCACGGCGGTCATTCACTCTGCTACTGCTGGTACTGGCTGGCGGGGGAGGCGCCTCGGCAACGCGTCCATCACCAAGAGGCTGAGGCGAACTCACGCCGTCGTATCCTTCCGATCCAGGAACTTCGCGATTTCTCTCTCCAGCTGCCCCCTCGGCGCTGCCCCTGAAAGGCAGGGCCCCCCCTCCACCGCCGACGTCTCGATCATCGGGCTGGCCATTGAACCCAGCGAGTGGTGAAGGTCGATTTTGACAAGGAATGTAGCTTTGTCCTTCGGACCCTCCACTCTGCGATGCGCGCGCGCGGGGCAGTGCTGGGCGGCCCGAGCAATCGCTGGCAATTCCACATGCGAAAGATTTTCTCCCCAGGGCCCGCGCATATCCTTCTTGAGCTTCTCCGCCCGTTCGCGCAGTGCTGGGCCCCCCATCCTCCGCCGCCGCCTTGGTTGCCCCATGCCCCCGCCCGCGCTGCCATGAACATTTGAATGTGAAGTGCGGCGCGCGACTTGTGGCGCGCCGTCTCTCCAGCGTCGGCGCGCTGTTGCGTCTCTTTGCTCGTCTCGTTGTATGATGCACCTGCCGCGATCGCGGCTGCAATCGTGCACTGGCCTGCGTCCATCTCGCGCCGCAATGGCACCGCGGCTCCGAGGTCTGCCGGCTCTCGACTGTTGGCCAAGATCAGCTTGCAGATTACGAGGATGAATTTGCCGAGCGGGTTGCGACCTCCCTGGCTGCCCGACGCGGCCTTCTTCTTCTTGTCGGGCGGGGCGCCATCTGCCCATGAGGGGGCGCCCTTGTGCCGGGCAGGTTTCAGCAGAGCCTCTACTTCCATGATGAAAGCCGTGTGCGGCAGTAGTTGCAGTGCGAGAAGTCGACGCGGAGGGCGCGATCTGGGCGGGCAGATGGCTTCGGTGATGGCGACGGAGAGTTAGCGCGTCCACTCCCGCGAAGTCACAGCATGGGCATTCATAAGACGATGGGGTAATCGGTGGGCACAGTGCGGGGTCCACATGTGAAGCAGTTGCCTTCCTGTAGAGAGCGTAATGAATGTCGTGCTGCCGCAGCGCGCGTTGCGACTGTCTGTGGAGCAGCGTATGCGCACGTTGCAGGGCGCAAGCCCATGAGCTAAACTGTGTAGTCTATGGCAGTGCCGTAGATGTTTGAGTAGCTTCTTACGGGTGCTGAAGGCACTCTGGCAGGGCTCCCCACTGAAATCAATCGGGTACAAAAAAGGTAAACCCTCTTCTGCGCGTTCTTCGGGATCCTCGCGAGGTACCTCTGGGGGGGGGGGGGGGGGGGGCGCGGCCTGGATTGGCGGCTGCTCGCCGGGAATGCTTGACTACGAAGTTCGTTCGTACAAGGTCCTCTGAGGCCGCCAGGTCATTAAGTAGCCGCAGGTCGTGGGCAACATCTCGCACCTCGTCAGGGGAAGCATGGGAACGCGATCAAGATCTGAGGCAACTTGTTTTTTTTGTCCGCGGCGAGAATGGAATGCAGGCCGACCGAATGTTCCAAGGTGAAGTCGCATGAACTCGATTGAAAAAGATCCGAACAGTGCGCGTAAAATCTGAATGTAGCCCTCAGGTTGCGCGCTCCACGACTGATGCAACTTAACCCGGCGAATCAAAGGCTCCAGCGCGGAGGGGGCCAGCTTCCAATGAGCGGGCACCTATTTGTTGGATAATGATGTTTTGCAGGCGGCCCATCCCAGGAGGTAGCTTTGTCTCGCATAGCTATGCGCCCAAGACGTGCAACCATCCAGAATAGTCGTGTCCGACTCCGTGGCCGCGAAACTCTCGAGCCCACTCAACAGAGCAGCCAGAGAGAACCCGATGAAGAGACTACGTTCCCACCTTTTCGGGGCCCCAGGACTACATGCCCTGCCCAGTGAAAAGAAGACAGAAGGAGCCTCCGAGCATCTTCTGGACATCTGAGACTTAACCGAAACGCCTAAATGCGCGTGAGGCCCAAGATATCTCGCTTGTTCCTTGATGGAGCCCCGGAGGAGAGTGGGGTCCTGGCCGGGCAACTGCCGGCGCTGATAGCCGTGTGCAGCGAAGCGCATAGGGCACTCTTGCTTGGTGCAGTTCTGGCCGTAACCAAAATTCGCCGGGAAAGAATCCAGTCTGGCATCGACCGCTGCGATCTTAGTCGCGAAATCCCTCAGCGACGTCTGCGGGTCAACCAGCGCGAAACTGTTAATCTCATCCGCGCGCTCGTGCGTGCTCAGGTCGGCTCGGATTCCCTGCAACGTTGCTCGCAATCGCCTAGATTGCCCATCAGCTCTGGACTCGCCATGCCTCCAAGACAAAATTGGACGCGCGAAAATACCTGCGAAAGCTCGGGCAGCAAATGGGCCCCCCATCGTGTTGCCCTGTGTAGGTCTAGCTGTGATGGGGGCCTTCCAGGGCCCCCAACAAAGAATTGAATTATTCTGTCGTTGTTGGCCAAGAGCATAATCGCATTCACGGGTGTGAAGAAATACGGTCTCATCTAATTTGACCCACTGGGAGTTGCCGAAAGCGTTGGGCAGACCCTTGAGCGTCATGGCGTGCGTGATACCTTGTGACCGTAAACGCCATGATGTAAACGACGCTCCCATGACAACATCCTCACGACTGCGATATCGATAGCAACCGTGGTATAGGGCAGTCGGGGGCGGAGTCAGCAACGTCGAGTAGCATGCCTTCCCGAAAGCTGCCATCGCATGAGCCACTCTGCGACCGCGAGGGCCAGCCAGGTTCGATTTGCGTGGGCCTGCACCTTCTGTCCGATGCCAGTAGAGCGGGGTGGTGTTGTGCATCCTGGTCTTCGCCAAGCCCACCTTTGCAAAAAATCAGAAACCCGAAATTGTTGGCACACCCGTGCCAGCTCCTATGCCCTGACCGCGTCGCTGTTTGAGAGCTTCTAGGGTAAGAATAGCATCGGCCAGAGCTCTCACGGTGCCTCTGAATCTGGAATTGCTCGTCGTTTAGCTGCGCGTCGCATCCGCCGAATAAGCCGATCCACGCCATCCTTACAAAGGTCAATGATCTCTTCCGTAGATTCCGACAGATACTGCTGGCCGTTCCGCTCATCGCGCCATTTGAACCAGTTCTGAGGGTGAACCGCCATCCCACCTTGTGATCTTTCCAGAGACCACACATTCAACCATGCCTCTGAGGTCGGTGGTGCAGTCCGAACAAACAGTCCCTCACGTTTCTTTGGTCCTATGCGTGTACGCGCCGCTCGTCGTGCAAACCTCATAGCTTTTGCATGTTTCTGGTGAGTCCACAAGTCCGTCGCCTCCGCCACCAACGGAGACTGAATGGCACGAGGAGCTGTGCGTCGTAGTAGTCGCTGCGCTTGAGAAGTGCGCTTAAGTTCAGCATCGATGTGGGTAGTCTCCCCAGGAGAAGCCTCAATCTTACCCTCGCGTATAAATGCACGCAAGTGGAGTAGTCTTCGTCGTCTCTCTCTCTCTCTCTCTCTCTCTTTCTCTTTTTTTTTGTTTCTCTCTCTCTCTCTCTCTCTGCAATCAGCCTGTCGTCGAATATCGCCGCCAAGCGTCGCCATACTAAAGTGAGCCTGTCCTGCTGTTGTAATACAATCTTCCATAAGTCCAAATATCTCGTCAGGGGAACCCAAATCCTTCAGATAATGATGTGCGCCGCGCTGGTCGAGCTGCTCTTGAACAGACGTGAGTAAGCCAGCCTTATGTTGTCCACGCTGTACGGCTGCCATCATCTTGTCCCGATCCCATCGAAGGCGAGTCTGGGCGTCCGTCGGTCCAATCGTGTACTGCGAATACCACAATCGGTAGTGATCTCGCGGACTCGGACCTTGGAGCGCCTGAAGTCGAGCACCGAGGCGTCCAACAACATGTGAGTGTGCTATTGAACATACCATTCCACATGGCATAACCAAATAATCGATGCGAGACTTGCCACCGTCCTGACCATAGAAAGTTGGAACAAACGAGCTCCCTCTAGCATTGGTTGCCATCATGTCATGAGACTCGAACAGAAGCTGCTCACCTGCTCCCTTTCTCAAGCGCTCTGGCGACGGAGCCTGCACGGCGACTGTCTCGATCCCTCCTCCTCCCACTGGCAGGCCAATCCCATCGTTAGCGTCACAGAAAATCACGGGCGTAGTCCTCAGCGGTAGCGCAGAAAACAAGTCGCTAAGCCACTCGCTCAAAACACGAACAGTGCGAAGATAGTGTGAGCGGTGCTGGAGACGGGATGGCTGCGGTGGGAAGTAAAGGCCAATTCCACATATATCGCACCTCCCCCCTTTTAGCCCGAACTCCAAGGCACCGTCATTTGGCCTCCGCTGGGGAAGCCCACGTCTGAATGATATGTTGCTCCTGGAAACCTTTCCACAAGATGACTGAACACCCAGCTCCCGAGTTACTCAGAGGAGCCGATGGGCCGAAGGGGGCCTCCAATACAAAACGTCCCTGGACATGTCGCCTCAGGACAATACTCCCTGAAAATTGCTGCCTCCGATCCACCGCCGGAGTCCCAGATAACATAATCAGGTCGAAATTCAACGTCTCCACCACCACCTCCTCAAGCCTATCGCCGGTACAAGACTGAGGGTTCCACCCCGATAGTCGAAGTTGCTGCTGCGCCATCGCCGCCCACAAGAGGAGCGGCCGCAACTGGGGCATGTGAGGCCCCTTCACGATGCACGATGAAAATGAAAGTCTGCCCCTGGGAATGGTGGTCTCGATAGAGAAGGGGCTAGGATAATGAGGAGGAGGCGGAGGAGGAGGAGGAGGAGGCGGAGGAGGGAGGGGAAACATCGACAATGCATCGGCGATGCATCACCGACAGATCGGCGACTGACCCCCGCCAGCGAAGCCGCGCGCTCCTATACCGCCCCTTTCGCGTGGCCCCGACCGAGGGGCCGATGGACAAGCGCGCTCCACTGGTCGCAGCGTGACTGTCTCGCGAGTGGACGTGTGCGAGATGGCGTTCTGCGAACGCAAAGGGGCCTTGGGACACGCAACAAGATGCGCATACATCCCAGGATTCCCCTACAATTTCTGGCTTCTCATCCTCCCCCCACACCTAATGTTTTCCTGCATTTCCTGGGAATCGACGATTCATAGTGTCTGTGAGTTTTTTCCCCCTCCTGAGAGAAGTGCAGCGCGCTCGGTGCGGGCCGATGGGGCTGCCGACGGTCGGGGGGAACGAAAGGGGGGGATAGCAAAGGGTACAGTCGGCCTCCATTGGGCAGGACACGCGAGAGGACAGAAGACCCCTCCGAGGGCCACACTGCCGCAGGAATGCAGGAGGCATGGGTCGCGAGACGCAGGAAACAAGGGTACCCTTGATCTGGCAGGGTCGACCTACCAATCTGGGCCGACTGTAGGGTAGATAGTCCGCCGACCCCTTGGGGCCACGGCGTGTGAGATGCTTCCCCCTCCCCAAACTCCTCCTCCAGCAGCCCAGTCCGGCCGGTTTGGAGGGGGAGGGGGTGGGGGGGGGGGGGGGGGGGGGGGGGCAAAGGTGTCGGCCGCACCCTCGGAGCCTCAAGGGGGCCCAAAACGGGCCAGGAGGGCCCCCCAAGGCCCCCCGGACGGTCCAAGAGGGCTACGAGTCGCCGAGAGATCGTTCCAAGACGCCCAAGATCGCCTCCAGACGGTCCCAGAGGCCCCCAAGACCCCCCAAGAAGCCACCAAGAAGCGTCCCAAGAGGCCCTCCAGAAGCGAACATCGCCCCACTCCCCAAGGGAAATTACCTAACAGCGAAGACTGATAGGTTTCTAATGGGCTAAAAAGATACTCCACAGGGGGGTCTGGGCGGGTGCCGGACAGGGTGCCGCAAAAGTCGTTTTAAGCCAACAGTCACACACTTCGTGCTCTTCGACCTCCCAGAACTCCATTCCCGGGCCACATTCTGAATGCCCGGAGCCAACTGTAGGCCACTTCGTGCTCTTCGACTTCCCAGAACTCCATTCCCGGGCCACATTTTGAATGCCCGGAGCCAACTGTAGGCCACTTCGTGGTCTTCGAGTTCCCAGAACTCCATTCCCGGGCACATTTCCCGGGCCACATTTTGAATGCCCAACTGTAGGCCACTTCACGTTCTTCGAGTTTCCAGAACTCCATTCCCGGGCCACAT
>CAUYUJ010021771.1:0-79273 GCA_963575745.1 Prorocentrum cordatum | reverse complement strand
CTGAGGCTTGTGGACTGTGGCACAGGCTGAGGCAGACGCTGAGGCAGGCTGAGGCTGAGGCAGGCTGAGGCTGAGGCTGAGGCTGATGCAGGCTGAGGCTGAGGCTGGATGAGGCTGAGGCCGAGGCTGAAGGCAGACTGAGGCTGAGGCTGAAGCAGGCTGAGGCTGAGGCCGAGGCAGGCTGATGCTGAGGCTGAGGCAGGCTGATGCTGAGGCAGGCTGAGGCTGAGGCTGAGGCAGGCTGAGGCTGAGGCTGAGGCAGGCTGAGGCTGAGGCTGAGGCAGGCTGATGAGGCAGGCTGAGGCTGAGGCTGAGGCTGATGCAGGCTGAGGCTGAGGCAGGCTGAGGCTGAGGCCGAGGCTGAAGGCAGACTGAGGCTGAGGCTGAGGCTGAAGCAGGCTGAGGCTGAGGCTGAGGCAGGCTGAGGCTGAGGCTGAGGCAGGCTGATACTGAGGCAGGCTGAGGCTGAGGCTGTGACTGTGACTGCCGTTGCCACTGCGACTGTCATCGCGAATGCGACTGCGACTGCGAGAACAGGAGAATTCTACAACTGGATTCTCATCTGGATCTTAAGGGGAATGTTTCCATATATGCTTCTACACATCGCTGTTAGGTTGCTTTGCCGGGAAAATTTTGTTTTTGCCGCACAGTTTGTTCTGATAGGTTTCTAACGGTGTCAAAACAGAGCAGCAAATGACTCCACAGGGGGGTCTGGGCGGGTGCCGGACAAGGTGCCGCAGAAGTCGCTTTAAGCCAACAGTCACACACTTCGTGCTCTTCGACCTCCCAGAACTCCATTCCCGGGCCACATTCTGAATGCCCGGAGCCAACTGTAGGCCACTTCGTGCTCTTCGACTTCCCAGAACTCCATTCCCGGGCCACATTTTGAATGCCCGGAGCCAACTGTAGGCCACTTCGTGGTCTTCGAGTTCCCAGAACTCCATTCCCGGGCCACATTTTGAATGCCCGGAGCCAACTGTAGGCCACTTCGTGCTCTTCGAGTTCCCAGAACTCCATTCCCGGGCCACATTTTGAATGCCCGGAGCCAACTGTAGGCCACTTCGTGCTCTTCGAGTTCCCAGAACTCCATTCCCGGGCCACATTTTGAATGCCCGTAGCCAACTGTAGGCAACTTCGTGCTCTTCGACTTCCCAGAACTCCCATTCCTGGGCCACATTTTCAGCAGGGGCAAGAGCACGACGAGGAGGAGGACGAGCAAGACCAGGAGGACGAGGACGAGCAGGAGCAGGACGAGGAGCAGGAGGAGCAGGAGAAGAAGGACGAGCAGGAGGAGGAGGAGGACGAGCAGGAGGAGAAGGACGACCAGGAGGAGGAGGACGACCAGGAAGAGGAGGAGGAGGAGGAGGGGAGGGGGAGGACTACCGGGAGGAGGAGGAGGAAGAGGAGGAGGAGAGGAGGAGGAGGAGGAGGACGAGGGGGAGGAGGAGAGGGGGGGGGAGAGCACCAGGAGGAGGAGAACGAGGACCACCAGGAGGAGGAGGAGGAGAGGAGGACAGGAGGAGGAGGAGGGAGGAGGAGGAGGACGAGCAAGACGAGGAGGACGAGAACGAGGGCGACCAGGAAGAGGAGGAGGAGGAGGAGGAGGGGAGGGGGAGGACTACCAGGAGGAGGAGGAGGAGGAGGAGGAAGAGGAGGAGGAGGACGAGGAGGAGGAGGAGGAGGACGAGGAGGAGGAGGGGGGGGGAGAGCACCAGGAGGAGGAGAACGAGGACCACCAGGAGGAGGAGGAGGAGGAGGAGGAGAGAGCACCAGGAGGAGGAGGACAAGCAAGACGAGGAGGACGAGAACGAGGACGAGCAGGAGGAAGAGGAGGAGGAGGAGGAGGAGGAGCAGGAGAAAGAGGAGGAGGAGAAGGAGGAGGAGGAGCAGGAGAAAGAGGACGAGCAGGAGGAGCACGAGGACGAGCAGGAGGAGGAGGAGGAGGAGGAGGAGGACGAGCAGGAGGGGAGGGCGGCCGGCTGCCCCGGCGGGCTGCCCCGGCCGGCTGCCCCGACCGGCCGCGCTTGAGCCCGGCCGCGGAGCGCGGTCAAGGGAAGGGGGCGGGGGCGGGCGGTCAAGGTTGATACCCCCTCCTCGCTCGTACCAATGCCTGCTCGCAGCAGTGGCGCCAGCACATGCACAAGAGATTCCTGCATGAACTGTTGTATTTGCATATCTGATGGCCTTCGGCCAAGGTCGTGCGCACCAGGGCTCTGAGGAAGGCTCCCTGCGCCCTTCTGGGGAGCCCCTCTGGGGAGCCTCTCGGACGAATTCGGAGAATTCACAGCAAAGTTTCGTTTTGACACACTGCGAGCGTTGATAGCAGTGTCTCCTTTTTACACGACTGCCACTATTGATAGCAGTGTCTGGTTTTGACAAACTTCCAGCGTTGATAGCAGTGTCTCCTTTTTACACGACTCCCAAAATTCATAGCAGAGTTTCGTTTGGAAACACTTCCAGCGTTGATAGCAGCGTCTCCTTCTTAGACGACTCTCCCCATTCATAGCAGTGACTCGTTTTGACACACTCCCAGCGTTGATAGCAGTGTCTCCTTTTTACGCGACTCCCAATATTCATAGCAAAGTTTCGTTTTCACACACCTCCAGCGTTGATAGCAGGGTCTCGTTTTTTATACGACTCCCACTAGTGATAGAAAAGTTTCGTTTTGACACACTTCCAGCGTTGATAGCAGTGTCTCCTTTTTAGACGAATCCGAATATTGATAGCAAAGTTTTGTTTTGACACACTTCCAGCGTTGATAGCAGTGTCTCGTTTGTACACGACTTCCATTATTGATAGCAGTGTCTCGTTTTGACACACTTCCAGCGTTGATAGCAGTGTCTCCTTTTTACACGACTCCCAAAATTGATAGCAAAGTTTTGTTTGACACACTGCCAGCGTTGATAGCAGTGTCTCGTTTGATAGCTGTTATTGCAGCTACTGCCAATGCCACTACTACTGTTACTGCAGGTACTGTCGTTCCCACCAGTACGGACACGTCTTGGCTTTCCTATTTCGATTCGACAACTGGATTCTCATCTGAATCTCAAGGGGGAATGCTCCCATATATGTTTCTACACATGCTGGAAGCATATCTGGAAACGAGACACTGCTATCAACAAACAAAAAATGTGGCCCGGGTATGGCGGGCCACGAAGAACACGAACGAGCCACCTCTGCGGATGGCGGCGGGGGGGGCGCCGCCGCCGCCGCCGTCGCCGCCGCCACCGCCGTCGTCGACGTCACCTTTTTTGTCGCTGCCTTTTCGTCGAGATGCTGTTCGACCCAGAGATGCTCCTACACATGGCTGTTAGGTTGCTTTGCCGGGATATATATATATATATATATATATATATATATTCTCTCTCTCTTATACATTAAACATAACTATTATATGTATTATCATTATTATTATTGTTTTTATTAAGCACATTCGACTCTTAGGCTTTCACGAGGCCCACAACGGCCTAAGCAGCCTTTAAGATCGACCCAAGATAGCCCAAGAGGCCCCGAAGAGGGCTCCAAGATGGCCCCAAGACGGCCCCAGAAGCTTCCAAAACGACCCAGGAGGTCCCCAGGATGGCCCCAAGAGGAGGCCCAGAGGGGGAACCCGAATGAACATTTCGAGCACTCGGCCCACAAAACACCTGAGGAGGCCCCACAGAGGCTCCCACGAGGCCCCCGAGATGCCCCAAAGAGGCTCCTAGATCCTAGAGGCCTCAAAACGGCTCGCAAGAGGCTGCCAGGAGAGCCCAGAGAAGCCCAAGAGCAGAGCGGCCATCCGCCAACCGCCCCCGACGAAATCCCAAGAAGCTGAAACCCCAAGATTCCCCAGAATTCGTTCCGCAAACTCCGTTCTTCTTTCTTTCTGTCGCCCCAAGGGGTCGGCGGTGCGGCGTCGGCCAATGAATCAACTCACGCAGCTGATTTTCCCAGCGCCTCCCGGCGCCCATGTATCGAGGAATGGGCCCGGCGGCGGGGCCGAATCTCGTCCGCCCCCCTTTCGGCGGTGGGCAAACCTCCCTCTAGCAAACCTCCCCTTAGTGAAAACGGCCTGGGACCGAAACCGACGGACCTGGACCCGCAAAAATGACGGCCGCGACGCCCCCCCCGCGACCCGAAAACGGCCGATTCCTGAATCGAGGTATCGGGGTAGGAGGTCTGTCCACCCACGACCCTTTCCCTGTCTAAAACAGGGCTAAGATCGGGGAAAATCGCTCCAGAGCGTTCCGGAGCGCTCTCAGAGCGTCCCGGAGCGCTCTGGAGCGGCCGCGGCGCCCAATACATCCTCCAAGCCCGCCGATTCTCAGAGATTTCGAGTTATCCCGATTCGATCTTGCCCCGATCTTCGCGTCGTTGTACCTGTCCCCTCCCCTCGTCGGACCCGAAACGGGGGCCGCCGACGGGAGCCGCCGACGGGCGCCGGCCACGGGGCCCGCGAGATGTGGCCGGCGAGGGCCCGCCGGCGGCGGCCGCCGAGGGGTGCCGCCGAGGGGGCCGGCGAGGGCGGCCGCCGAGGGGGCCGTCTTCCTCCTCCTACCTCCTCCTCCTCCTCCTCCTCCTCCTCCTCCTCTCTCCTCCTCCTCCTCCTCCTCCTCCTCCTCCTCCTCCTCCTCCTCCTTCCTCCTCCTCCCCTCCTCCTCCTCCCCCTTCCTCCTCCCTCCCCCCTCCTCCTCCTCCTCCTCCTCCTCCTCCTCCTCTCTCCTCCTCCTCCTCCTCCTCCTCTCTCCTCCTCCTCCTACCTCCTCCTCCTCCTCCTCCTCCTCCTCCTCCTCCTCTTCCTCCTCCTCCTCCTCCTCCTCCGCGAGGACACCCTCGCGCGGTGAAGAAAATCACGTCGGGGGGTTCTGCTCGGGGATGGACAGACCTCCCTTTAGTAAAACGTGGTTTAGTGAAAACGACCTCGGGCCCAAACCTGGCGGGCGCAAGCCTGGAAAATAACGGCCGCGGCGCCCTCTCGAGAACCGAAGGCGGACAATTCACTAATCGACGTGTCACTGTTAGGAGGTCTGTCCACCCCCGATCTTCTCGGCGGCGCGCAGAAGGGGGTGGAGGGAGGGGGGAGGGCTCCTCAGCAGGAGGCGCAGCTCCTCAGAAGGCGCCAGCCTCACCTCTACAGACAAGGCCCGCGCCTCCTGATAGGCAGGGGCGCTTCTGAAAAGCCCTACCCCTCTCCCCCGCCCCCTCTGCGCGTGGCTGATCTTCCCTGCTTCCAGCCTCCAGGGGCCCTTCCTGGGCCTCGGGCCCGTCCCCAACAGGAACGACTCGGGCGGTCCTGGGGTCGGGGCCCAGGACCTCTGGGCCACTGGCCATCGCTCGGACGTCCATTCCCTGTGCTTTTTTCGGTTTCCTGCGTGGTTTTTCCGCCAAATGATCAAGGATGCTCCTCGATGGTCCTCGCCGACGGAAAAATGCACACGTCCGAGCGATGCCAAGACCTCTCTCCCCCCCTCCCTCCCGCCCCCCGCCAGGGAGGAGGAGGAGGAGGAGGAGGACGAGGACGAGGACGAGGAGGAGGAGGAGGAGAAGGACGAGGACGAGGACGAGGACGAGGAGGAGGAGGAGGAGGAGGAGGAGGAGGAGGAGGAGGAGGAGGGGGAAGAGGCGTCCGAGCGATGCCAAGACCTCTGGGGGGGGTCGACGCCGCGCACAAAGATCGCGGCGTCGCGGGGGCCTGGCAAGGCCGCAGAGGCCGGCGACGGGGCCGGCGCCCCGGCCCGTCGCCGACCCCCTCGGCGGCCCCCGTCGGCACCCCCCGGACGCCATTGACTTCCTCGCTGCGTCGACCCCCGGAGATCTCGACCCCGTCCCCGGGACCGATTTTTTTTTCCGTCCAGGGTCCCCGTGTTGACGGGATCCCGAGGGCCGGGGAGGGCCCCCATTACCAGCCTCGAACTGGTCCCTATCCCTAAGATTGACACGCCAAACGGCGATGACAATCTTAGGGATGCGCCCTCAAAAAATGAGGGAATCCCTAAGATTGGCATCGTGATGAGGAGATGCCCAGCATAGGGATAGGGATATGTTCCAGGCTGGTAATAACCCCAGGGGCCGAAGATGGCCGAAAACCTCCCGTTCTGATTTTTGTCACTGCTCGAGGGGGGCCTGGGTCGGCGGCCCCGCGCGGAGAGGCGATGGGGCCGGTCGCCGCGGGGGGGGGCGCGCGGGGAGCGGTCGCCGGCTCGCTCCGTGCGCCCGCGAGGGGCCGCGGCGGGCGACGAGGGGCGAGCTGCGGCCGGGGTCGGAGTCGCCGAGGCCTTGCGCAGGGGGGGAAGAGGGGCGTGTTTTCTTCCACCTCCACCACCATAAGCTGGAGGGGGGGGTCCCTCCTCCTCCTCCTCCTCCTCCTCCTCCTCCTCCTCCTCCTCCTCGTCCTCCTCCTCCTCCTCCGCCTCCTCCTCCTCATGGTGGTGGTGGAAAACAAGCCCATCAGGGGAGGAGGACCACGACGGGTGGTGGGCTGTTCGATATAGCGCGAGCACACATAGCTTGCCTCTCTCTCTCCTCTCTGCATCGACTCACTATGAACACTACTTCCCTCTCTCCCCTGAAGCTTGTTTACAATTGCTCATAGATGAAACCATTGCCTTCTATCCCCTGAGGGTGGCCGGAGAATGGAACGACACCCTCCGCGTGATGATGTCCACCGGCAAAGACATCGTGATCTTCTCGGTCGGTTAGTCTAGCAAAAACGCCTTCGGTCTCCCAACACGGCGTTCCCGCTGCATCGCGGGGCCTCAATTTAGGATCGGCGATTTGCCCCCGTCGTTCAGAATGGCGCTCTCGCACCACCGCGGGCCACAATTCTGGATCCGAATGTTTCCTCGTCGTGGTCGTCCCGCTCTCTTCCCCTCCCCCGCCTTCCCGTGGTCCTCCTCCTCCTCCCACTTATCCCTGTCCAACTCCTGCTGCTGCTGTTCTCCTCGTCCTCTTCCTTCATCCTCCTCCTTCTCCCATTATTCCTGCTCATCTTCGCGCTCATCCGCCGGGTCCTCCTCAAATTCGCGCACCTCCCCTTGCCCATTTGCCCATGACACGATGTTTTTTTTAAGGGGGGGGCCCAAGCCCGCCATGGTCCACGCCGGCGGGCCGATAACAACAGCGCCATGGGAAAAAGGGTGGATGGGAAGGGAAGCGTCGGCGTTAGATGCGGCGCGAGCGCGCCTAGCTCGCCTCTCTCCTCTCCTTCTTTACAACTACTCACTGCGAACGCTCCTCTCCTTTTCTTTCCAAGGTTTCCCCGCCATTACTCCATGTGCAACCGCTGTCCTCCATCCCTTGGGGGTGGCCGGGAAATGGAACGACTCCCTTCGTGGGGCGTTTCGTCGCGGCCGCATCGGCGCACGGTCGCGACAGGCCACAGGGCACCACGCGACAAATCCCGACGTGGATCACCTGCGCGCCCAACGCGTCGCCGCATACAACAACTTGACGATGTCAGGCGCACCCCGAGGAGCGGGCCCGGCCGTCCATCGGAACTGCTGGCCGCGAGCAACCGCAGGAGCTGGCGCGAGGCGGGCGCCCATTCGCCTCGCCCGCGGGGCGGCGCGCGCGGGCGCCCCGCATCAGCACGCGGGGGAAAAACGTGCGCGACGCCAGCGGGACGAGCACGAGTACCATGCCGCCACACATCTGTCGACACACTCGCGCGCAGAACCTGGGACACGACGCGCTTCCCGACCTCGTGAAGCCAGAGGCCGCGACGCGGGTGCCGCGAGCAGAGCGGGACGGCTGTTGAATTCTGGGCGGGGAGCTCGGCGCGGTGGCCCTCGCGGCGCGGTGGCCCTCGCGGCGTGTTTTCCACCACCTCCATCACCATAAGCTGGAGGGGGGGGGTCCTCCTCCTCCTCCTCCTCCTCCTCCTCCTCTTCCTCCTCCTCCGGCGCAGCTCCGATCCGACTCGTCGTCGCCATCGCTCCGACCCCGCGCGGCAGGACGCCGAGCGAGCCCGGCAGCACGCCGAGCGAGCCCGCGGCGGGGGCGCCGAGAGAGCGCGCCGAGGGGCCGTGCGCCCCGCGACGACGGGTTTGTTGGAGGCAGTGCTGCCATAGGAGCGCCGCCGTTGCCTCCGAGCCAGCCCGCGGCCACCAAGGCAGCCAAGCTTGGCTCTGGGCCATCGCGGGGGTGGGGGAAGAGGGGATGAGAGGGGGAAGGGAAGGAGGGGGATGGGGGGAGGGCACATCGGGGGAAGGGATGGGGAGAAGGATGGCAAGGAAACGGGAAGAGCGGGGGGGAGAGAACGAATGGGGGCGGGAGGAGGGAGGGGAAAACGGGAGAAGCCCCCCCTCCTGTTTCGACGGCGTGGAGACCATCCTCACGCCTCGCTCCACCTCGCGGCATGCGCCCCCATACTTGAGTCCTTGTTGTGGCTTGAGCCGAACAGGCTGCGGATTGCAGGCTGCGCGGGCCAGGGTGGAACACGCAAAGGACGGCGCGCGCTGGTGGGCGAGGCGGTGCGCGAACGGGGAGGTGCACACTAGAAACGGCCTGCGGTGCACGGTGGGGGCCGCGGCAAGTGGCAGCCCACTGGTGGTGTGCACTGGGGGTACCGTTCCAGGCGCTTGCGGTGCACGCTGGGGACTGTAATGTGCAAGTCAAGCACAAAAACACCAGCGTGCACCACCATCGCCGCCATCACTTCGGCTTTCGGTGCAGAGACGATTTGGTGGGCGAAGTTGCAGACGCGATGCGGGCACCACCCACCAGGTGCGCCGCAAAGGCGGCCCCCTGTTACGTTCCCGGGGGTGGCCCAGGCAGCAAACGCAGACAAGGGGAAACAATACAAGAACCGCGCAAAGGGGGCACGGGAGCAAAGAGCTGGAACCGGGGGGGGATCGATAGGACAGAATAACGACGGGAAGGAACGCGAGGAGGACAAGAGAGCAGGGGTGGAGCGCAGAGGGGGGAAATGAGGAGGGCGAAGGGGAAGGGAGGGCAACGACAGGTGTCGGCCCCTGGGGCCCTCCCGCTCGAGCAGGACTGAAACGCGCTCACGGCCGAGGCACGTCTTTGTGGGCATGGCCCTCACCCAGATGTCCCGCCTGCAGCCGCCCAGGGCACCAATTCACCGCGCCGAGCGTCCGCTAACAATCTCCCGCGCCGGCAAGGGGGAGAAAGCAGAGGCGAAACGCATACGAGGACGGACGGAGGAGGGAGCGGGGGGCAATGAGGACTAGGTAATGATGCGGAGAAGGACCAAAATCAATAAGAGGGCCAGGGTAGGGGTGGATGAGTGATGATGATGGTTGTTGCGCCCCGAATGCGCACGCGCGTGCGCATGACCTCTGCTCGGCCAAGACCTACGGCCAGCACGACGGAACACGGCGATGCTGTCGACAACAGCCACCGCCGCGAAGCGAGAGAAAGGGCAAACATGCAAAAGCAAGCATCTGCACATGAACGCACAGGACCGATACATCCGAAAGGGAGTCAGGAAAGGCAGAACACTGCACAACACTCACCAGTGAACCTGCCGATGGTTTCGTAGCGATCTCATGTTGGATACGCACAAGACTGGTCTGGCACTCCCGATTGGTCGTTTTAGCAAGAACGCGTTCGGTCTCTCAAAAGCGTGCTGCCGCTGCAGCGAGGGCCTCAGTTCAGGGTCGGCGCTTTGCTCCAGCCGCTCAGGACTGCACCCTCCCCCTTACCGCGAGCCACACCTCTGGTTCCGAGTGTTTCCTCGTCGCGGTCGTCCCGCTCTTGTGCACTGCCCCGTGTTCCCCTGATCCTCCTGCTCCTCCAGTTTCTCCCTCTCCAGCTCCTGCTGTTCGTCCTCGTCCTCTTCCTCCATCATCCCCTCCATTCCGCCTGATGCTTCCTCCTGCTCATTCGCTAAGTCCTCCTTCAATGTGCGCACTTCCCCTGTGCCGATTGCGCATGGCACGATGTTGTTTGTTTTATCCTGGGAACCCAGAGCCGTTATGGCGCGCGTCGGCGGGTCGAGAAAAAAACAGCGTCATGTAATGGGATGGATGGGAGGGGTGGGATGCTAGATGTGGCACGAGCACGCCTAGTTTGCCTCTCTCCTCCGTTTTACAACTACTCAGTATGAACGCTACTCTCCCCTCTCCCCAAAAGCTTCTTCGATACAGGTTACTCAATGTGCAACCCCTGTCCTTTATCCCCTGAGGCTTGGCCTGGGAGTGGGGGCGCTCCCTTCGCGTGATGTTTCCTACAGACAAAAGTGCGATGGTATCTCCGATAGATAACATGACCGTCTTCGGTCTCTTTTTCTCTCTCTCTCTCTCTCTTTCAAAACGGTGCTGCCGCTGCAGCGAGGGAATCAGTTTAGGATCGGCGCTTTCGCCCGTCGTTCAGAATGGCACTCTCGTCCCACCGCGAGCCACGCTTGTGGATCCGAGTCCTTTTTCAGCGTTGTCGTCCCCCTCCTGTCCCCTCCTCCACCTTTCCCTAGTCCTCCCGCTCCTCCCGCCCGTTCCACTCCGGCTCCTGATGCTGCGGTTTCCCCTCGTCCTCCTCCTTCTCCATCCCCCTTATCCGCCTGCTCACGCTCATGCGCCTCCTCCTCCTCGTCCTCGTCTTCGTCCTCGTCCTCGTCCTCGTCCTCGTCCTCGTCCTCCCCCCCTCCTCCTCCTCCTCCTCATCCTCCTCCACCTCCTCCAGTGTACGCAATTCTTCTTTTCCGGATCGCGCGCAGAGACAGTGGGGCCGTCTTGGAAACTCAGGTCTCCGCTGCGACACGCGCCGGCGGATGGGGGGCACATCAGCGCCGTGGGAATGGATGGGTCGGCGGGCGGGGTGGGATGTCAGATGTGGCGCGAACGCGCCTAACCTGCCGCTCTCCTCTTTAACTCGTTCTTCTCTCCTCCTCCAGCTCCGGCTGCTGCGTAGCCTCCTCCTCCTCCTCCTCTTCCTCCTCCTCCTCCTTCTCCTCCCTCCTCCTCCTCCTCCTCGCACGTGGCCGCAGCGCGCCACGTCCGCCCACCTACCTGAAGAGCAGATAGCGGACGGCCGAGGCGATCGCCTTGGCGCCCGATTCACGAATGGCAACCTGCTGCAAAGATCGGCGGGCATGAATGTTATGATAGAGAAGAGTGGCAGCAGCGGGGGCGAGGAGGGGCTCGGAGGACGGGGGGGCCAGGCCGAAGCGAGCGACAGGGCAACCGCAGCGAAGGGGCACGGATGATGGAGCAGAGAATGGCCAGGGAGCGCGGGCAGGACCAATAGTGAGAGAAAGAGTCTCGGCTGGGGTCGACAGCAAAGGGGATACAGCCTAATAGACAAGGGCTGTCGCACTGAAATCGGTGGTCTGTAGTCCACCCGTGAACAAGTAGCTTGAGCACCGCATTACTCTGAGCAGGATGCATTCGGACTAGGACCCGTCGGATCTCTTCCCGCGGCCACGCTCGAACTTCATTCTCGGAAACAGGAGCCCCGGAGGACGCGCGGCCAGCAAACGCGCCGACCAGAGGGTCGGGGAACATATTTTCGAGCATGGCCGGGCGGAAGTGGCGTTGCGTCTTGGGCTTGGGCCGTCTGTGGCCGCTCGGAGGCGGAGGGGGAGGGGCGGGGAGGGGCGTGAGCGCAGCGGCAGCAGCGGAGGTCAACGGGGCGAGCGAGGTGGGGGAGGACGTGACGAGGCCTTGTCCGACGGGCCTGGAGAAACCAGCCTGGGCATTCTCAAGGAATTCGGCGAATGAGGCCTGTTGCCAGAAGGGGGGGGGGGGGGGGGGGGGGCAGGGCAGGGGGCCGCGGGCGAGGAGACAAACGGGCAAGTGGGTTTCGGCGGAGGCGCGGAGGAGGGGAAGGACAGTCCTCCAGCTCAGGAACGTTTCGAGACTGGCTCTGATGAGAGCCGCAGAGCTAGAGATGAGCAAACAATCAAACTTCGGGCCACCCCACTGTTCAAGATTGAGCCAGCCAGACATGGGGAGCGCACAGTGGGCAGTGTGCCACAGACGGGCGAGAAGGGCGGCCTCAGTCCTACCGAAGCCGTCGGGGAGGGGCATGTACTGCGCGACGTAACTCAGGGTCGTCACGCATATGATGTTGTAGTTGCTGGCAGTCACTCGCGTGGGGCCGCTCGCAGCCGCCACTTGTGCAGCGCGCGGTCTGCATTTCGCCATCGGTGCTGTCCAGCTAGCAAGACAAGCCGCCAGCGCGATATGCATGCCAAGATTAACCAGGGAAGGAACCACATCACATTGTCTCCAGTCTGGAATAACCGAATACAGCCAGGTACGATATCTCAAAACAACATCCTCATCAAAGGGTTCGCCGAGAGGAGCGATTTTGCACCTGGCGGCCTTGAGAGTCCGGGCAGAAATCCTCTCGGCGGCCTTGAAGATCCTGTGGGAGACACGGAACACGCGGAGGGTCTTGATGGCCGCGCCAACGTCGTCCGCGCAAGCGAACGCGATCCCCAGGAGCCGATGGTCGAAGCTGCGGTCGAAGTCCTGCATGAACGGGTCCGCCCCGACGGCGAACAGGATGCCTGAGGCGGGGCAGCCCTGGATGATGCCGCTCTGAACCAGGTGCATGAGGTTGGGTGGGCCAGAGCCGCATGCTGCGAAGCAGCGGACGCCAAAGAGGAGCTGCGAGAAGAACCAGCAGAGAGCCTCAGGGAGACCACATCGCGCGAGAACAGAGCATAGCCAATCGTGGGCCACGCTCGGGAAGGCCTGCTGGAAGTCAAAGCTGAGCAGAGATGGCATCAGAGCGGGGGCGTCTTCCTGCATCGATAAGATCCTGGCCATCGCATCCATCTCGACGATGTTATCGCCGAAGTTGCGGGTCGGGATACAGCCTCGCTGGATCTATTTGGTGGCTTGGGGGGGGATCCTCGAGAGCTTCCTAGTCGCGACGGCAGTCGCAGTTTTGTTATCGCAGTTCATGAGCCCGAGCGGGCGGAGATTATTAGGAGCTCTAATGCAGCCCTGGGGGTATCATCGCCCTCGGAGGCCTTCGGGATGAACGCGCCTTGTAGGTTGCACCCGATGGGGGCGGGGTTGCCATTCAGGATCCAGCACAGCATGTCATTCAGGATTTGGGCCGAGAGCGGGGCCCTCTGGAACGCCTTGTACGGGAGGCCGCCTGGACCTGGGGCCGAGTGGGGAAGGCGGGTGAGGTAGGTCTGAAAGTCCTTAACCGAGGGCGGGGCAACATCAGAGACGTCCAAGTGGGGGCAGAACCTCTGGAGGTACACCGACGCGGCGTGCATGTCAGCGTCTTTGGGCAAGAATACATCGCGCCAGTGGGAGGTGACCGCGCTCTGCATATCAGACTGAGAGGATGCGACAACATCATTTTCACCACGGATCCCTGCGAGCGTCGTGCGGCGGTCCATTGGCGCCCACAATTCTGCTCGCCGTGAGAGACGCCGGAGCCTCTTCCTCAGTTTGGCCATGACCTGGCCAGGCGAGTGGAGGGAGGCGGCGGCGCCGATCTCCGCGCGGACGGAGCTCTGCTGGCTCTCCGCGCCTGCATGCTGAAGCTCGCCCAGCAAGAGAGAAAAACGCGCAGGATCCGACAGAGCAGCCCTATCACCTTCACGAACCTCCAAAGGATATTGAGCTAATGGGTAACGAAGAAGACGCGAAGCTAATTCGTGATCTTGACGCCATGCAGCCCGAGGAATGGACCTCATGAGGATCAACTTGGAGGCTATGTTGCGGGCGCCCTTGGAGAGCAACGCGTTTCTGGCGTAGCGGGCGCCTTCTCGAAGCACCTTCTTGTAAATCTCGAGGACCAGAGGGGGGCTGAGCTCGGAGAGGTCCAACTCCTCAACGTATCTCTGGAAGTCAGGGTGCTCGAAAACGCGCCTCGGGATGGGCTGGTCGTCGGGGCCAGGCGGAGGGCGAGCGCGGAGAACAGCTGTGACAGGGGCGTGATCACTGATTTTGCGCTGCTCAAGGGTCTCAGGAAGGCCCCTAACTTCGGCAGCCAAGTGCATGGCGGAGACGATCCAGCCTGGCCACGAGATAGAGATCCTGTCGATGGAGGAGGTGCGACGGCGAGAGCCGTTGTAGTGGGCGTGCTCGCCTGGATCCAATTCGACCAAGCGTGCAAAGAGAAGCTGCCAAGGAGACCGAAGCTGTCGCCTCCACGCCGGCACAGCTGGGCCCTCGGCAGCACCCCCCTCCGAAGGCACTTCGGGCCGCGGAGGTGCCCGAGAGAGGTTAAAGTCGCCAACGACGACGACGAGGTAGTGCTCTGGGTCCGACAGGGCGAAAGCGAGCTCCGACTCGATAGTACGTATGATCCTATGCGTGTCATGTGCGCTGATGTCGTGGTTATGTATGTTGAAGTGCGAGATGCAGTGGTAAGAGTCGGACCCAGACTACGCCCCAGGACCTAATAATAATTTAGTATGGAGCGCTCGACCGCGAACCAGTTCCTTGACAAAGACCGAGGGCCCGTAGCTTGGAAAGGAAGACGGGGGAGGGGAAAGAGCGACGACGCCGCCCTTGTTCGAGACGGGGAGGAAGGAGGAGACCGCAGAGTACTTCGTAGTGGACATGTGCAGAAAATCGTCAAGGTCAAACCTGCTCCCGTGAGCCTCCTGGAGACCGATGATCCTGAGCCCGCGGAACATTCCCAGGACAAAGTTATGTTTCGCTGTCCGCTCTCTGGGGCAATGATGAAATAGAGCTCTCGCATTCCACGTGGCCAGCCCGAGCTCTGGGGAGGATGGGCCCCCCGTCTTCAGGAACCACTCGTTAAAGACGCCACTGGGCAGGCGCGGCAGGAGCGGAGCTCGAGCTGGACGAAATAGCCTCGACAATCCTAGGTTCGACTGTAGCCCGATCGAGGCCCTTCGCGCGGAGGTTGTCTTCCTCCCATTCAACGGTCGGCATCTCATTCGGCTTCGGGGTGATGCGGGGGAGGGGCTTCCACTCGCAGCTGACAATGCCCGTGAACTTGTCGGCGTGGAGCTTGAGGTTGGGGCCGAAGGAGGAGAGGATTTTGCGGGCCTGCTTGGTCGCGAGCTTGCGGCGGACTTGGAACAAGTTCTTGTCCTCGGAAACGTGCAAGTCGACTGGCTGGCCAGTCGGTCCTCGCGCCTGCATGCGGCGGTAGGTGCCGTCGTCGAGGCGCATGCTGGAGAGCGCCTGGCATGCGCGCAGCCCAACCTGGCGCGCCCTTGATGCGGATGGTGAAGCGCTTCGCGGCGGGGTCGCCCTCGACGCGCCAGCCGCCCTCTTCGAAGTTGGAGTCCGCCAGCCACTGAGCAACTGCCTGACCATCTCAGCAGCACGAACGACGAGGATGCATGGGTTGGTGCGCCGCTCGAAGCCACCGCCGCTGGGCGGGGCAGCAGGCGGCTCGTCGTTCGGAACGGCACATAGGGACTTCTTGAGTTCGGCGATCTCCTTCGCAATGGTGTCCATTCTGGAACTGAACGTGTTCTGGCAGGCCTCCATCCCGGCGAGCCTAGGTTCAACCTGTTGGCTGAGACCACCGACGTGTGCCGTGACAGAACGGTTGGGCTTGAGCATGGTGGCCTGCAGGGTCTGCATAGCCGAGAGGATCTCCTGCTTCTGGGCATCAGCGTAGGTTCGAAGATCGCCGTCAGGGAGAGAAACAGGAGTATGATGGTCACCATCACATGATTGCTGCGACGGGAACGTGGGGACGGCCTCGACCTGGCGCTCGAGCTCCTCGACCTCGGAGGCGGCCATGGCTGAGATTCTCGTGGGGCAGTCTGGGCTGCCTTTGCCGCGGCCCTCGGTGCGCGGCAGCTTGTGCTCGGGGGAGCGGGAGCCACGGGCCTCGCCACGCGGGGGCATCTGAGAGAGGGAGGAATGGGCGTGTGTCCGCCAGCCCTTGACGGCTGGATAGCTCGGAAAGAGCTGCCTCGCTCAACCTCGGGCCTGTCCCGAACCTTGAGCCACAATGGCGACGGATCCCCCCCCCTCCTCCTCCTCCTCGTCCTCCTCCTCCTCCTCCTCCTCCTCGTCCTCCTCCTCCTCCTCGTCCTCGTCCTCGTCCTCGTCCTCGTCCCCCTCCTCCTCCTCCTCCTGTTTCCTCACCCTCTTTCAAGACCGCCGTTTTTGCCTGCCGAGAGCGCTGTGCCCTTCCTAGCACCGCCACGTGCCGCCGCCTGGTCCACCAGGTGTGACGACAAATTTGGCCTGAAGGTCATGCGTGCCAAGTTGAAACGGGAGGAGGAGGAGGAGGAGGAGGAGGAGGAGGAGGAGGAGGAAAATGAGGATGATGATGATGATGAGGAGGAGGAGGAGGAGGAGGAGAGGAGGAGGAGGAGGAGGAGGAAAAGGAGGGAGACTCAACTGAGCAAGTGTGACGCAGATCCGAGATGACGTCGGAAACTGGCAGGTGTACAACTGTCACCGGATGGCCCGAATCAGGGGAAGAAGCCGCAACACAGCCATACACTTTGAGAGGTTCGCGAACATTTCTTGTGTCGACGCTGGACCCCTTCCATGGTGCGCGGGGCGCGGCGATGAGGGTCCGGCGCGGACCGAAAAAATCCTCGCGGACCTCGGAAAGTTAATGTTTATGCCGTTGTTTCTCATTCGCTCTCATCCAGGAAGTCCTTGCTGCGCTGAGCTTTGGACAGGGCCAGCCCCCATAAGCAGCCTCTCTGGAAGCCCCTTGGGTGGGGCGCACCCTGGCTGGGTAGTCGAAGCCAATCTGGCGCCAATCTGGCAGGCCCAATCTGGCAAACGGGGGCAATCTGGCGAGGGAGCCAACGCGAATCCAGTCTGGCGAATAACCCAAATCCTCCAATATGGCCAGGCCAGATTGGCCCTTGGGGCCCAATCCAGTCTGACAGTCTTGCCTTCGACTACCCAGGAATCGGAACGTACCTTGGTTCTGGCCGAATCGGCACGGATCTGAGATCGAATCAGGATCCGCCGCGACCGGATACGCGACGGCCACATGCAGGCATCGCGCCGAAACGGATCCTCGGGACATTGAAATCGAATCGGATCGAGGCGGCCCAAACCGAGATGAAATCAGATCGAAGCGGGCCTTGTCGTTGGGGGGCGCGCCCCTGCACGGTTTCCCCCCGGGCCGTAGGCGACTCGAGAAGGAGGAGGAGGGGAAGGAGGAGGAGGAGGTGCAGAAGGAGGAGGGGGAGGAGGAGGGGGAGGAGGAGGGAAGAGGGGAAGGGGGAGGAGGAGGGAGGAGGGAGGAGGGAGGAGGGAGGAGGGAGGAGGGAGGAGGAGGAGGAGGAGGAGGAGGAGGAAGAAGACGTGTCGCCTAAGCCCTTCGGAGAAACCCTCCAGACGCCCCCTGGCTGCCCAGCGAAAAGCGCTCTGGCGAGAGGACGCCCGTCAGTGCCGCAAGACCACCGGCCCTGGCCGGGCAAATCCCGCGCCCAAGCCTGGTACAGTCATCGGCCCATTTTCCGAGATTCAACGCGTGAGGAGCTATACAGAATAAGTACGGCAGGTTCGTGCCGTGTCGACCCTGGTGTTGGTTCCTGACACCGCGGGGATCGTTCAACCTTGAACGATCGGGCGTTTCCGAAACGTCCAAGTCGTTCCACATCGAACGATTCTGGGCCGCCCGCGGCGTTCAACGTTGAACGCCGCTGGCGGGGTCGCCGCCGGTCGACACGACGCGAACCTGCCGTAACGCACAGAGAACGATCAATCACGCATGCGAGCCTGAGGAACGACCGAGCCCCTCTTGAAAAGCAAGCGTTCCTTGTTCGAGCCGCCCTCTGCAGGCTGGATCTGTACTCCAGATTTCGTAATAAAAGGGAGGGGGTCTGGACCCTCCAAGGCAAGCCATTTCAGACCTCCCACGTGGGAGATCCCTCCAAAACATCGTCCCCAGACCCCCCCAGGCCCTCCAAGATAGCCTGGAAGAGACCCCCCCCCGAAATGAGACCCCCCTCCCTTTATTACGAAATTTGGAGTATTCGAGTCGCGAAGCCGGATTGGATCGGATCGCCAGCGAATCGAGCCGAAACCGGATCGCCGCGCTTGCTCCCTTGCTGGCCCGGCCACGGCCGGCGAACCGAATCCCATCGAACAGGATAGTAAGAGGACTTGGCTGGTGTACAGTCGGGGCGTTGACCGAAGGAACCCTAAGTAAGGAACGAGGCCCCTGTCTCCGTTCAGTCAAACTTCGATTTCCCATGGATAACCTCAGGAAAACCCACAATCAAGGAACACCGAGCCCCTTCCCAACGAAAAGGGTTCTTCTTCAGCGCCCCGACTGTATTTGCGCGCTCCACAGAGGGACACCAAGGTTCTGGAATCACTGCAGGTCGTCGTGGTGCCATGGGGAACGCCAAAGGCGGAAACGAATGGTTTGTTCCTGCCACGGCGAGCCTCAGCAACAAACAGCGTCACAGACCAAGATCTAAGGAGAGTCCCTCCTGAACCCGAAAAGGTCCTCACTTCAGCGTCTTCATTGTGGTTCCTTGACCTCTCCTGGGGTACAATCTGACCAAGATTCCGAGGCAACCATGGGGATGAGGACCCCCGGGAGGCCGAAACGGCGAATGCAATGGGAAAAGTACGCCGATGTGCGCGTCTGTGTGTGTGTATGTGTGTGCATGTGAATGTGAGATGTTTGTCCCAACCATCCTGTGGTGTTGCGTCCTCTTTTTGAAGAGACAGCGGCCCGCGTCACCTTCCCTCCGCCTCCTCCTCCTCTTCCTCCTCCTCATCCTCTTTCTCCCCCCCCCCTCTTCCTCTTCTCTTCTCTACCTCTGCTATGCGCACTCCTTTTCCGTCTGCATCACCACCACCATCATCATCAACACCATCATCATTATCATCACCATAATCATAAACTTCACCATAACCATCACAAACACCATCATCATCATCACCATCACCATCACAATCACAAACACCATCACCATCACCATCACCATCATGGTCACTTTCAGCATCGCCACCGCCACCGCCACCGCCACCACCATCACCATCACCATCACCATCATCATCACCACTACTATCATCATCATCAGCAGCAGCATCATCACTAGCACCATCATCAGCATCAACATCTTTATCACCATCACAATCAACATCACCATTAACATCATCATCATCGTCATCGTCGTCGTCATCGTTGTCGTCATCGTCATCGTCATCGTCATCGCCATCGCAATCGCCATCGCCATCATCACCATAATCAACATCACCAATATCATCAGCATTGTCATCATCATCATCATCATCATCACCACCACCCTCACCACCACCATCATCATCAACATCATCATCATCATCACCACTATCACCACCATCATCATCATCATCATCATCATCATTATTATCAGCAACAACATCATCATCGTCATCGTGATCATCACCATCATCATCACCATCATCATCATCATCATCATCGTCATCTTCATCATCATCGTCGTCATAATCATCATCATCATCATAATCATCATCATCATCATCTTCATCATCATCATCACCATTCTCATCATCATCGTCATCGTCATCATCATCGTCCTCGTAACGATCATCGTCATCATCAACACGGAACACCCGTCAAGAGGATCGTGGCCCCACAGGGAGCTCCATCGAGGGCCCCAGTGGCAGGGGTCGCATGGCAGCACCGCGCCCATTTGGGCACACCCCTCGCGAGGATCGCTGCTCCACACTTGCGCAGGACGAAAGGTTTTCCTCTTGAGGTCCAAGTGGCGATGATGAGTTGGAGATCAATGACCGAACCCCCTTCCCCAGCAGAACCTTGACGCGGGTGGGTTCCGGGGTCCGCGGATCCGATTTCCTCTGGTTCCCCGTATTGATGTAATACTGATTTTTTGAACGGGGTAACAATCCGATCCGCCGTAAAAAAAAGAGAGAGAGAGAGAGAGCGAACACGGATCCAGCGAATGCGAAATCGGATCCGCGCGGACGGAAATCGGATCCACCGAAACAAACACCATGCCAAAACCACACTTGGATCCGCGCGAACTTCATAGGATCCCACGGCGGTTATCTCATACGCGTCTGCTCAAGACTTCAAGCCGTCGTTCCAGGCCCAAGATGAAACAAACAAATTTCGTCTTGGGGATGGGCGTTTTGGCATTCGGACTTGTTTGTTACCATATATCTGTCACACCACATATCACAGGCAGTCCGTTGCTGGTTGCCATATAACCGACACACCACATCTCACAGGCAGTCGGTTGGGCCAGGATGTGCAGGGCCGAAGCGCACTGCATTTTGGCCTTCGGACATGTTTGTTACCACATAGCCGACACACCACATCTCACAGGCAGTCCGTTGCTGGTTGCCACATAGCCGACACATAACATCTCACAGGAAACCTGTTTGGGTCAGGGAATGCAGGGCCGAAGCGCACTTACGCAGGACGAGCGATGTTTCTCTTGAGGTGCAAGTGGCGATGATGAATTGGAAATTCATGACCGAACCCCCTTTCCCCGGTAGAATCTTAACACGGGTGGGTCCCGGGGTCCGCGGATCCGATTTCCCCTGGTTCCCCGCTTGATTTTGATACTATAAATTACGAGCGGGGTAGCAATCGGATCCGCCGTAAAAAAAGGCCGAACACGGATCCAGCAAATCCGACATCGGATCCGCGCGGACGGAAATCGACACCAAGCCAAAACCACACTTGGATCCGCGCGAACTTCACGGGATCCGACGGCGGTTTTCTCATACGCGTCTGCTCAAGACTTCAAGCCGTCGTTCGGGACCCAAGAGGAAAACACTTTCGTCCTGGGGATGGACGTTTTGGCCTTCGGACTTGTTTGTTACCACATCGCCGACACACCGCACCTCAGATGAGTCCGATCTTGGTTGCCACATAGCCGACACACCACATCTCACAGGCAGTCCGCTGAGCCAGGAGATGCAGGCAAGGCCGAAGCGCACTGCATTTTGGCCTTCGGACTTGTTTGTTACCACATAGCCGACACACCACATCGCACAGGCAGTCCGTTGTTGGTTGCCACATAGCCGACACATAACATCTCACAGGCAGTCCGCTGGGTCAGGAAATGCAGGGCCGAAGCGCACTTACGCAGGACGAAAGATGTTCCTTTTGAGGCGCAAATGGCGAGGATGAATTGGAAATTAATGACCGAACCCCCTTCCCCCGTAGAATCTCGGGGATCTTCTGACCCGGGTCAGCCCAGACCCGTGTCAGCAGGAAACCAAAAAACTGCAACACTAGAACAAAACAAAAAAAAACTGCAACGCAGGTTTTCGCAAACCCGGATCAGCCAATATGCGCGGCCGCCTCGTGGCCACGAGCGGCTCGCAAACCCGGGTCAGCCAGAGGGGGTCTTCGCAAGAACCTGCAAGATCTGGCGCTCTGGCTGACCCCCGTTTGCATTGACCCCCGTCTCAAGGCTCCCGAGAATCTTAACACGGATGGGTCCCAGGTTCCGCGGATCCGATTTCCTCTGGTTCCCCGTTTGATGATAATATATGTTATTGCTATAAGTTAAAGACGGGGTAGCAATCGAATCCGCCATAAACAATAAAACCGAACACGGATCCAGAAAATCCGAAATCGGATCCGCGCGGACGGAAATCGGATCCACCGAAACAAACACCATGCCAAAACCACACTTGGATCCGCGCGAACTTCATAGGATCCGACGGCGGTTATCTCATACGCGTCTGCTCAAGACTTCAAACCATCGTTCCGGGCCCAGGAGGAAACAACTTTCGTCCTGGGGATGTAGGAGGCTTTACAGAAGGCCCCAGTGGCAGGGGACGCGTTGCAGCACCGCGTATACCCCTCAACAAGATCGTGGCCTAGTCGGGAGCTCCACCGAAGGCCCCAGTGGCAAGGGTCGCATGCGTGACGTTGCTCAGTTTGGCACATCCCTCACGAGGATCGTGGAACCGTAGGAACTCCACCGAAGGCCCCAGTAACAAGGCTCGCACAAAATTCCGGTTCTCATTTCGGCACGAGGATCGTGGCTCCATAGGGAGCTCCACCGAAGGCCCCAGTGGCAAGGGTCGCATGCGTGACGGTGCTCATTTTGGCACATCCCTCACGAAGATGATGAACCCATAGGAACTCCACCGAAGGCCCCAATAAAAAGGTTCGCATGAGCTTCCGCTTCTCACTTCGGCACGAGCATCGTGGCTCCATGGGGAGCGCGCCCGAAGGCCCCACTGGCAAAGGTCGCATGGCACTGCCGCATCCATCCGGGGGCCGTGTCGGAGGAGGAGGAGGAGGAGGAGGGACAAGAGGAGGAGGAGCAGGAAGGGAAGGCAGGAGAAGGAACCTCAAAAAGGCTCCTTGCCGGAAAGAGACCCCGAAAAGGCTCCCTGTCCGGCGGCGGGAGAGGAAACATGGAAAAATTACAGATCCTCTCTGTACTTACGCTCCTTCCCGGTTGAGTCTTCCTGCCGCGGAGCGTCCATTACATCCCAGTGTGTTGGCTCCATAGGAGCATCTGTGAAAAGATGGACCCTTCACGCGGCACCCACAACTGCATACAGCTGGGTCCTTCGCCAGGATAACTCCCGACTCTGAGCGCGGGCCACGAGGGGGTCTACGCAGGTCCACCGACCCCATGGGGAGCTCCACCGAAGGCCCCAATGGCAGGGGTCGCATAGCACTTCCGCATCTTTTCCTGGGCCGTGTCGGAGGAGGCGGAGGAGGAAGAGGAAGAGGACTCGGCCCGGCCAAGGCTGCTGGGTGGTGTACAATCGCCGATCTCTGGTCGGACTCCAGCGTCGCGAGGATCAACAAGCAAGTCGCAAAAAACGGCTGATTAGCTTCAAGCCCAGCTCGTTATGCGAGCATGCCGCGAAAAAGTGCCAACTGAACAGGGCGGCGCCGCTGTAAGTGGTGCGCCTAAACTTGGCGGAGACAAGTCCCCTTCACGGAGAAGTGGAGCTCCACCGAAGGCCCCAATGGCCCAATGGCAGGGGTCGCATGGCACTGCCGCATCCATCCCTGGGCCGTGTCGGAGGAGGCGGAGGAGGAAGAGGAAGAAGACTTGTCCTGGCCAGGGCTGCTGGGTGGTGTGCAGTCGCGATCTCTGGTCGGACTCCTGCGTCGCAAAGATAAACAAGCAAATCGCGAAAACGGCTGATAGGTCTCGAACCCAGCTCGTTACGCGAGCAAGCCGCGAAACTGTGCCAACTAAACAGGGCGGCGCCGCTGTAAGTGATACGCCCAAGCTTGGCGGAGACAAGGTCCCTTCACAGGAACACGCGATGCAACAGTGCGCGGGGTCGGACGAGAAAAGGGTGGAAAAGGGGGGGGGCGCCCCTCCTCCTCCTCCTCCTCCTCCTCCTCCTCCTCTCCCTCCCCCTCCTCCACCTCCACCTCTCCTCCTCCTCCTCCTCCTTTCTTTGCCTCCTCCTCTTCCCCTTCCTCCTCCTCCTCCTCCTCCTCCTCCTCCTCTTCCTCCTCCTCCTCCTCCTCCCTCCTCCTCAAACGTTTCCTCCTCCAACGTCTCCTCTCCTCCTGTCTCCTCCTCCTCCTCTCTCCTCCTCCTCCCTCCCTCCCCCCTCCCCCTCCCCTTCCTCCTCCTCCCCCTACCCCTCCTCCTCCTTTTCCTCCTTTCCTCCTCCTCCTCCTCTCTCTGCCTCCTCCTCCTCTTTCTCCTTCACCCCCTCCCCTTCTCCACCTCCTCCTCTTCCTCCTCCTCCTCCTCCTCCCCTTCCTCCTCTCTCCTCCTCTCCTCCTCCTCCTCCTCCTCCTCCTCCTGCTCCTGTTCCTGCTCCTGTTCCTGCTCCTGTTCCTGCTCCTGCTCCTGCTCCTGCTCCTGCTCCTCCTGCTCCTGCTCCTGCTGCTCCTGCTCCTGCTCCTGCTCCTGCTCCTGCTCCTGCTGCCTCCTCCTCGTCCTCCTCCTCCCCCCCTTCCTCCTCCTCCTCCTCGTCCTCCTCGTCCTCCTCCCCTTCCTCCTCCTCCTCCTCCTCGTCCTCCTCCTCGTCCTCCTCCTCGTCCTCCTCCTCGTCCTCCTCTTCGTCCTCCTCGTCCTCCTCGTCCTCCTCGTCCTCCTCGTCCTCCTTGTCCTCCTCGTCCTCCGCGTCCTCCTCGTCCTCGTCCTCCTCCTCCTCCGTACAGTCCCCTGTGCAGCACCCCGTCGCTTCCGAATTCAGCGGTCTCGAGGAGGAGGACCCTGATTTCAACATTTTCTTAGCCGAGTTTGACGACGAAGAGGACCCTGCGGCCGCCGAAAGCAGTTTTAAGTCTTCGGGGTCCAGGGCCGAAGCGTCCACGATCCGTTCTAGTGCCAGCACCAGCGAGCAGTGTAGTGAGTTGGGCGATCTTTCGAGGGAGCGTCGGGCCCACCCCAGCGATTGCACCGCCCGGAACCCACAGGGCGTCGGAGACAGCCCTGCCAACTCGCCTGCGGATGCTACTGCTGGTGCTCTCTCTCCCCCCTCGTTCTCCATTCCGCACCCAATTTGGCTCAAGCATTGGGAGCAAGTCGGCTGGCGAACACAACCATCTCAGACGTTTGGCCTGCTGTTCGCGAGTCTCTGGCTTTCGCAGCGGCAGGCGATCATGTGCTTCATATAAGTTCTCGATACGCGGCATCAGCGAACATCACAATGTAGCAGCTCCTCGGCGCTCTCGTGCAGCGGGGCCGTCCCAGGAGATCACAGTGGTCCACCAGGCTGAGCACGTACGGGACCAACCTTTACGAGACGCTCATGCTTCTTGATGGGCACGCATGCACACAATGGCCCAACGAGTGGAGCGACATCGGAAGCGTAAGAACGGAGCCGTGCAGATCCAGCAACTGAGCGACAGCGCTCGGAAGTTGGTCGACACGGCACCTGTGGGAGTTCACGAGCTTTTACCTGCTGGCCACGGCCCGTGGGCCGAATGGGTGGGACAGCTCTCTTCTCTGCAGACGCTCACGTTGGAGCAGCTGGGCGCCGTGTGCAAAGTGGTTGATCGAGGAGCTAAGCGTGGACGAGCCCGTGCTACGAGTCAATATCTCCGTGAATTTCAAGAATGGAATGGGACGACTAGAGCTGTGGGCATCATTCATAAAAAGTATTAAGCAGACTCCCGTCGAGGTCGACGAACTTCACTTTGAGGGTCATTGTGCAGCTCGCCCATTAGAGACCGCTGACAGGAAGGCTGAGAAATGGCAGAAGCCTTGGCAGTCGGAGTCCCTGACCGCCGATAAGTTTCTGGAGGCCATGGGCACTGTTCGTAGCCTCGCCGCCATTGAATAGCTTGAACCCCTCACAATGGACGACCTTCGACGGGCGTTGCGGAAAATGAAATCGAAAGCAGGTTTGGGATGCGATCGATTATCGGCAGTTGATCTTGAACGTCTTCCAGACGCAGGGCTGGATCAGTTATGTCAACTGTATCTTCTTATCGAGGAAGGATTGCCATGGCCGTGGCAGTTGATGGTCGCCCTAGGCCGTCTGCTAAGGAAAAAAGCAGGGGGCGATAGGATCATCGGGCTGATTTATATGGTCAATCGATTGTGGAGCCTCGCTCGCGAAGATCAGATGCGCACGCGGGCGGCGCAGTCCGCCCCGCACTGGGGCGCAGCGGTGGCAAGGAACAGTGCGTTGAGGGGGGCGTTTGTGCGAGCGCTCAGCTCAGAAGTCTGTGCTAGGTTGAACGTGGCACAAGGAGAAGCTCTTACAAACTTGGGGTCGTTCTACGACAGCATCGAATATCCGATCTTGGTGGCTGAGACTGCAGTTCGTATGAAGTTTGCTCCCGTCGTTCCCTTTCTTGAGATGCAGACATGTGTAATGCCGAGGGTGTTGTCGCAGTTCAATTCTCATTCCTTGCCCTTTCAGAGCACGCGAGGGGTCATTCAAGACATTCGGAGTGGCACACGCTTCGGTAGATGTCTCGCGTATGTCGTTTTACAACGGCTGTGCATAGCACATCCCAGGATGTCCGAGAGGATCTGGATCGACGACCTGGCTCAGAAGACAGTTGGTTCTCATCGACAAATCGAGGCAGATCTCATTCAGGGCATCACGGACACAGTCATAGAGTTGAAGAAGGTTTCGCCCAATATTGCGGCCAAGAGTGTAGTATGTTGTTCGTCGCATCGAGACGCCAGAGAAGTTGCGCGAGTTCTCAAGCGACACGGCACCCATATCACTGCAGCGTTGCAGTCAGCATATTTGGGTGTAGACATGGGCCATGGAGTTCGTCAGGCGCGCGCCGCAGAGCGCAAGCGTGTGGCCAAAGCAGGACATCAACATCAGAAGCTTCGTCGTCTGTCAGCGGCTGCTCGACGATGCAAGGTCACAGCTCGCATCGAGCGTGCTGGGCCCCAAGCCGTGGCAACATATGGACATCAGATATATGGGAAATTTGGCAGCGAGATGGTGTTGCAACGACGCCGTCTTGGTGCAGCGTCAGGTGCCGTGCGACGAGGGCGTTGCGTCACCACATTCATCAGTCTTCGTGCCGAGCATGCCGACCCAGGACTTGTCCTACCTCGGCAGTGCTTGGCGCAGTGGCTGCAGGTGTGGATCACTGACCCGTCAGCGCGGCCAGGAGTGTATCGAGTTCGGCAACAGGTTGTTCAGCAGCTACGACAGTTACCTGAAGCACATAGGTCCAGACACGTTCGCTGCCCTGTGTCAACCGTGGTGGCGTATTTGTTGCAGGCTGGCTGGAATCCTCACTCCCCTTCGGAGTGGGATCTGCCCAGTGACAGCGGGCAGGAGTTACATGCGTGGAAGTTCGACGATGATGCTCTGTGCTCGCTGGACCAGGCAGATGACTTGCTTCGGGAGTTTGAAGGGCCATTCGCTGTGCGGCATATGGCGCGAGGCCTCGGTCTTGCACTGCGGCAGCGGATTGGCGGACGGCGCGGACTTACTCAGCCTGCGACGTTTCACCGGTAATCTGTATTATGTAGACAAAGGGCGACAGTTAGCAGAACTCATGCTGACCATCGCCGTCGGAGGAGTGTGGACGAATGAGAAGAAGCGGGCCGCCAACGTTCCAGCCGGCGACACCTGTGATCGATGCCTCGAGGCTCCCTATCCACAGGAACTGGTTGTGCAAGTGCAATCGTGGCGGCACAGTGTTCGAGCAGTCTGGTTCCCTCGCTCCCGAAGCGATGGTTGATCATGATGCTCACTCATGTTTTTGGAGTCGAGGAATTATCCCAGCACGCTGGACACAAGTTTCTCCACCCACTTCGATCGAGAGATGGTCAGGAAGCAATCTTGAAGCAGGCCCAGCCTTGCTGGGACACGGCACTGCCGCGAGTCCCCTGTATGTGTTTGGCGATGCGTCAGGAGGACCTGACACTCACGATGTGCGACTTCGGCGGATTGGATTAGCAGTCTGTCTGATTCCATCTTTCACGCCCTTCCAGGTCGACGCTTTCTTGATGGGGCCGCTGCCCCGCCCTCCCCGTCCCCCCCCCTCCTCCTCCTCCTCCTCCTCCTCCTCCTCCTCCTCCTCCTTCCGTAGCCATTTTGGCTCAAGATGATTGCAGGAGAGGGCTTCCGCGCCCTCGTGCCAAAACGGGATAGCTCTGTTCCCCGAGCCAGTCTTCATCCTCTCGCGTCCGAGGGTTCGCCTCGGCGCCAGATCGCACCGGCCAGTGTCGCGCCATGGTGCGGAAGCAGCCTTTCACGTGGTGCAGAGGCTGCGGCAACTGGGCCTACAACTTCCGCCTCATCGCCAACGATGGGAGGTGCGCGAAGTGCAACAGCGTCATCGATTTGTTCCAGCCTGCAGGCGGCGACGGCGGCAAGGGCGGCAAGGGCAAGGCCAAGCCCAAGGCCCCTGGCCCGATCCCGCCTTGGCGCCACCCGTCTGCCCCCGCGGACCCAGCAGCCATGCTCCAGCTGCTCGCTGCGGTCCCCGCCCTGGCAGGCTCGGTCGCCCTGCAAGAGTTGGGGAATAAGTAGTCGGCCAGCCTCGTCAAGCAGCGCACGCCCCAGCAGGAGGCCAATTCCGCTGCCCAGAACCTCCAGAAGAATGAGGCCGCCCTGCGTCGCGCGGCCGATGCGCAGGTCGCCGCCGAGGCGGCTCTGGCCAAGGCCAACGATGAGGTCTTGGTGGCCACTGAGGAAGCCCTCCAGGCCCGCGCGGCCAACGACAAGGCGATCGAGGCTCTCTCTTTGTCGGTCGGCAAGCCGAAGTGCCCACCCGAGGGGTGCACGCCTGACGGCAAGAAGATATTGCTTGCTATTAACGAGGCCGACTTCACCGACACTCTCGACGAGTGCGACGAGACCCATCAGAAGACGCTCGACGATCTCAAGGCCCAGATGGACTCGCACGTGCAGCAGGTCGCCGCTCTGCAGGAGACGCTCGCGGCCACGCTCAAGTCTGTCCAAGAGATCCGAGCTGCGCCAGCCAAGCGGCTCCGCGGGGCCGACGGCACTGGCCTCCACGGCCCAGGTGCCGAGGCGGCCGCCAAGGAGGAGCAGCCTCCCCCTGCCGCTGCCCCAGCTCCAGCCCCTGCCGCCGAAGCAGCCCAGGCTCGCGAGGCAGCCAAGGCCGAGGCAGCCCAGGCCATCGCCAAGGCCAAGGAGCGCGCTGAGGCAAAGGCTGGCGGCGCTGCTGGTTGGCCTACTGTTGCTGATGCCAACGGCGGCGGCGGCTCAGGCAGCCAGGCCAAAGGAGGAGGACGATCGGCCTCTTCCTAACGACGGCCGTTTCTTCTTTGCCAACATCTCGGAGTGGGGCCCGCGCTCCGAGCGTTTCATGCGGGCCCAGGCTGAGCAGCGCGACGTGCTCGGCTTTGCGGAGACCCACCTGCGTGGGGAGAAGCTCGAGAAGATGATTGATGATATGTCTAAGGATGGGTGGAAAGCGATCGCCACGCCGTCTACGCCTACAGGCCGCTCTCAGTCGGGCACCACAGGAGGCGAGGCCATCCTTTGCAAGAAGACGCTCGCGACCACCTCCTTCGAGGGCTGGAGGAAGGCCGAGCTCGAGCGCTCGGCGAAGGGCCCATTCGAGGGTTTCTGCCCGTCCACCTGGCACACGAAGTCGGGGAACGTGACAGTCGTGGCAGCCTACCTTCAGCCCAAGTTCGGTTTTCGAGGCCCGAGCGAGCGCATGCTGATCAGATTGGCAGCCTTCTTGAGGCTATTGGCAGTTCCTTGGGTGGTCCTGGGCGACTGGAACAACCAGCCGAGCGAGTGGGACAAGACGAAGTGGCTCAGCAAGCTCGGCGGCTCCCTCGTGCTGCCGACGAATGCCGCCGCCACCTGCAACCTCGGCCAGGGCACCATGATCGATTAGGGCATCGCTAGCTCCGATCTCGCGGTCTCCGTGAAGCTAGACGCGGTGGTGGAAGCCCCGTGGAAGACGCACGTTGGTCTGGTCCTCTCGATCTGCGACGGCAAGTGCAACTGGTGGAACCGCGTCATTCAGGTGCCGCGTGAGCCCCCCACAGTCGCCAGGCCGAAGAAGCAGGCTGACCCGAACAGCAAGCGACAGAGGGCCTTGACATCCCACCGCAAGCGTAAGGAGGCTTTGGACCAGCAGCTCCAGGAGGCCTACGACGAGATCCACCGCATCGAAGATGACGGCGCGCCTGCTGCCCCAGAGGCAAGCTTCTGCATCCCTCTTGCCCTATGGCTTCGTGTCAGAGGCGTCAATTCAGCGTTGGCCACCATAGCCGACGAGCCAGTGCCAAGTAATTCAGCTCAAGGCGCTCAGCAGCACCAGGTGGAACCACATCCTCTTCCTAACCTTTTGCCAGGATATCGTTCGAAATGTCAGAGATTAAGTGCCCTCGACGTCGCGGACCACGATCCCATGGGCGACCTAGAGGGCTACTCACCAGAAGACGACGAGGGTACCATCGAGTGGAGCGGTAGGGGGGGCCCATCTGGAGCCCCGGCCGCTCCGCTCCATCGAGGACCCAGCCAGCCGCCCTGCGCGTCAGCTTCGGCGGCCTCGTCGTCGGTGGCGCCTTTGGCCGCTGCTTCCGCGTCTAGAGGCCTGGCAACTGCAGTCCCCCTGAGCCCACGGGTGGTCAAAGACCTTCAATCGGGGGAGCGACTCAGGGGCCAGGTCGGGCCCGTCATTCGAGAAGATGGGCTTCACACGGAGGCGTCAGACGGCGCTGCAAATCCTGAGTTCGCCTCAGGTTCGTCGCAGGGGGGGTGACCGTGAGCCAGGGCAATGTTGGCACACGAATCGACATCACAACGCGCGCTCGCGGCGCCCCACCCGTTTGGCCAGATTCGAGCCCAGTGTCGATCACAAGTGAGGAGTTGATGTCACATTACCTCTTGGACAGGGACCCCGTCGCCAAGCTAGAGGCTGCTCAGGCCTACCACTCTTGGGTCGAGGCAGTCGAGAACACCACGGTTCAGCACCATGGGCTCCCAGAGGAGGTCGCCAAGAAGCACCGGGGCCGAGGGTGAGGGTTCACCATCGGATGGAATCGCACCAGTGCTACGCCTGCTCGAGCTCATATGCGACATCAGCTTCTGGAATGGTGGCATTTGGCCACAACCCTGCTTGTCCGCTACCAGTCGATCCGCCGACGCCAAGCTGTAACGGAGGAGGCCACCTTAAGCAGCCAGATGCCTGAGTTGTTGCAGGTCGCCTTGGACAACGAGCTTCAGCAGCCGTTTCTCCAGGACGATGACGGCGTCTTCACGTCCTGGGTAGCCGCGGTATCCGACCTCAGCCAGCAGAGCGATGAGGACATCCCAGGCATCATCGAGATCGCCGAGCGTTTCCTCAGCAAAGCCACGGGCAAGGCGTTGGCTGATGGTCGGCGTGCTTTCAGCAAGTGGGCGCTCATGATGCGGCGAGATCCCCCAGGGGTTCTGCATCGGCACGTCAAACCGCCACGCCCAGTACGTGATGAGCACTATGACGAAGCTGGGCGCACGTATGCCACTCCCAGCCAGATAATGGATCGTCGAGCTCAAGCATGGCAAGATGTATGGGCCGATAGCAACACCAGTCAGAAGTCCATCTTGGAGGGTCTCAGTTACGTCACAGCCAAGGCCCATGAGGACAGCGTAGACCCCATCACGCTCGAGCAGCTCGACTCCGTCGTCGGCCGCCTCGACGCCAAGAAGGCCAAGGGGATCGACTCCATGGGCCCCATCGAGATTCAGGGGTTGCCTGAGCCTGCCCGCCGCGAGCTGGTCGCGATCTACGAGACGATCGAGGCCCGTGTCATGTGGCCTGCCCAGGTTTTCGCTGTTATGGGGGCCGTCGCCCCGGAGCCGAAGGGAGGCGACAGGATCCTTGGCCAGCTCCCCTTCCTCATGAAGCCCTGGTCGAAGATCAGGTACCCCTTGTCCGAGCGCTGGAGCGAGGACCTAGCCGAGTTTTGGGGTGCGGCAGTCCGAGGTTCCTCCTCGTTGCAGGCTGCGCTGGTCAGGGGCTGCGTGGACGAGTGCTGCCGCATCCTCTCCATCAACAGTGGTACCATCCTTCTCGACTTGAAGAAGTTTTACGACAACATCTCGATCCCGCTGTTGTGTAAGGCCGGGCTGCAGCAAGGTTTCCCGGCCATCATCCTGGCGCTCGAGCTTCAGATGTTCTTGGCGCCGCGCTATTTGAAAGAACGCAGGTGGGTATCCAGAGAAATCATACCTTCCAGGTCCTTGGTGGCGGGATCGCCTCACGGGGGCAAGCTCGCGAAGGCCATGCTAGGGCCGCTGTTGCATCAAGCCCACCTTCGATACCAGCACAGCATCATGATCAGGACCTTCATCGATGACACTGTCATCCGAGTTGAGGGCGCAGCCAGTTTCGTCACTGACGCCCTGATCGAGGCTGGCACATTCGTGGGTCACAAGATGCAGCACGAAACCAACCTCACCATATCGGACAAGACTGTAGTGATCGCCGCGGACAACTCCATGGCCAAGAATATCGCCAAGGGTTTGAATAAGGTTGGCATCCCAGCTCGCATGGCCACCAAGGCCGTCGACTTGGGCTGCGACGCTGCCGCTGGTAGGATACGCTCTCGCTGCAAGGCGCGCGACCGCGTGAAGAAGGCGGCTAAGCGCTCCATGGCCACCGGCAAGGTGCGCCGCATTGCCAAGCCCCGTCGTGCTGCTCAAGGGCTCTGGCGCACAGGCAGCTCGCCCCAGGCGCTCTACGGGCACCAGCAGATGGGAGTTCCTGAGTACGAGATCACGAATCTTCGACGGTAAGCGGGGCGATCGGTTGCTGGTCAGGGCCCAGGTCGCTGCTTGACCACGACCTTGGCCATGGCTATGGGCGACGGTGTCCCAGCCAAGGCCGTCCGACACCAGCAGTTCACAGCATGGCTGACGATGTGGAGGCAGCATCCCGAACTCCATCCTCGCATCCAGAAGGCCTGGGACACTGTCGCCCCGAGGATCAAGCAGGCGGGCCAGCGCAAGTGGCGACTGGCCAAGGGGCCCCTCAGCGCGACCATCGCCACGTTGTTGGACATTGGTTGGAACCCTGTTTCAGCCACCCACGGGGGCACCGATGGCGGGCGCTCCTGGCTGATCCCGACGGCTAAGGACGAGAAGCTTCAGGAGATGACCAGCGACTTCACCCTCCTGCTCAGCGACGTCTCCGACTCCATTGACGCGCAGTTGTGGAGGAAGGCGTCGCAACATGCAGCTGCTGAAGATCTGCGTGCAGGTGCCGACCTCCTGCACGTCTCTCGCGAGATTGAGAGGTGCACCAAGGCCGGCGAGTTCGGTCTGATCGGCCTCACCGTCGCCGTCACTTCTGGAGGCCAATGGCCGCGGGCCCGACTCCGTGAAGCAGGCTATGTGATTGTTGCAGAGTGCCCGCGATGCGGGGGGGCTGCAGAGACATTATTTCATTCGATACGGAGCTGTCCAAAGAACTGTGGTCACAAGGACTACGATGACAGCGAGCACCTCATCGAGCAGGCCAGGACGAACTGGGAGGCGAGCCCGTCATTGTGGCTCAGAGGAGTACCGAACCGCCCTGATACCTGCCCAGTTTTCGACGAGGAAAAAGAGCCCGTTGCATCTGAATGTGGTAGCTTCGCTTCCGCCCCCCGCGATGCCGAAGGTTTCGTCACTGTCTTCGGGGACGGTTCGGGTGGTGAGTTTTCGGATGACCCTCGGCGTCGCAGGGTAGGAGCTGCGATAGCTGCGCTCGATGGAAGCCCGTTCGACTGGGAACCGTGTGCGGGGTTTTCGATAACCGTCCCTGGGAAAGTCCAGACTGTCCCCCGAACGGAGCTCACAACGTTCGCCGAGGCCCTCGAGCGCACCGTAGGAAAAATTAAGATATATAACCTACCACCTCCCCATCCTTAGAATCTGGTCCCAAGGCGAGAGTGCGCGCGAGCTTCGGAATGGTGACCTTTGGACCAGGATCTTCAGGGCTGCCAAGGGGAGGAGCGCGGAAGTAATTGTGGAGTGGGCCCCGTCCCACGTTTCGGTTGACGAGTTGGATTGTACCAGTGAGCGTTAAGTTTTCCGTGCTGTCGGCAACGAGTGTGCCGATGCGCTCGCTCGAAGGGCGGCCCGATTTAATTGGAATGCATTCACCCTCGGCGTTGTCCCAGAGACCGACCGCAGGGACGCTGAGGCGGCTTTGGTCCGTAGGAGGGCGCGTAGAGCCTTGGACGAGTGTGTACACGCCGATCCCTGGACCGCGGCTCGCCCCGAGCGCCCCGAGGTGCCTCCCGTGCCCGCCTTGGCCCGAGTGCTGACATCGTCCGCCCACGAGTGGCGGAAGGTCGGCCCAACATTCGTGTGTTTGTGCTGCTCTCGATTCGAGACGAGAGCTTCAATCAAGCAGGCTGCCCTCACCAGGTGCCAGGCCAGGCCAGTGGGCGACGGTATTTCTCCGTTGAAAGGGGCCCCAAGAGATAGGAGGTCAGAGCCTCCACCCCTCCCACCGCCTCCAGTTTTGGGGGCGATATGGCCTGACTTTCTGTGCTGCCTGCGGTAAAACCGCCACCTGTGACCCCAAGTGGCTTGTCGGCCGTTGCACCCCCAGCAGCAAGGGGGACCAGAATCTCACGAGAATTCAGAACGGCCGCTAGCCCCACCCTGGGGGACCGCCGCGTTTCGTCCGCGATGCCCTGCTCGCCCGCCTCGCGGGCCCGACGCCTGAGCAGCCTCAGGACCGCCGCGGGGAGGGAGGGGCTAGCAGCAGTCAGTTTCCCGCCGCCCCCTCGGCAGGTATCGGGGCTTGTGCCGCCCCAGTCGAGGGCTCGGTGGAGGAGGAGGTCCCCGCTCCGTCCTCCCTCGAGCCTCCCCCCCTCGAAGGAGGATATTCGCCAGGCCCAGGAGCTCAGAGTTGTGTCCCAGTCCCTCCGCCTTTTGGAGGCTGCCCGCGGTGGCAGCAACGGCAGAGGTGATCAGGGCTCTGAGTCGGGGTCAGATTAATCCGTTCAATGTTTTAGACTTCTGCTGTCTTTCATGCTCGCATTCCTCGCATTCCTCCTCCTCCTCCTCATCATCATCCTCTGCCTCATCCTGCTCCTCCTGCTCCTCCTCCTGTTCCTCGTCCTCCTCCTCATCCTCCTCTTCTTCCTCCTCCTCCTCCTCCTCACCACCATCACCATCACCATCACCATCACCATCACCATCACCATCACCATCACCATCATCACCATCATCACCATCATCACCATCAATCATCATCATCATCATCATCATCATCATCATCATCATCATCATCATCATCATACTCACCACCATCATCATCATCATCATCATCATCATCATCATCATCAGCATCAGCATCATCATAATCAGCATCACCACCACCATCATCAACATCGTCATCATCATCACCATCACTATCAGCAACAGCATCATCATCATCACCAGCAACATCATCATCACCACCACCATCATCATCAGCATCACCAGCACCAGCATCCGCATTATCAACATCATCAACATCATCATCAGCATCATCATCATCCGCATCATCAGCACAACCATCAGCAGCATCACCATCACCATCATCACCAGCAACATCATCATCATTATCTTCATCATACTCATCCTCCTTAACATCATCAGCATCATCATCATCATCATCATCATCATCATCATCATCGTCACCATCATCATCCTCAGCATCATCACCATCCTCAGCATCATAAACATCACCAGCCGCATCAACATCATCAACCTCAACCTCATCATCATCATCATCATCATCATCAACATCACCAGCATCATCGTCACCACCATCATCATCATCAGCATCATCATCCTCATCATCATCATCATCATCATCAGCAGCAGCAGCATCAGCATCATCATCAATCTCATCATCATCATCATCATCATCACCAGCATCAGCATCATCATCATCATCATCATCATCATCATCATCATCATCATCATCATCATCAGCATCGTCATCACCATCATCATCAGCATCATCATCACCATCAGCCACAACACCATCAGCATCACCATCACCCCCCCGCACCAATCCACCTCCTCCTCCTCCTCCTTCTCCTCCTCCTCCTCCACCTCCTCCTCCTCCTCCTCCTCCTCCTCTCCTCCTCCTCCTCCTCCTCCTCCTCCCCCTCACCCTCCTCCTCTGCCTCCGCCGCCTCCTCCACTGTCTCCTCCTCCTCCTCCTCCTCCTCCTCCTCCTCCTCCTCCTGCGCCTCCTCCGCCTCCTCCCCCCTCTCGTCCTCCTCGCCTCCTCCTCCTCCTCCTCCTCCTCCTCCTCCTCCTCCTCCTCCTCCTCCTCCTCCTCCTCCCCTCTCCTCCTCCTCCTCCTCCTCCTCCCTCCCTCCTCCCCCTCCCTCCCCCTCCTCCTCCCCTCCCCCCCCCCTCCTCCTTTCCCCCCCTCCTCCTCCGCCGCCTCCGCCTCCGCCTCCGCCTGCGCCTCCGCCTCCTCCCCGCCTCCTCCTCCTCCTCTCCTCCTCCTCTTCCTCTCCTCTCCTCCTCCTCCTCCTCCCTCCTCCTCTCCTCCTCCTCCTCCTCCTCCCTCCTCCTCCTCCTCCCTCCTCCTCCTCCTCCCCTCCCCCTCCTCCTCCCCTCCCCCTCCCCCCTCCTCCTTCCCCCCCTCCTCCTCCGCCGCCTCCCCTCCGCCTCCGCCTGCGCCTGCGCCTCCTCCTCCGCCTCCTCCTCCTCCTCCTCCTCCTCCTCCTCCTCTTCCTCGTCCTCGTCCTCCTCCTCCTCCTCCTCCTCCTCCTCATTCTCCTCCTCCTCCTCCTCCTCCTCCTCCTCCTCCTCCTCCTCCTCCCCCTCCCCCCCTCCCTCTCCTCCTCTTCTGCCTCCTCCTCCTCATCTTCTCCTCCTTCTTACTACTCACAGTTGTCTTCTTTCTGCTATTATTATGCTTCCTCTCAATATTATAATTGTTATGACTCCTCCTTCTTCCTTTATATCTCCCTCCTATTCATCTTCTTATTTGTCTTATTCCTCCTCCTCCTCCTCCTCTTCCCCGTCTTCCTCCTCCTCCTCCTCCTCTTCCTCCTCCTCCTCCTCCTCCTTCTCCTCCTCCTCCTCCCCTGCCCCTCCTCCCCATCCCCTCCTCATCCCCCTGGAAAGGGTCGCATGGCACTGCCGCGTCCATCCAGGGGCCGCGTCGGAGAAGGAGGAGGAGCAAGAGGAGGAGTAGCAAGAGGGGAGGCTTCTTGTCCCGGGCATTGCCGGAAAGAGACCCCGAAACGGCTCCCTGTCTGGCGGCGGGAGAGGAAACATGGAAAAGTTTCATATCCTCTCTGTAATTACGCTCCTTCCGGGTTGAGTCTTCCTGTCGCGGAGCGTCCTTACATCCCGAGTTGTTGGCTCCATAGGAGCATCTGTGGAAAGATGGACCCTCCACGCGGCACCCACAACTGCATATAGCTGGGTCCTTCGCCAGGATAACTCCCGACTCTGAGCGCGGGCCACGAGGGGGTCTGCGCAGGTCCACTGGCCCCATTGGGAGCTCCACCGAAGACCCCAATCGCAAGGGTCGCATAGCACTTCCGCATCTTTTCCTGGGCCGTGTCGGAGGAGGCGGAGGAGGAAGAGGAAGAGGACTCGGCCCGGCCAAGGCTGCTGGGTGGTGTACAATCGCCGATCTCTGGTCGGACTCCAGCGTCGCGAGGATCAACAAGCAAGTCGCAAAAAACGGCTGATTAACTTCAAGCCCAGCTCGATATGCGAGCATGCCGCGAAACAATGCCAACTGAACAGGGCGGCGCCGCTGTAAGTGGTGCGCCCAAACTTGGCGGAGACAAGCCCCCTTCACAGGAGCACGCGATGCAACAGCGCGCCGGGTCGGACGAGAAAAGGGTGGCAAGGGGCGGGGGCTCCTCCTCCTCCTCCTCCGCCTTCTCTTCCTCCTTTCTTACCCTTCCTTCTCCTCCTCCTCCTCCTTCTCTTCCTCCTCCTCCTCCTCCTCCGTCTTCTCCTCCGTCTCCTCCTCTGTCTCCTCCTGCTCCTCCTCCTCCTCTTCCTCCTCCGTCACCTCCTCTGTCTCCTCCTCTGTCTCCTCCTCCTCCTCCTCCTCCTGCTCCTCCTGCTCCTCCTGCTCCTCCTGCTCCTCCTGCTCCTGCTCCTGCTCCTGTCCTCCTCCTCCTCCTCCTCCTCCTCCTCCTCCTCCTCCTCCCCTTTCCCTTCCCCTTACCCTCCTCCTCCTCCTCCCTCCTCCTCCTCCTCCTCCTCCTCCCCTGTCTCCTCCTCCCCCTCCCTCCCCTTCCTCCTCCTCCTCCTCCTCCTCCTCCTCCTCCTCCTCCTCCTCCTCCTCCTCCTCCTCCTTCTCGTCCTAATATGCATATCCTCAGGACGGTCTCTGGTGTGCTCCCAGGCCCACAGCAGTCTGTACCCCGAGGAGAGTTATTCATGTCTTTGTGTGCTCTGAAGTGGGCCTCCGATTATGTCATATACATCACTGACAACAAAGCTGTTTTTGATGGGTGGCACAGCGGTCGTGAGATGTCCCCCTCAGGGGAGAATGGAGATCTTTGGGCTGAGGTCGGCCGAGTAATGGCCACCCGTGTGAAAGGTCATGTAACTGTTCTCTTCACGCACAGTCATATGGGGGCCAAAGGGATGTTTGAAGGGATGGCGCAATCTTGGTTGGTCCGTGGGAATCTCACTGCCGATGAGCTTGCGAGTGACGGGGGCTGGCCAGCACCGTCTCCCTCAGCACGTCCGTGGCCCAATCCTGAAGTTAGAGCAGCAAATGTTTTGGATTCGCATGCGTATTTTGAGGGCAACTTTGGATGCGCTCGAGGCGGAAAAAACCTTTCTGAGTGAGTCCGCACTTGCTGTGAGTAGAGGTCGGCACAAGCGGCGGGGGGGGAGGGCTCCTGTGGGGCCTGTGGGCGGCGTGAGCACTGGTGAAGGAACTGCCCTCCATCCTGCTCTCGGCGCGCCCGTCCTGGGGGTGCCCCCTCCGCCGTCGGCCGAGGCCGTTTCAATTTTCGAGACCAGTCACGCTTTGGACGATTCGGGGCGTCGATGCCGCCGCTGTCGAGGTTCAGCCGCAGCGTCCCTGGTCCGAGCGTGGCGGAAAACTCAATGTTTCAAGCTTGTTGCAATTAATGGCTCCCTTAGAGGACTTCCCGAGGGGGCGAGGATACACATTGCTGGGGGGCTCACCCACCCCTCCCATAAAATGCGGCTGCATCAGGACCTGGGAATCTGGTTCTGCGCGTCTTGTGGGATGTATGGGGATCAGCAGTTGCGAGGGCTCGGTAAGCTGTGCCCCAATGAGGTGACTGGCAACCGTACCGAGTATTTGAAGCGAATCGAGCGGGGCCTTTTTCCCAAGGTTTACAGTAAAGCCGAGCTCGCGGCTAGGGCTAAGAAGCCCAGGACCCACAAGGGGTCCTAAAGGTGGTTTTGATTCTGGACTTCGTCCTGGGACTCCTGACTCCTGACTCCTTCTCGTCCTCGTTCCTCGTCCTGGTCTTCCTGGTCTTCCTCCTCCTCCTCCTTCTCCTCCTCCTCCTCCAGGACCCAACGTGAAAGCAAGGACTCGCCCCTGCCTTTCTTTGGGCCAAGATTGTTTGGAAGTCTATATTGGATCATTCTGTTCATAACCCTCACCCGCAGCCTGCTCTGCTATCGCTCGCTCGGCCAGTTCTCGCCAGCCCCCCTTCGTCATGGGCTGACGCGCGAAGACCCTTCGCGGCGGCCCGATCATCGCTGCACCGCATAGGCTGGGCGTTTGCCACGCCGCTCCTTTCGACCGACGCCTCGGGCGGAAGTTGGCCACTCACGGCCTTCTCACCTAGGTTCATCGAGACCAATCTCCGCGATGAGTGGCACAAAGGTCAACTCGGTAACGTCGCCGCAAATATGGGGCTCCCAGCTGGCACCATGCTGGATTTGAGCGTGACCAGGCGCCTAATGCTGGAGAACAGTTTGCTGCGCCAAGAGCACAGCATGTTACTTTCATTGCTGTGCCCAGCCTTGTGGTCTTGTGACCAGCTGAGGAGAGCAGGCTATCAGGTGCAAACGACATGCATTTGCGGAGGTCCTTCCGATTGCATCTCCCACGGGTTGCATCACTGTCCTCGCACCGCCCCTCTGAGGCAACATATGCTCACAGAAGCAGATCGAATTCTGCTTTCGAACCGCCGCCGCAACTTCCCGCTTGTTTGCGGATTCGTGGAACTTCCTAGCCCAGTGGCGATGCCGCCGCAGGGGTCAGGAACGACCCCGTTCCAATTTTGGTGCGGCAACCCATCACTAACAGTAGAGCAAGCCTTTATTGGCGAAGTTTTTACCGACGGCTCATGTTTCAAGGACGGTCCGCACACGTATCACGCGGCTTGGTAGTCAATTTTCCAATTGACGGCCGCCGGAGAATTGCTTGCTGCACTTTGGGGCGCCGCGGGGTCGGATTATCCCCGAACTTCACCGGCAGCCGAGCACATCGCAGTTCTTGCCGTCATGGAGCACTGCCCCCAGGTGTCCCTTATATACTTGGATTTCTTAAGCCTTATTTCGATGTTTGCCGCGCCTTGGCACAGCGTGGCAGCACGTCAGCATTGCTGCGTTGACCTCAATATACAGATTCGCCCACCTGGGGCGCAGGTTTCCGCATTGTGAACGTCCCAGCACATGTCGACCCAGCATCGTTGCCCCAACAGTCACCCGACTGGCACAGAGCCGCTGGCAGCGAATTAGCGGACCGTTTCGCGAAAAAGGGCGCTCTGTCTTTACCTCAGCCGTCAAAGGCCGAGAAGGAAAGCTGGACCGAAGAGTCACCGACCCTTCGGAGGTATGTTTTGTGCGCCGTGCAGGCGCTTCTCCTCTTCCCCAAACCGGCTCCCTCCAAAGCCATGAGCTCGATGTTCGACAAATCGCGCAGGGAGGAGGGCTTTGTCGCAGGGATTGGCGCCGCGCGGCAGGCGCTCCCACACCCACCTCCGCCCCTTCACCCCTGTCCCCGCCCTGCCCCCTCCTGGGCATCGTTCGGACGGCTCGGGGTGGGATCAAAAGTAGCAGGCGCAGGAGGCGAAGCGGCCCGCGGACCGCGCGGAAAGCGAGTGGAAGGAGCATGCCGATGAGCACGCTGGGCAGTCCGGCGTGGAGTGGGTGAGACAATGGGCTCCCCCAGACCAGTGGGATATATAGCAGGAAGGACATCGTGAGGACGATGCCGAGACTGATGCGTAGGTTATGGGCGACGTTTTCGGAGGAAGGTCATCAGGCTGCGCAGCTGCCGATGATGCCACCACCGTACTGCGGAGAAGAAGGCGGCGGAGGAGGCGAGGGAGGAGGCGGCGGAGGAGGCGATGGTGGAGAACAAATCGAATAACCACGTCAGAAGAGGCAGAGGCAGCAGCGCGGTGGCAGGTTCAAGAATTGGCAAAATGCCAAGCATGCCGCGGAGCGACAAGGATGGTTTACCCAGTTCCTGGCAGAGAACCCCGGCCCGCGGAGGCGCAACTAGATGAGGCGCAGCCGTGGGCCTGCCAATGGCTTAGCGCGTGCGCTATATATATATATACACACCCAAAACAACCAAAAACATACACAGTGTTTTGTTGATCCTCAAACCCTAAAACAACAAAACAAACAAAAAAACACAAATACACAGCACTTCCTTGCATCGAGGGCGCAAACCACTGTGTATATTTGTTTTTTGTGTGTGTTTATTGTGGGGAGCAGGAGGAGGTGCAGATGGATGAGGAGGAGGAGGAGGAAGAGGAGGAGGATGAAAAGGAGGAGGATGACGAGAAGAAGCAAGCGATTAATGATTGATTTGTTGTTTTGGTGGTGTGGGGGGGGGGCGCTGGGGGGGGCGACCATATAGCTCGCCCCTACCCCCCCCCAGCGCCCCCAACGATCATCTTTCTCTTCCTCTTCCTGCTCATGTCCCTCCGGCTCACCCAAAAAACCAAAAAAATACACAGTGTTTGGCGCCCTCGATGCAAGGAAATGCTGTGTATGTCAGTGTTTTTTTTTTTTTTGTTTGTTTGGGGGGGGGTCTGATAATCAACGAAACATTTGTTTTGGGTTTTGGAGGCCCCATGCTCGCAGAGCCCTCGGCGAACATGGGGCTCCTAAAACAAGAAAAAACAAACAAACACACACACAAAAATACACAGTGTTTCGTTGATCCTCTGACCACAAAAAAAACACACACAAAAAACAGTCCCTTGCATCGAGGGCGCGAAAAACTTTTTTGTTTTATGGATTATTGTTTTTTTTTGTTGTGTAACATACTATTATTACTATTATTTTTATGGGAAGCATAAGGGTGCTGACAGGGAGGCCGCGGCAAACATGGGGCTCCTAAAACCAAAAACAAAGCAATAGTGTTTCGTTGATCCTCGGACCAAGAAACAACACAGCATTTCCTTGCACCGAGGGGACACCAAACACTATATATTTTTGGGTTCTTTTGGTGTTATGATTTGGGAAGCAGAAGGTTGCTGGCAGGGAGGCCGCTGCGAACATGGGGCCTCCCAAACCACCAAAAAATGTAACAACGCAGTGTTTCGTTGATCCACAAACCAAAAAAAACAAAACAAAAATACACAGCATGTCCTTGCATCGACGGCGCCAAACACTGTGTATCTTTGGTTTTTTTGGTGTTTATTGTGGGGGGCAGGAGGAGGTGCAGATGGATGAGGAGGAGGAGGAAGAGGAGGAGGATGAAGAGGAGGAGGATGAGAAGGAGCAAGCGATTAATTATTGATTTGTTGTTTTGGTGGTGTGGGGGGGGGCGCTGGGGGGGGGGGGGGCGACCATGTATACTGCTTAGCGCCTGCGTTCCAATGCGTTTGCTGCGCTGCGCTGCGCTGTAAGAGCGCAGAAAAGCAACGTGGCCTTCCCAGCGCTTTGCGCTGTAATCCTAACCTCATCCCTCACGAGCGCACTGCGCTATACTCCTGAGCTCATGGCACCTGACGGCGGCGACGAGGAAAGGGATGCGGAGGAGCGAAGGGGTGGATGTTATTGAGGAGAGGTCAGGCGTGAGGAAGAGCTGGGGCTCGGAGGACAGCGCGACGCGGTCGGGATCCGAGAATCGGATATGGAGGGCCCAGGCGAAGCGCTAAACGCTAAGCGCCAAGCGCTGCGGGGGGGGGGGGGGGGGGATGAAAAATTTCACCAGCTGGCGAAAAGCAGCGCTAACGCTATACCTGCGCAACGCAGCGCAGGCCACCGGCGGCCCGATCGCCCCGCCAGCATCGCTGAATTTCCGCATCACTTGCGCCCGTCTGAGACCCATTTCCTCGCCGCGGACATCGCCGCGGTCATCGCCTTGAACTCGCGGCCCACCGCTTCTCCCCATCGGAAGCCCTTGTGCAACATCCCGCCGCTCTTTTTCGGAATCCGCACCTGCATGCTCTCTCGCGAGTGCCCCGCGTCGAACTGCGCGTTGCTGGCCTCCAGGCTCGGCTTGGCAGGCGCATGGTGCTTGAGCGACTTGGCAGGTGTGCGGATGTTCATCTTAGTCTTAACGGACCCCCCTGGAGTTGCGACCGTCTCGTCTTCATCCTCCGACGCCGCTGCAGTCTGCGAAGCGCTTCCAGTCGCTGCATCCGCCTTCCTCTTCGCAGTCGCCTTCTCCTCCGTCTGCGCCTTCGCCTTCGCCTTCGCCTTCGCCTTCGCCTCCGGCTGCCCATCCATCTTCGCGCCCGCCGTCGAATGCTCCGCCGTGGCCTTCGCCGCCGCCCCCCCCCCCCCCCACTTTCGCCTGCGCCTTCTCGAGCTTGGCCTTCAGCTTCTTCTTCGCGCCCCCCCTCGCCCGTGAGCTCCAGGTGACCTGTCACAGAAGGCGCAGGAGCTGGCGCAGAAGCCGCATGGGGGCGGCGCGGGCTCTTCAGCGGCCGCAAGCGGCGGCGCAGGCGTAGCCGCAGGCAGCGGCGCATGCGCAACTGCATCAGCGCTCCCGCCTCCCTCGTCGGCGCTAGCGTCAGCTAGGGCGAAGAACTCAGCACTGCGAGACCGCATCGTGCTGAATCGCACGCGCCCGTCGTCGATCTGAAGACGGCGATGGCCGCGCATGGCGCCTTCGAAGCGCAACCCGCAGCGTCTGCCGTCAGAGGGCGGCAGCCCCCCCATCATCATTGCATCCAGTAAGCGGTCTTGTCGATCCGATTGCCGCTGGAGCTCCTGCGAGAAGCTGTTCGCCATGCCCTGCAACCGGCGGCCCAGGGTGCCGCCGGGCAAGTGCAACTTTGGCACATCACATGCTGTCGCCCCGTTGCCTCTAGAACTGGATGTAGCGGCCATCGCTTCGATCATCGTAGTATCGATGTTGCTCGAAACTGGCAGCGCCCCGTCGGCGTCGGCCCGGGCGAAGGTCGCGGGGCGCTTCTCCTTGCGCTGCGATGGGGGCGGCGGCGCCACCTCGATAATCTCGATGGGGGTCTGCAATTTCCGCACCCGTGCTTTCCAGGCACTCTTGAGTGCGTCAAACGTCTGGATCTTCTTCTCCTGGCTGGCGCGCGCCTTCGTGCCCCCTGTCTGCAGGATCAGGCACGCCGACAGCGTGCGCTTCGCAACCTCCGATGGCGCCCTCGCCCCCGAGGCCGCCGCGCGGTTGCAGAGGGCCTCCCTGACTTCGAGTGGCCGCCCCCGCTGGTTCGACATGGCGCCCCGCTCGGCCTCTGTGAAGTAGCCGAGCACCGCCCTGAAATCATGCATCGGATTCCGTTTCTTCGTCTCCATCGTTTTCTCCTTCTTGGCGGCGGCCTTCAGCGACTCGGCCACTGCGGCCAAATCGCTTGCAGCGAAGCCCACTTGCGCTGCGAGCGCCAGCAGGTCTGGCGCCTCAGTCGAACTGAGGGTGGCCGTCGCCGAGCGCGCAGGCGATCTGAACGCGCGCCTCAGAAGCGGCGGCGCGCGCGCTCGCTGGGGCCAGCTGCAGATGCAGCTTTGTCGCCCCGAGGCGGGCCCGCAGATCCCTGTTCCGATCCCCCGTGGCGTCGCGGCCCCAGGCCCGGCTCTGCGGGCCGCGGACGCCGCCCAAAACGAGTCGCTAGCCCCGCGGGCCGCGCGGCAGCTCGCGCGCGCTCGAGCCACAACGGTGGCAGTGCGCGCGACAGCGCTTTGCGCTAAAGTGGACAGCGCCACGCGCTTGCGGGGGTGAGGGGGAGGAGGGGGCAGAGGAGGAGAAGAAGGGGGAGAAGAGGACAGCGCCATGGCGCTCATGCGTGGGGGCACGCGTGGGAGACGCAACTGGAGCGCAACGCGCTTAATTGATGTGGGGCGCAACACGCTTGAAATCCAGAATGGATCGCAGCGCTCTTTTATACTGGAGCGCAAAGCGCTTGATTGAACTGAGAACATGAAAGCGCGAAGCGCATGATTGAATTCAAACTGGAACGCAACGCGCTTGGTTGGAAGGGGCGCGAAGCGCATGCAGCGCAACGCGCTTGGCATTCGCTGGGCAACGCAAAAACAACAAATCGCTATCTGGGGCAGACATAACGCAACAACATAGAAAAACGTGGCTGACCAAAACATTAAACTTTGCATTCGCGGCGCGATTTTCTGCGCATTGTAAAATTACAAGACTTAGAGTGGTTGAAGATAAGGGGGAGTTCGGGGATAGAGTGGCTTAAGATAAGGGGGAGTTAATCTTTAAACAACAAACGAACAAACAACGAACAAACTGTCTTAAACAACTTCAGCCTAACTTCCACAACTTCAACATAACTACCATAACCTAGTTGTGCACATCTCCGCCGCGCCTCAGCCGGAGGCGGGGCGCCGGCGGGGCACCGCGCGCCACCGGCCGCCGGTCAGGAATCATTTGGCCCGGCCGCGCCTCAGCGGGGGGCGGGGCGCAGGCGGGGCGCCGCGCGCCGCCAGCCCCCGGTCAGGAAACATTTGGTCCGGCCGCGCCTCAGGGGGGGAACTTTCTACTCGCCCGCCCGCGCAGCTTCGCCTCGCCCGCGCGCGCGGCACGCGCGAACACGAAACCGAAACCGATTTCCCAGTGGGGGGGCTCTCCGCTCCACTTCGATCTCACCCCCATCGCCTCCGACTCTACGTGTCTGGGGATCGGCCGCGCTCTCCGCGAGGAGCGACAAGGGCCCCCCAAGCAGCCTCGGCGACAACATTCGGCATCGCGAATTTCCTGGCACATTCGGAAACATCTGCTTCGACTTGGGCGTCGCGGCCCAGCCACGATCGCTGGGTTGGGGCTTGCTGGCAAATCCGTAATCACCCGCTGCGGCACGTTCTGGACCTAGATTGTTGCGGCTGGGGGGGGGGGGGGGGGGCAAATCGCGCCCCCCCACTCGGGCGCCGTCAGAACACCGGTTAGCTGGACAGCTCACCCGTGCACTGCGGCAGCGCCCCGCGGGGCGAACAAATCGCGCCCCCTCAAGGCGCCCGAGAGACACCGGTTAACTGGACAGCTCACCGGTGCACTGCGGTTGCGCCCCGTGGGGCGGACAATTCGCGCCCCTTTTGGGGCGCCTGCAGAACGCCTGTTTGCTGGGCAGCTTACCGGCGTCCTGCTGTTGCTTCGACCTCGTGGCAGCAAGGAGCGTCTCGGACTCTGTCACTGGCCCGCTGCCGCACCGCACGCTCGGGTTCTAGGTCGTTGCGACCGGCGGGGCGGACAAATCGCGCCCCCCCCCCCCCCCCCCCGCATCCCCATTGCGCTGCTTAGCTGGGCCGCTCGCAGGTGCACTGGCTAGGGGTAGCAAGCCGCCCCGACCCTGTGGCGCCCGGTGAGCTTCCACAGGACCTCCCTACATGGCTAGGGGGTCTGCGTCTGACGCTATTCTGGGGGATGCCACTTCATCCTCCGACCAGGCGATGTGACACGCTTCGCGCCTCATCAGTTGCTGGGTAGGCGGCGGCGTGATCTGTTGCGAAGCCACCGCCGCCTAACCGAATGCGACGAACAGAGGTGGCTGTCTAGGGTATGTCGACCACGCGTATCACCCACAATTACACGGTGCCTTCAACGGTCCCCGCCCAGGCTCTGGGGCGACGCGGGTTGCCACCCCAACCTTCACGAGCACCGCATCAAGGATGGGCGAGCCGATGCGCCCCATCCGACTGACTGGGACATGCCTACCCTCAAGGGCATGAGCGCTGCACTGCGATCCTCCTCCTCCTCCTCCTCCTCCACTTTTTCCCCGTCCCCCCCCCCCCCTCCCCCTCCCCCCCTCCCCCTTCCTCCTCCTCCTCCTCCGCCTCCCCCCCCTCCTCTCCCCCCCCCTCCTCGCCCCCCCCCCCCCCCCCCCCTCCCCTCGAGCCGCTTGGGCTCGAGCCATTTTGGCGGGGCTCATCCCCCTGTGCTTTCACGAAGCGCGCGAGGGACTTTGCCCGCGCACCCCGCCGAGGAAGTGCGCGGCGCCGACTAGGGCAGGAGAGAATTCTTAGCATCCAGTCTCAGCCATGGCGCCTGGTGCTCGACTGTGGCCTCGCTGTTCGTCGTGCCAGACCTGCGAGTGCAATAGCGTCCTGACTCGTAACCTGTGCATCTGCGGTCACTGTGGGGAGGAAGTCGTGGTTGTTCGTCCAAAGTCCACCGCGGGGCCGAAGGTGCAGTTCGATCTTCAGAATGAGAAGGAGGAGTCCGCCCTCGCGCACCCGAAGGGGATCCTCCGCGCCTCAAGGAGCTCTTCGCCAGCGCACGGCCCGAGGGCCGGCAGCATGAGCGGCCTAGGGCGTGGCAGTGGCAAGAAGCCGCCGCGGCGTAAGCAGCCTACCGAGGGCGGCAGCCCAGCTGAAGTCGCCCCCCTGCTGGCCCGTGCAGCGGCGGTCACCTGCAACGGCAGTCTCAAGAGCACGCTGCAGCAGCAGGTCGTCAAGCTGGAGCGCGAGGCTGAGGACTCCAAGCAGCAGGAGACCTCGGCCGTGGAGCTACTGCGACGAGCTGACGGAGTGTTTCGTGACGCAGATCACAAACATTCCCAGGCCGTGTCCAACGTGCTGCGCCTTCGCAGCTCCCTCGAAGCGGCGGAGCTCAAGGGGGCGGAGTTGTCCAGGCAGCTGGCCCTGGCAGCCCTTGCCAGGAAGGCAGCGGCCGCGGCTGTGGCTCACGCCGAGGGCGTGGGCAGCGCTGCTGGGGCGTCTGGTGACGACACGGCCATGAAGGCCAACGATGACAAGCGTATATTTCACATTTCATGGGATTCAGATTTCTTCAGCAAGCTGGATGAGTTGGAGTGCGAGGGGGGCAAGCGCGCGGGCCCCAAGGAAATCCACGAGCGCTTGCTGGCCACGGAGAAGGAGATGTCGGCCAAGGAAACGGAGGTCCGTGATTGGTTGACTCGCATGGAGAAGTATCGCGCTGAGATCACCGAGCGCCTCGCGAAGAAGCGGAAGGTGAACTCCGAGGATGGAGGTGCTGGTGGCGATGGAGGCGCTGCTGCACCTGTCGGCGGTGGCGGCGACGGGGCCCCTGCGGGCGAGCCCCGCGCTGAGGCGGCCAGCGGCGCAGCCGCCGCCGCCGCGGCCGCCGCCGCCCCACGGGCGACGGCGGCCCAGGCGGCCGAGGTCGAGGCCGAGGCGCAGCGCCTCTCCGCAGCCAAGTTCCCGGCGGAGCAGCACATCGGCAAGGGCGCGAAGGGCCGGAGGCAGAGCGGCAAGGGCAGGGGCCAGTCGCCCGCAGGTGCGGCCGCTGCGGCTGGGGGGGCTGGCGCGGCCAGCTCGTGACTAGCTTCTGCAGCGCCGAGCGCCGAGGCGGCGCCGGCTGCGCAGGAGCCTGATGCCGCAAACGGGGAGCGCAAGAATGGCGTATCACGCTAATTCTACGCCAATGAGTCCTGCATGGGGGATATAGCCTGGTCGTACATTGAGAACTCCGACTATGACTTCTATGCGATAGTGGAGACGCATGTGCATCAGCAGGCTGCATTACGTCGTTGGGAAGGTAAGGACAGGGGTCGTGGCCTACGTACAGTATTCAATCCAGCTCGACCGCGTGATAGGCATGTGTCACTGTCACACGAAGAGCACGCCAATGAGGGTGGAGAGTGGTTGCTCGCCAAGAACCACCTTCGCGCTCATCGTCTGCCAGCTGTCCGAGCTGCGGGTTCACGGCTCATGGCGCCGTCTCGCAAGGCGCTGGATGGCTTCTCTGTCATGCTCGTCCACTTCCACGGTTTCTCGATCGTGATCATCACTGTCTACGCCTTCCACAGCATGGGGCTTGGAGGAGCGAGTGTAAGCAGATTTCAGCGACTGTCTGCACTGTTGCATGCCCTTCAGCTCCCATGGCTGGTCATTGGAGACTTCAATATGAGCCCTGCCGCACTGACCAAGACAGGGCTCCTGCAAAATATTGGCGGCATGATAGTAACAGCATATGTTGAAGCGACATGCCTTCTGTCCACAGGCACGCATATAGATTACAGCATGTGCATTATAGCTGCTAGGCCTTTCATCCTACAGGTGCTTCCAATTGAGTCAGTCCCTTGGAGGCTCCATATTGGCTTGGAGGTGCAGTTTCGGAATTATGGGCATCAGCTAGTCACAAGAGTTATGCAGGCTCCAGGGCGTCTGCCCCAGGTTTCGCGCCCGTCGTGTCTGCCCACTCCTGGTTCGAAGTCAAGCGTAGCTCGTGCGCGTAGGATTGTGCCGCAGCAAGCAGCAGTGGCTTCTAGAAGTGAAACATTTCACACCTTGTATGGGGATTGTGCTCAATCTCAAGGGGAACAGCCAGCAGATGTGAGCCCGAGGGGCGAGCCCACCTCTGTTGAGGCTGATGATGTAGATTTTGATGAGTGTGAGTTTGGGTTTGAGTTTTTCCCCATATCCTAAGATGGGGTTCTTGTTATTACTTGGGCGCCTCCTACTCCTCCTCCTTCCTCCTCCTCTTTTCTCCTCCCTCCTGTCGGACATACTCAGACTTGCTCATTCACAGACTTACTCATACTCAGACTTACTCATACTCAGACCTACTCATACTCAGACTTACTCACACTCATACATACTCATACACAGACTTACTCATACACAGACTTACCCACACCCAGACGTACTCATACACAGACTCACTCATACCCAGACTTACTCATACACAGTATTAGTCATACTCAGACTTACTCATACCCAGACGTGCACATACACAGACTTCCTCATACACAGACCTACTCATACCCAGACTTACTCATACACAGACTTACTCATACACAGACTTACTCATACTCAGCACCCCTGAGGGGAGCCGCCAGGGGTGGTTGCACGGGCTCGTTCGCGGCCATTTTGTGGGGATGTCTCAGGCGGTTTGCGTGTTTCTGGGCCCAACATCCTTCGCTTGGAGAGCAGATTGTGAGGATGTCTCAGGCGGGGCGCTGGTTTCAGCACCCCTAAGGGGAGCCGCCAGGGGTGGTTGCACGGGCTCGTTCGCGGCCATTTTGTGGGGATGTCTCAGGCGGTTTGCCTGTTTCTGGGCCCAACATCATTCGCTTTCTGAGCAGATTTGGAGGATGTCTCGAGCGAGGCGCTCATTTCAGCACCCCTAAGGGGAGCCGCCAGGGGTGGTTGCACGGGCTCGTTCGCGGCCATTTTGTGGGGATGTCTCAGGCGGTTTGCGTGTTTCTGGGCCCAACATCCTTCGTTTTCGGAGCAGATTTGGAGGATGTCTCGAGCGAGGCGCTCATTTTCACCCCCCAGGTGGGCCAGATTTTGAGGATGTCTCGATCGGTTTGCTTGTTTTGGTGGCCAGGCTCGTGGGCGCAGATTCTTCTCAGGATGCCACAGGAGGCTCCAACAGGCTCCAGGAGGCCCCAGGAGACCACATGAGGTCCCAGGAGGCATCAGGAGGCCACAGAAAGACTCAAGAGGCCACAGGATGTCCCAAGAGGCTCCAGGAGGCCCCAGGAAGCTCCAGAAGGCCTCAGGAAACCACAGGAGGCCCCAGGAGGCAACAGGAAGCGCCAGGAGGCCTCGGAAGGCAACAGGAGGCCCCGAGAGGCCCCAGGAGCAGGAGGCCTCAGAAGGCAACAGGAGTGGCTCCAATCCCATGTGTTTTACGTATGCTCCTATCGATTGGGCCTCACCTGGAGCACGATTCTTTGATGTTCTACGTATGTTTCTATAGATGGTCCTTCTCCTGTGTACACAATCCTAAATGTTTTACTCATGTTCCTATGTATTGGGCCTCTCCTGGGGCACGAGTCCTTGGTGTTTTACGCGTGTTCCTATAGATTGCCCTTCTCCTGTGGCTCTAATCCGCAATGTTTTATGTACGTCTGTTGCTATAGATTGCGCCTCTCCTGGGGCACGAAACCTTCCTAGGAGGTCCCAGGAGGTCCCAAGAGGCTCCTGGAGACCCCAGGAAGCCCCAGTAGGTTTCAGGAGGCCCCAGGAGGCCCCAGGCTCATGCACAGAGACGCGCTCGTACTACTGAGGCTCATTCACACTCCAATTCATTCGCAGTTAGATTGATGTCCAGACCGTCACAACTGAAGCCCGTTAATATTCGAAAGCTCTTGCGCCTAGACATTCACGGCGGACAGGTCCATGCGAGTAGATGCGCATATGGGGAGCTCCACGCAGTGAATAATTTCCCCATATCCTAAGATGGGGTTCTTGTGATTCCCCATATCCAAAGATGGGGTTCTTGTTATTGGCGGACCGCGCCGGAAGGACACAGGACAGAACACCACACCCACCACTCATCACTCAGACTCACCACTCAGATTCACTCATCACTCAGACTCACTCATGCTCTCTCATCACTCAGACTCAGTCATCACTCAGACTCAGGCGATTCGCTCGTCTCAGCAATCTAAGGGGGGCGGCGGGGGGGTATTTCACGGGGTCCCGTTCGCGGAATTTTGTGGGGATGTCTCAGGCGGTTTGGCCATTTTCTGATCCAACATGTTTTGTTTTCGGAGCAGATTTGGAGGATGTCTCAGGCGATTCGCTCGTCTCAGCACTCTAAGGGGGGCGGCGGGGGGGTATTTCACGGGGTCCCGTTCGCGGAATTTTGTGGGGATGTCTCGAGCGGTTTGCCTGTTTTCTGTGCCAGCATCCTTCGCTTTCGGAGCAGATTTGGAGGATGTCTCGAGCGAGGCGCTCATTTTCACCCCCAGGTGGGCCAGATTTTGAGGATGTCTCGATCGGTTTGCTTGTTTTGGTGGCCAGGCTCGTGGGCGCATATTCTTCTCTGGATGCCACAGGAGGCTCCAACAGGCTCCAGGAGGCCCCAGGAGACATCATGAGGTCCCAGGAGGCATCAGAAGGCCACAGAAAGACTCAAGAGGCCACAGGATGTCCCAAGAGGCTCCAGGAGGCCCCAGGAAGCTCCGGACGGCCTCAGGAAACCACAGGAGGCCCCACGAGGCAACAGGAAGCGCCAGGAGGCCTCGGAAGGCAACAGGAGGCCCCGAGAGGCCCCAGGAGCAGGAGGCTTCAGAAGGCAACAGGAGTGGCTCCAATCCCATGTGTTTTACGTATGCTCCTATCGATTGGGCCTCACCTGGAGCACGAGTCTTTTGATGTTTTACGTATGTTTCTATAGATTGTCCTTCTCCTGTGTACACAATCCTACATATTTTACTAATGTTCCTATATATATATATATATATATATATATATTGGGCCTCTCCTGGGGCACGAGTCCTTTGTGTTTGACGCGTGTTCCTATAGATTGCCCTTCTCCTGTGGCACGAATCCGCAATGGTTTATGTACGTCTGTTGCTATATATTGCGCCTCTCCTGGGGCACGAAACCTCCCTAGGAGGTCCCAGGAGGCCCCAAGAGGCTCCTGGAGACCCCAGGAAGCCCCAGTAGGTTTCAGGAGGCCCCAGGAGGCCCGAGGCTCATGCACAAAGACGCGCTTGTACTACTGAGGCTCATTCACACTCCAATTCATTCGCAGTTAGATTTATGTCCTGACCGTCACAACTGAAGCCCGTGTATATTCGAAAGCTCTTGCGCCTAGACATTCACGGCGGACAGGTCCATGCGAATAGATGCACATATGGGGAGCTCCACGCAGTGAATAATTACTTGGACGCCTCCTACTCACTCTCCTCCTTCCTCCTCCTCTTTCCTCCTCCCCTCCTGTCGGACTTACTCATACTCAGACTTGCTCATACTCAGACTTACTCATACACAGACTTACTCATACTCAGACTTACTCACACTCAGACCTACTCATACACAGACTTACTCATACACAGACTTACTCACACCCAGACGTACTCATACACAGACTTACTCACACCCAGACGTACTCATACACAGACTCACTCATACCCAGACTTACTCATACACAGTATTAGTCATACTCAGACTTACTCATACCCAGACGTACACATACACAGACGTTCTCATACACGAACCTACTCATACCCAGACTTACTCATACACAGACTTACTCATACACAGACTTACTCATACTCAGCACCCCTAAGGGGAGCCGCCAGGGGTGGTTGCACGGGCTCGTTCGCGGCCATTTTGTGGGGATGTCTCAAGCGGTTTGCTTGTTTCTGGGCCCAACATCCTTCGCTTGCGGAGCAGATTGTGAGGATGTCTCAGGCGAGGCGCTGGTTTCAGCACCCCTAAGGGGAGCCGCCAGGGGTGGTTGCACGGGCTCGTTCGCGGCCATTTTGTGGGGATGTCTCAGGCGGTTTGCTTGTTTCTGGGCCCAACATCCTTCGCTTGGAGAGCAGATTGTGAGGATGTCTCAGGCGGGGCGCTGGTTTCAGCACCCCTAAGGGGAGCCGCCAGGGGTGGTTGCACGGGCTCGTTCGCGGCCATTTTGTGGGGATGTCTCAGGCGGTTTGCTTGTTTCTGGCCCAACATCTTTCGCTTGGAGAGCAGATTGTGAGGATGTCTCAGGGGCGCAGCACCCCTAAGGGGAGCCGCCAGGGGTGGTTGCACGGGCTCGTTCGCGGCCATTTTGTGGTGATGTCTCAGGCGGTTTGCTTGTTTCTGGCCCAACATCCTTCGCTTTCGGAGCAGATTTGGAGGATGTCTCGAGCGAGGCGCTCATTTCAGCACCCCTAAGGGGAGCCGCCAGGGGTGGTTGCACGGGCTCGTTCGCGGCCATTTTGTGGGGATGTCTCAGGCGGTTTGCTTGTTTCTGGGCCCAACATCCTTCGCTTTCGGAGCAGATTTGGAGGATGTCTCGAGCGAGGCGCTCATTTCAGCACCCCTAAGGGGAGCCGCCAGGGGTGGTTGCACGGGCTCGTTCGCGGCCATTTTGTGGGGATGTCTCAGGCGGTTTGCTTGTTTCTGGGCCCAACATCCTTCGCTTGGAGAGCAGATTGTGAGGATGTCTCACGCGGGGCGCTGGTTTCAGCACCCCTAAGGGGAGCCGCCAAGGGTGGTTGCACGGGCTCGTTCGCGGCCATTTTGTGGGGATGTCTCAGGCGGTTTGCTTGTTTCTGGGCTCAACATCCTTCGCTTGGAGAGCAAATTGTGAGGATGTCTCAGGCGGGGCGCTGGTTTCAGCACCCCTAAGGGGAGCCGCCAGGGGTGGTTGCACGGGCTCGTTCGCGGCCATTTTGTGGGGATGTCTCAGGCGGTTTGCTTGTTTCTGGGCTCAACATCCTTCGCTTGGAGAGCAGATTGTGAGGATGTCTCAGGCGGGGCGCTGGTTCAGCACCCCTAAGGGGAGCCGCCAGGGGTGGTTGCACGGGCACGTTCGCGGCCATATTGTGGGGATGTCTCAGGCGGTTCGCTTGTTTCTGGGCTCAACAGGGAGGGAAATGACAGGAACGAGGATGAGGAGGAGGAACAGGAGGAGGAGGAGGAGGCGGGGGATCGTGAGGAAGGGCATGGGGGTGCGGAGGGGGAGGGGGAGCAGGAGGATGAGGAGGAGGAGCAGGAGCAGGAGAAGGGAGGGGGCGGAGGAACAGGAGGAGGAGGAGGAGGAGGAGGGCGCTTTGCTCGAAGGTCCTTGACGCGAGCAGAACGTTTGTTCCGAAGTCCAGGACATATATATATATATATATATATATATATATATATGTATTCATAGGGGGTGACTGCGAGGGGGGGGGCGGTGGTTGTGTGCGGGGATCGTTGGAAATGCTCACCGTGGCACTATCCTCCAACATGACATGCACTTATGGCCTTGTGTGGCTAAACGCTCGTCTTACACATCCCACTGCCAACTATCCTACAACATATGCACATGTGGGAAGCTCCAAAGCTACCACGGGCTGAAAAGGGGAAGGCCTGGCAGCTGAGGAGGGGGGATGAAGAGGAAGAGGCTCGCATTCAACCATACTCAAAGCTCACTCTGACTCATACGCAATCGCTCGCATTAGGGGTCACTCGTCTTCGTCGGCCCTGTCGCCCGCGTGGACGCGCTATTGTAGTCGACCGCTCATGAACAGACGCTCGCCACGGCATGACATAAAACATGAGATGCACATATGGGGAGCTCCACGCAGTGAGTAATTTTGAAGGGCTGCAAGATGAGGAAGATCCGTGGGCTCAGGAGCTCAACTTCTGCACCGATTCTGGCCTCAATGCGGCCCTTCATGAAGGTCCTTCTCGCGCTGGGGTCCAGGTAGTCCTGGGGTCCTGGGCTCTGTTTTTTTTTTGGGGGGGGGATCTGCCTCTGGTCCCCTTCCTGGCCCGTCTCCTGGGGGGGGGCGCTCAGTTGGTTGGCCGTCTGCCGGCTGACGAGATCCTGGGCTCCCAGCATCCAATGCGGCTCGAGGCCCCAGAGGCATCGGACGGGCGCCCTGGGGTTGAAGGCAGCTCGGGGGCGGCCGACAGTAGCACGCAGCAGCAGATCTCTTCTGAGCATGGGTCGAGCTCTGACCAGAATGCCCCAACCTTCCACATTCCTGAGGCCACGTGGGGGCGGGTCCGTCAGGAGGTAGGTTTTATGTCTGGCTCTCCGTCCCTTGAACCGCTCTGCCCTGCCCTGCGTTCCTCCGTGGCATTTAGGCTCGCACCCGCACAGCTGTCTTTAGTTTCAGGCCTCTACGCCACTTGGGTGTCTTCTGTCAAATCCACGATTGCCAGCCGCCATGCTGCCCCGCTGCATGCGGGGCCCCCCAGTGCCTCGCCCCTGCGCGATCGGCTGAGTTGCTGGCGGGCGCAGCCACACACACTCCTGTATGCGCTGGCTCATCACCGCCGCAAGAACAACGGGGAGGCCCAGCAACGTCGTTATCGTGAATCGGTGAAGCGGCACGCCGATGCCTGCCCTGAGCGTGCACGCGCTGTTCTATTACCAAGCAAAAATCTCGAGTGGCATGAGTGGCAGGCAGCTCACTCTGATATTGGCGCGGTGTCTGTGTGCAAACTGGAGGGCGTCGTGCATGGAGCTAAACGGATCTGCAGTAGGGCTCAGAGGCGAGCCGTTCAGCAGTCCTTGGGTGAGTTTCAGGAGTTTGTTGCCGACAAGAAGTCGTTGGGGATTTTACATCGATCTCTGTGTCCTACGCCTTTGGTGGACCTTGAGTATGAGCATCAGGGCCAGGTTCTCTGCCGCCCTCGTGGTATTATCGACGCCAAGTCAACTAAGTGGCGCGACAAGTGGGCGCCTACCCCACTTGATGAGGCCATGGTAAGAAGAGTTTTCCAGAAGGTTGAGGATGCTGTGGACGGCGGCCCGCTGCAGCCCATCAGTGCGCACGACATCAGGGTGGCGCTGAAGCAGATGAAGGCATCCACGGGGCAGGGGATTGACTTCCTATCGCCAGTTGATCTGGAGAGGCTACCAGACACAGGACTTGCTGAACTCGCGCTGCTCTATACAGCGTGTGAGGCATGTTTGCGCTGGCCAGGCCAACTTCCTTTGATCTTGGGGAGGGCCCCCCCCGAGAAAGTGCACAAATTTCGGATCATCGGATTGGTTCCGCTTCTCGGCCGCCTCTGGTCTTTGATCAGAGAACCACTGGTTCGAGGGTGGTCGGCTGAGACAGAAGAGCGCTGGGGCGCTGCTGTACGCGGCAGCTCCAGTGTGAGGGAAGCGCACCTCCGCGCTATTCAGGAGGAGGTCTGCGCCCGCTTGAACGTTCATGTGGGCCATGGCTTAGTTGATACCGATGGCTTCTACGACTCGATCGAGTGGCCGTGCTGAGTAGATTCCGCACTGGAGATGCAGTTCCCGCCAATGATCTTATACATGGAGCTCCTCCAGTGCGTGTCGCCACGGGTGCTCAGTCAATTGGGGGCGACATCGGCCCCATTTCAACCCACTCGCAGCATTGTCCAAGGGCTGCGATCGGGCACTAGGTTCGGTCGCACGCTCACTCATTTCGTGCTGAAGCGCGTCGTTGAAGATCACCCTTTGGCGAGTCATCGAGCGTGGGTTGGGTCGACGACCTTTCGCAGCATATTCGGGGTTCACGAGCGCGCGTTCGTCTCGGGCTGAAGGCCTGTATCTTGGACACGTGCAGGTCCCTGGAGGCCAGCAAGTTACGTGTGTCCCCGGAGTCGGTGGTCATGTGTACTGATGTGGCTGATGCGAGATGGGTGGCTCGAGCTGTTCGACAGGCGGGGTGCCGCGTCGCGGCCCAGTCTCAGGCCAGCTCCCTTGGAGTGGACCTCAGTTGCGGAGTTCGAGCTGCTCGTTCCACCCGCAACAAGAGGGGCGCCAAGCACGGGGGCATGAGTTTGAAGATCGGGGGGTTCGCCAAGGCGGCGCGCCGCTACAAGGCTGCGCGCCGCCTTGAGCTCCAGGGCGCGCAGTCTGCAGGTACCTGCGGCTTCCAGGTGCACGGGGCCTTCGGCCAGAGGCTGGCGCAGGCGCGGCGGCGGCTGGGGCTTGCGGCGGCAGATGCTTTGCAACGCTGTTGGCGACCCGAGCGCCACAGCAGGATCCAGGCGTCAAGCTCCCCACGCAGTGTCTAGACATGTATTTGTCCATTTGGCGTGATCATCCTGATGCACGGTCAGGAGTATCTCGTATTTGGCATTCAGTTGTTGAGCAGCTTCGGGGGGTTCCTGAGCGGCATCGCGCCAAGTATGTGCGAGGCCCAGTGTCAGCTGCAATTCTACATCTAATAGAGTCGGGGTGGTCTGTGTCCTCGGCTACGGGGTGGGGTATCCCAGAGCCCCGCGAGTTTGCAGGCGACGAGTGGAGATTTGATGATGCGATGTACACTGGAGTGAGGGCCTTAGACAGTGATGCAGGTGTTCTCAAATATGTCTCCGATGTTGCAGCGTCGGCATTGGCTGCAGGCAAACCAGCATTATTGTGGTGGAGGCCTGCAGGACGGATCCGATGTCGACTCCTATCGCGTTTTGATTCAGCATATACATAATGTCCCTCAGAGGTGTCATCGGCTCAGTGAGGTCATGTTGCCGAGATCCCACGCTTCGCTGGCACTGACAAGTGCCCTCGCTGCCAGCATGAGCCTGAGACGCCTCTTCATCGCAGTTGGGTGTGCAGTTATAGCATCAATAAGGAGGCGCACACCATGACGGAGGATTTAGTGTATCAAGCCACGGTGCAAGCGGAGGCAGAGCCAGCCTTCTGGCTACGGGGATTGCTGCCCTCCCCATGGGTGGCTGTCCCGCCTCCTGCTCGCGCCGATGCCTGGGTAGTGACAGGTCCTTTTGAGCTGGGTCCAGGGTGCCTCGGACACGGCACGGGCCAAGTTCCGCTGCTGCTCTTTGGTGATGCCAGCGGCGGCCCCGACACTGCCATCGCCAAGTTTCGCCGCGTCGGCTGTGCCATCGCACGTTTCCATTCGTTGGAGCCCACGGTGTCCATAGCAAGGACAATCAGCGGGCCGCTCTGTGGCGACCGACAGGCTGTCCGCCGCGGCGAGCTACGGAGTTTGTTGCTAGCCGTTTGGGCTACGAGCGGTTTCGTTGCATATGTAACAGATTGTGAGCCAGTCATCAAGGGCTGGCATGCCAGATGTGTTGAGTTCCCGAGCGGGCCCGACGAGGACCTGTGGGCCCAGCTCGGACAGCTCATGGAGAATCGTGGTTTCAATTCTGTCTCTGTGATTTTCGTGCACTCGCACCTCGGGGGGGCTGAGATCCATGCTGGTGTTGCTTCGAGGTGGGCGGTCACTGGCAACGCAAGTGTGGATGTTGTGCAGGAGCTGCAGCCAACGCAGCCCGCTTGCCAGAGTCTCTCCGCCAGCGTATCCACATTCACGAGCGGAAAGCGGGGCTTGTGCGTCTGCGCCTGTTGAGGGCGACGACCGACGCGATGGAGGCCGATGCGGCCCCTGGTGCGCAGGAAAACGCATCATCCTCCCCCGGCCCTCGTCCTCCCTTTGCTGCTGCTCTCTCCCTCTTCTCTACCTCCCATGTTCTCGATGAGAGTGGGAGGAGGTGCGGCTGTTGCGGCGGATCGGCCAGCAGGGCCGCAGCAACCAAGTGGCGCCAAACAGAGTGTTTCCAGCCCGTCACTTATAATGGTTCCATCCTTTATAAGCCCCCCCCCTAGCACGTCTGCACATAGCGGGGGCTATGCAGTATCATACACATCTTAAGCTCTGGTATTGTAAGTTGTGCGGTTGCTTTGCCTCCGGGGTCCTACGTGAACTTGGCAAGGTCGGTAGCAGGCGTGTCACCACACATCGAGCTGTATATCTCGATCGGATTTCGCGTGGTTTATGGCCTAAGGTTTTAAGTGCACGTGGGAAGCAGAGCCGTGGTCGTGTATAATGCCTTCATGTGTAATTCGCCACGTACTGTTGGCACGGTTGACTCTGTCACATGGTCATACTCGTACTCATACTCATACTCCTCCACCTCCCCCTCCCCCTCCTCCTCCCTCACCCCTCCCCCTCCCCCTCCCCCTCCCCCGTCCCCCTCCCCCTCCTCCTCCTCCTCCTCCTCCTCTTCCTCCTCTGCCGTCCTCTGCCTCTCTGCCTCCGCCTCCTCTCCTGCTCCTGCCTCCCTCCTCCTCCTCCTCCTCCTCCTCCTCCCCCTCCCCCTTCCCAACTATCCTGCTTCCCCTCCTCTTCCTCCTCCTCCACCTCCCCTTCCTCCCCGTCCCCTCCCCCCCTCCTCCTCCTCCTCCTCATCATGCTCCTCATGCTGCTGCTGGCTGCTCCCTCCTCCTCCTCCCCCCTTCCTCCTCCTCCTCCTCCTCCCCCCCTCCTCCTCCTCCTCCTCCTCCTCCTCCTCCTCCTCTCCTCGTCCCCCTCCTCCTCCTCCTCCTCCTCCTCCTCCTCCTCCTCCTCCTCCTCACTCCTCATCACCACCATCAGCATCAGCATCCGCATCAGCATCAGCATCAGCATCAGCATCAGCATCATCATCATCATCATCATCATCATCATCATCATCCTCATCCTCATCCTCATCCTCATCCTCATCCTCATCCGCATCCTCATCCTCATCATCAGCATCATCATCGTCATTCGCCATCATTATCATCATCATCATCAGCATCATCAACATCAGCAACAGCACCATCATCATCAGCATCATCATAATCAGCATCATCATCAGCATCAGCATCATCACCACCACCATCATCAGCATCATAATCATCAGCATCATCATCAGCATCATCATCATCAGCATCATCGCCAGCATCAGCATCATTGCCAGCATCATCATCATCGTCAGCATCAGCCGCATCATCAGCATCATCATCATCATCATCACCATCATCATCATCATCATCATCATCACCATTACCATCGACATCACCATCATCAGCATCAGCATCATCAGCATCAGCATCAGCATCAGCATCAGCATCATCATCATCATCTTGTCATCATCTTATCATCATATTATCATCATCTTATCATCATCTTATCATCATCATCAACATCATCATCACCATCATCATCATCATCATCATCATCATCATCATCAGCATCAACATCACTATCTCCATCATCCGCCTCCTCCTCCTCCTCCTCTCCTCCTCCTCCTCCTCCTCCTCCTCTCTCCTCCTCCTCCTCCTCCCCTCCTCCTCCTCCTCCCTCCTCCTCCTCCTCCTCCTCCCCTCCTCCTCCTCCTCCTCCTCCTCCTCCTCCTCTCCTCCTCCTCCTCCTCCTCCTCCTCATCCCCTCCTCCTCCTCCTCCTCCTCCTCCTCCTCCTCCTCCTCCTCCTCCTCGCCTCCTCCTCCTCCTCCCCCTCCCCTCCCCCTCCACAATTACACAATACGAAAATACTCGCCCACTTCCCCTGATGGCGTCCCGAAGATATCCGACACCCCCCCGCGTGCTGTTTTTTTACACACAGGATTCCCGGGAAACCGGTTTTCGCTTGCCTTTTTTTGCAAAATGCTGCTCTCGCTGAGGCGCCGGCCTCATTTCTGCTCCCGAATCGTTCCGAATCGTGCTCCCGCTGCAGCGTGGGCCTCATTTTCGGATCTGTGTTTGGCCTCCGTCGTTCAAGATGGCGTTCTCGCCCCAGCGTGGGCCTCTTTCTCGCGCGCCCATCCGCCCGCCACCACCGCGCCGCACCACCACCACCACCACCGCCACCACCACCACCACCACCACCACCAGCACCACCAGCACCACCTGCACCAGCACCAGCACCAGCACCAGCACCAGCACCAGCAGCACCAGCAGCAGCACCACCACCACCACAACCACGCACACACGCACGCACGCACGCACGCGCACCACCACCCACTACGCACGCGCGCGCGGAGCCACAGGTCCGCTACGACACGCGTCCGCGCATAGAGAAATCAGCGCCATGGTAAGGGATGGGAGGGAGGGGTAGGACGTCAGATATGACGCGAGCGCACCCTAGCTTCCCCTCTCCCCCTCCTCCTCCTCCTCCTCCTCCTCCTCCTCCTCCTCCTCCTCCTCCTCCTCCTCCTCCTCCGCCTCCCTCCCCCTCCCCCTCCTCCTCCTCCTCCTCCTCCTCCTCCTCTCCTCCTCCTCCTATTCCTCCTCCTCCTCCTCCACCACCTCCTCCTCTCTCCTCCTCCTCCCCGCTCCTCCTCCTCCTCCTCCGCCTCCTCCTCCTCTTCTCCCTTCCCCTCCCCCTCCTCCTCCTCCTCCTCCTACTCCTCCTCCTCCTCCTCCTCCTCCTTCCTCCCTCCTCCTCCTCTTCCTCCCCCTCATCCTCCTCTTCCCTCCTCCTCCTCCTCCTCCTCCTCTTGTCGTCCTCCTTGTCGTCCTCCTCCTCCTCCTCTCCTCTCGCTCCCCCTCCCCCTCCACCTCCCGCTCCTCCTCCTCCTCCTCCGCCGCCTCTTCTTCCTGCTGCTCGTCTCCTCCCCCCTCATCCTCCTCTTCCTCCTCCTCCTCCTCCTCGTTCTCGTCCTCGTCCTCCTCCTCCTCCTCCTCCTCCTCCTCCTCCTCCTCCCCCATCCTCGCCGTCTTCCTCCTCCTCCGCCCCTTCCCCCTCCTCCCTCCTCCCCCCCGCCTCATCCTTCTCTTTCTCCTGTTCCTCCTCCCCCCTTCACGAACATGATCATGATCACAATCACCATCACCATCATCTTAATCGTCTCCATCATTATCAGCATATCCATCAGCATCTGCATAAGCATCATCATCATAATCAGTATCAGCATCATCGTCATCCTCGTAATCATCATACTCACCAACAACATCATCAGCATCAGCATCATCATCAACATCATCATCGTGTTCACCATCATCATCACCACCATCACCATCGTCATCGGCATCATCATAATCATCTTCTTCCTCATCACCATGATCAGCAACATCGTCCCCAACATGCTCAGCATCGTCATCAACCTCATCACCATCATCAGCAGCATCGTCACCATCATCATCAACATCACCATCAGTGGCATCAGCAAACTCAGCTTACGTACGCGTCGTCATCATCACCATAACCATAACCATCATCATCACCATCATCACCACCATCATCATCATCCTCATCATCATCAGTATTATTAGCATGATCATAAACATCATCAACCTCCTTACCACCACAAGCATCATCAAGATCATCAGCATCATCATCTTCATCATCATCATCACCATCATCAGCATGATCATGATCATTGTCATCATCACCACATAAGCATCAAGACCATCATCAACATAATCACATTATTCCTCTTCCTCCTCCTCATCCTCTTCCTACTCCTCCTCCGGCTCCTCCTTCTCCTCCTCGTCCTCCTCCTCCTCCGCCTCCTCCTCCTCCTCCTCCTTCCCCTCCTCCTCCCCCTCCTCGTGCCCGTCCTGCTCCTCCTCCTCCTCCTCCTCCTCCTCCTTCTCCGTCTCCTCCGCCTCCCCCTCCTCCTCCTGCTGCTCTTCCTCCACCTCGTCCTCCTCCTCTTCCATTTCCTTACAACTAAATTCTGAGTCCACTTTTGAGGGCGGGCTGGAGTCCAGCCGCTGGACGTTTCGCCTGAGACTTCCTCACCAAGTGTTGCCCGGAAGCTTAAAACGTGCAACAGTTTCACATATGGAGGGCGGGTGGTTTTCAAACTGTGGCTCTCGCCTTAGCGCCGCGCACACTCGTTAAGCCAACATTGCAAGAGCTTCACGCGTTGAGGGCGACTGGTTTTCAACATGTGGGTCTCGCGTTGGTGCCGCGTGTATTTGTTTCAAAAATGTCCAGAAGCTTCACGGATTAACGGCGGTTCCTTTTCAATTTGTGGCTCTCTCCGAAGCGCCGCACACATTCGTCTATACCACTTCCGAGAATTCCACGGTTTCCCATGACCAACGCACTACAAGCGGTGTTCCGGAAAGATACAGGATTACGCGGGCGCAACAGTTACGTTGATTCGCAGTGATGACTCGTCAGGCTCGTCAGGACACAACAGTCAAGTTGATCCGCGGCGCTTGAATCCCGAGAACAATGTTGTGACAAACTCCAGAATCTTCAAACGCTTGTCTTTTGACGGGACAGTTCCCTCAATGGAGGTGAACTGTTGTAGGAACTTATGAACAGGGAGCTTGGAGGGATGGTTTCTTCCAGCATCGTTAATGGCTCTTAGGTTTCAACTGGTCCTCGCCCTTCTCCTCCTCCTTCCCCTCCTCCTCCGTTCTGTTTCCTTCTAGATACTTTTCCCTGTCGCACCCCGAGGCCAATTGTTAGGGCGGGTTGTGCGTTTCGCCTGAGACTTCCTCACCCTTTATGGCCCTGAGGCTTAACACACAGCAACCGTTTCACATATGGGGGGCGCGGGTGGTTTTCAAACTCTGGCTCTCGCCTTAGCGCCGCGCACACTCGTCTGAATCATGTGCAAGAGCTTCGCGGACTGAGGGCGACTGGTGTTCAACATGTGACTCGAGCCTGAGTGCCGCGCACGTTCGTTTTTAACAACGTGCAACGAGTTTCACGGATTGAGTACGACTGATTTTCGATATGTGGCTCTCGCCTTAGCGCCGCGCGCATCCGTTTACAACATTTGCAAGAGTTTCACAGGTTGAGGGCGGATGTGTCTGAAACTGTGGCTCTCGCCTCAACGCCGCGTGCATTCATTGTAAAGTTTGCAAGAGCTTCGCGGGTTGAGGGCGGTTTCTTTTCAGAATGGGGCCCTCGCCCTAGCGCCGCGCGCATTCGCTTATGCAATTCAACAGAGCGTCACGGGTTTACATGATCAGCGTACTACAAATAATGTTTCGGAGAGGTTCAGGAGTATGCGGGCGCAGCAGTTACATTGATTCGCGGTGCTGGAGTCCGAAGAAGGGAGTTCTGGCACGATTTCAGCTCGCCAAGACGCAGCAGTCAGGTTGGCCCGTGGCGTTGGAATCCCGAGTACAATGCTGTGACATGGGGCAGGGGATTCGAACGCTTGGCTTCCGACGAGGCAATTCCCTCAACAAAGATGGACCGTTGTAGGAGCCTGTGCAGAGGGGACTTGGAGGGATGGCTTCTTCCAACATCGTGAATAGCTCTTACGTTTAAACTGGTCCTCCACCTCCTCCTCCTCCTACTCCTCCTCCCTCCCCCGCCTCCTCCTCCTCATTTCCTCCTCACGTCCTCCTCCTCCTCCTGCTCCTCCTCCCCCTCCTCCCTCCTCCTCCTCCTCCTCCTCCTCCTCCTCGTCCGACTCCTCCTCCCTCCTCTCCTCCTCCTCCTCCTCCTCCTCCTCCTCCTCCTGCTCCTCTCCTCCTCCTTTTGTTCCTCCTCCTCCTCCTCCTCCTCCTCCTCCTCCTCCACCCCCCCCCTCCTCCTCCTCTCCTCCTCCTCCTCCTCCTCCTCCTCCTCCTCCTCCTCCCCCTTCCTCCCTCTCCTCCTCTTCTTCCTCCTCCTCGTCCTCATCTTCTCCTTCTTCTTATTCTTCATAGTTGTCTTATTTGTGATTTTCTTTCGCTTCTTCTTCTGATTGTGTTCCTTCGTCCTCCTCATCCTCTTCATCTTCCTCCTATTCCTCTTCTTCTTCTTCGTCGTCCTCCTCCTCCTCCGTCTCCTCCTCCTCCTCCTCCTCATCCTCCCCCTTCTCACCCTCTTCCCCCTCCTCCTCCTCCTCCGCCTCCTCCTCTTTCTCCACCTCCACCTCCTCCTTCCCCTCCTCCTCCTCCTCCTCCTCCTCCTCCTCCTCCTCCTCCTCCTCCTCCATTCCTTTCTTCTTGTCGCACCCCGAGGCCAGTTTTGAGGGCGGGCCGGGCGTTTCGCCATATACTTCCTCACCACTGGTGACCCTGAAGCTTAAACATCGGCAACAGTTTCAACTCTGGAGGGCGGGTGGTTTTCAATCTGTGTCTCTCGCCTTAGCGCCGCGCAATTTGGTTCTCAGCATTTGCAGAGGTTTCACGGATTGAAGATCACCCGGTTACAAAATGCGGCTCTCGCCGTGGCGCCGCGCACATTCGTATTAAACATTTGCAAGAACTTCACGGGTTCAGGATCACCGGTTTTCGACATGTGGCTCTCGCCTTTGCGCGGCGCGGATTCGTCTTAAACATTTGAGAGAACTTCTCGGATTGAGGGCGGTTCCTTTTCAAAAGGTGGCTCTCGCCTGCACGCCGCGCACATTTCGTTCATACAAATTTTAAGCGTTTCACGGCATCCCGCTATCAGCGTACCAGAAACGGTGTGGTGTTTCATGATCTTGCGGGTGCAACAATTGCGTTGGTTCGCGGTGCTGAAATCCCAAGGATGGCATGATCCAAGATCGTCAAGGCGCAACAATCAAGTTGATCCGTGGAGTTGGAATCCCGAGAACAATGTTTTGGAATGCAGATCCTTAAATGGAAATGAACCGTTGTAGGGGCTCATGAAGTCGGAGCTTGGAGGGAGGGTGGATTCCAACATCGTTGATGGCTCTTGGGTTTACACTGGTCCTTCTCATCCTCCTCCTCCTCCTCCCCCTCCTCGTCCGCCTCCTCCTCCTCCTCCTCCTCCTCCTCCTCTCTCTCCTCCTCCTCCTCCTCCTCCTCCTCCTCCTCCTCCTCCTCCTCTGCTCCTGCTCCTCCTCCTCCTCCTCCTCCTCCTCCCCCTCCCCCTCCTCCACCTCCTCCTCCTCCTTCTCTCCTCCTCCTCCTCCTCCTCCTCCTCCTCCTCCTCCTCCTCTCCCCCTCCTCCTCCTCTCCCTCTCTCCTCCTTCTCCTCCTCCCCTTCCCCTCCTCTCCTCCTCCCTCCTCCTCTCCTCCTCCTCCTCTCTCCTCCTCTCTCCTCCTCCTCCTCCTCCTCTCCTCCTCTCCTCCTCCTCCTCCTCTGCCTCCTCCTCCCCCTCTCCCTCCTTCTCTCCTCCTCCTCCTTCTCCTCCTGCTGCTCCTCCTCCTCCTTCCCTCCTCCTTCTCCTCCTCATTATCATCAAATTACTCTTCGTCTTCCTCTTCCTCTTCGTCTTCCTCCTCCTCCTCCTCCTCCTCTCCTCCTCCTCCTCCTCCTCCTCCGCCTCCGCCTCCGCCTCTGCGCCCGCCTCCTCCTCCTCTTCCTCCTCCCCTTTCTCCCCTCCTTCTTCTCCTCCTCCTACGCCTCCCCCTCCCCTCCTCCTCCTTCTCCTCCTCCGACTCCCCATCCTCTTCCTCCTCCTCCTCGTCCTCCTCCTCTTCCTCCTCTTCCTCTTTCTCCTCCTCCTCGCTGTTGGCGAATTGAATCAATGAACTGGTTTCCGCGGCGCCTCCTTGGACTGGGGGCGCCCGTGCCTCAAAGGAAGCGCCTGGCGGCGGGGCCGGAACCAACTGCACACACCTCTCCCTAATTCCCGTGTCTTGGGGATCTCGGGAACGTGCTGCGACAGACCGTACAGTGACCTCGGAATCGTCGAAGACCTCACCGCACGATCCATCACATCGCCGTCTTGGAACCATGGAGGCCAACCTCGGAACACGACCCAAGTCCCAACACCGTGCTGTCACCCCGAATTCTCACTGACTCCCCACATGTTGTCGTCACCACACCGTTTGGGCATCCTCGAATTTCGTCCGACCCGGGTGAGGCGAGTAGAAGAAAAGGGGAGAACAGAATGCGTGGCTCGATGGCCAAACGCGAGACTCAGACGCAACGCTGTTGCGTAGAAAAAATATAAACAGGCACTCGCTCGAACGACGACAATGTACGATCTGATCATATTACTGCTCCTGGTTGTACTGCCGCTGCACCTTCAAGTACGGTCCTTTCAATTGACTGCAGTCGGCCAAAAGCCTTGGTACCATACTTTCGGGGACATGTCGAGGGTGCCTGGACCAAATCAGCAAGGCATGATCAAGACAACAAAGAAGAAAACACGCACTGCATGAACGAAATGTTCGGTGGTCGGAGAAGATGTCCCTGGTCGGCGCTGGACGCGGCGCTGAAGGCGCAAGAAGTGGCGGAGGGGGGGATCTCCAGCAACGACCCAAAACTTTCACGCGAACTTCCCGACGTTCATGTGTGCAGTCGGGGCGCACTGCAGATTACGCCCTAGAGGACATAAGACACTTTCGAGGGCACCCCTTAATTACCAGACACATGACCCCTTGCTCAGGAGCAGAACAATAACGCCATAAACAGAAACTTTTCGCGCACCGCGCGGATTTCTTGGATCTGTGCTGGACCCACCTCCCTGGCGCGCGGAGCGCGATGGGGGCGGCGCCGAAGGCGCCGCCAGGGGGGCCCCGACGCCGATCCAAGAAATCCGCGCGGACCGTTAACAATTTCTGTTTATGCCGTCTGTCCTCCTTCGATTGCTTCTATGTGGCGGTGGGCGAACCTCCCTTTCGTAAACAACCCCTTTAGTGGAAACGGCCTGGCACCGAAACCGACGGACCTGGACCCGCAAAAACGACGGCCGCGGCGCCCTCTCGCGAACCGAAGACGGCCAGCTCGCTAATCGACGTGTCAAGGCAAGAGGCCTCTCAACCTCCGATCTATTGAGCCGGCCCACTGGCCAATCGGGGATCTTCTGACCCGGGTCAATCCAGACCCGGGTCAGCAGGAAACCCAAAACTGCAATGCAGGACAAAACAACTGCAACGCGGGTCTTCGCAAACCCGCCAACACGAGCGGCCGCCTCGCGGCCACGAGCGGCTCGCTAACCCGGGTCAGCCAGAGGGGGCCTTGGCAGGATCCTGCAGGATCTGGTGCCCTGGCTGACCCCCGCTTGCATTGACCCCCGTCTCAAGGCTCCCGATTCCTGGGACGGCAAGGGCCTTCTTCGAAGGGCCCGGGACCTTCCCAGAATGCTTCCCAGGAGCCCCCGGGGCCCTCAAGAAGAAGGCCCCTGCCTTCTTAGAGGCCCCCTGCCTTCTTAGGAAGCCCCCCGCCCTGGCTGACCCCCGTCTGCATTGACCCCCGTCTCAAGGCTCCCGATTTAAGGTCTGCGCGAATCTCCGGGAACGGCGCTGGAGGCGCCGCTAGGGGGCTCCAGCAAAGACACAAGAGATCCTCGCGGAACATCGAGAGTTGAGCATGGATCCTGCAGGATCTGGCGCTCTGGCTGACTCCCGTTTGCACGGACCCCCGTCCCTTAGGCCCCGGGCCAGGCCCGCCTGCGTGCCGCCGGCCGTGCTCTTCGGCCTCGGGCCTGCTGGCCCCGCCGCGCGCCGCGGCGCGTGGCCGCCGCTCTCTGCGCGCCTCCGCGGGGCCCGGGCGTCCTGGAACGCGCTCGAACGATCTGCGGGAGGGGGAGGAGGAGGAGGAGGAGGAGGAGGAGGAGGAGGAGGAGGAGGAGGAGGAGGAGGAGGAGGAGGAGGCACTGCGGGGAGCTGATTTTGACCCACACGGGCGGGCGCTGGTGGCCCCCGGTTGCCCTTCGCGTCTTGTTGCGCGGCCCTCGGGGATCACCCTGGCCTTCGTTGCGGGCCGCCATCGGCCCAGGCGACTCCCTCGTGGCTGTGCTTTTAGAGGCCTGGTGCAGCGGTTCGAGCCGAGGGGGTAAGGATTGGGGTAAAGAACCCTCATATAAGAAATCGTTGGACGCCCGAGCTGGATACGGAAAAAGTGAGTACAATGCCCAACAACAAATACTATCCAAATTCGACAGCGGCCGCTGTTGGGCAGGCGGCTTCTGTGTCTTCAATGAACAACGTCCGCGGCGGCGTGGACAGCGAGTCCTGTTCAAAATGAAAAAGGAACTGCTGTTGGGCATTGTACCCATCCTTTCCGTACCCATTCCGATCGTCCTGGGGATCCAGGGTCTGTAGAAGAAGAAATAAACATATAAACACAAACTTTTGGCGCTCCGCGCGGATATCTTGGGTCCGCGCCAGGCCCCCCTCCCTGGCGCGCTCCGCGCACCAGGGGCGGCGCCGGAGGCGCCGCCAGGGGGGCCCAGCGCCGATCCCAGAAATCCGCGCGGAGCGCCAAAAGTTTGTGTTCATGTGTTTTGGTTCTTCTTCGATGTTGGGCATTCTACCAAATGCTTTCCGTACGCATTCCGATCGTCCCGAGAATCCAAGGTCTGGACGCCAATGAAACTCCAGTCGTGGGTCGGCCATGGATGTCACTGCCGCCCTCGCCAGCTCAGGACTCCCCCAAGGACTGAGGCCTCCTGGGCACAGTCCTTCACAGACGCCGCTCCCGTAGGACCATCCTGGGACTGCCTGAGTCTTGGAGGCAGCATGGGGGTCTGAATTGGTTGGGACCCCAGAAGTAGAAGAAGACGAAGAAGAAGAAACAACCACGTTAACATAAGCTTTTGGCGCACCGCACGGATTTCTTGGATCCGCGCTGGACACCCCTGGCGCGCGGAGCGCGCCAGGGGCGACGCCAGAGGCGCCGCAAAGAGGAGGCCAGGCGCGGATCCAAGAAATCCGCGCGGAGCGCCAAAAGTTTGTGTATGTGGCTTCTTTTTCTTCTTCGAGTCTTGGAGGCCGCATGGGGGGTCTGAATTGGTTGGGACCTCGGAAAATCGACCACGAGGGTGGATGATGCCACATCCGTTCACAATCGGTCCCCGGACTCCTCCCCGGGTCCATCTGGTGCAATGCTTCACCCAGACATGTTTTTTTCGGACCCACGGCCCTAAAGGAGGCCCCCCGAGGCCGCAACGGGCAAAAACACCGCCTCGGACCCAGCGCCTCGAGCCTTTTCGCCCTTCCTGCTGGCTGGAACCAGTGCTGGGCCACCTCAGACCCCAGAAGGCTCCAACCATCCTTCTCCTTCTCCCTCACGGAAAGACCTGGCACAATGCCAAGCAACACATATATCTTCCCAGACCAGCAGCGGCCGCCGCTGGGCAGGCGGGCTTCTATCTCAAATGGGAAGCGTCCGAGGCGACGCCGACAGACAGTCGCCACTCGCGGACGAATCCTACCTTTAGGTCGGGCACGTCCCCCTGCAGGCGGATTTTGGCAGACACATGAAAACATAATCAAAAAATGCCCAAACATAACACAGCAATGGTAGAAACACCGTCCCCAGACTATTTGACTACTTTTTGAAAATTCCTCTGGTCGCTATTGGACGCTTGTTGGACGCTGTTCGGCGCTACTTTGAGCAAGGACCGACCGTCCCGGCATTCCTATAGTCCTACCACGACATGTTCATATAATCAAACCATTGTCCTAAGAACCGAAGCAATGTTCTTAGAACATACAAGCCCGATGTGCTAAGAGGCGACAACCTCAGACAGGCATGCTCTGAGAACACTTTGTGGAGACCACACCTTGGTAGGACTGAAGGCCTAGGACTAAAGGCTTGGTAGGACTAAAGGCTTGGTAGGACCAGAGGCCTAGGACCAAAGGCCCGGTAGGACTAAAGGCTTGGTAGGACTAACGCCTAGGACTAACTGGCCTGGGACTTGGTAGGGTTCTTAGAACTGACTACCTACCAGACCACCCCAACCCAACACGAAGACCCGAATTTCGGGTTGGGGGGGGTAAGGGTTCCACGCGTGTTTTTTCGATGTTCCCCGACCCCCCCCCCCACTGGAAATCGACGGTAAATCTGAGCCTTCGGGTTGGGTTGGGGTGGTTTGGTGGGTGGTGAAGAACACCCCCCGAAATGAGACCCCCCCCGAAATGAGACCCCCCCCAAATGAGGCCCTCCAAGATAGCCTGGAAGAGACCCCACCCGAAATTAGACCCCCCTCCCTTCTATTACGAAATCTGGAGTAGGGCCCTTAGAACACTGCTTGGCAGGACCAAAGGCCCGCCTCGACCCCACCCGGCCCGCGGACGAGGCAGCGCATCTCGGGTCGGGCGAAAGGGGGGGATAGCAAAGGGGGGGTTTGAGAATCAGCTCACGTAGCTGATTTTCCCGGCGCCTTCCGGCGCCGGAGGCGGCGATGTATCGAGGAATGGGCCCCTCGGTGAGGCCGCAACCAGCTGCATGCAGCAAATTTCGTAACCCCCCGTTTCCCAATCCCCCCCTTTCGCCCGGCCCGACAAAGGCCCGCCTCGACCCCACCCGGCCCGCGGACGAGGCAGCGCACCCGGCCACGGCCTGGGGGGGTCTGGGGACGATGTTTTGGAGGGTTCTCCCACGGGGGGGGTCTGAAATGGCTTGTCTTGGAGGGTCCAGACCCCCTCCCTTTTATTACGAAGTCTGGAGTATCGTTGTTGTTTTGTTGTCGTTTTCCCCCGCTTCTGTCTCGAAGCGGAAGCGGCCCACAAGATCACCAAAAACACGGTTTAGGTCCAGCCCCAGACTCAGGTCGGGCGCGTCCCCCTGCAGGCGGATTTTGGGCGATAGATAAGACATGCCCCGACACTGCTCACAAATATGCAGACCTAGGGAGGTAGAACCCAGACCATGCTTTGACACTATCTTTGCACATTCCTCCTGACGTGCTTTCGACATGTCCAGGGTGCCCCTCTCCCCCTCCACTTCCCAAATGCTCCATCTACTCACGGAAATCCACGTCTGTCTGTGCCTGTGTCCCTTCCTTCCTACTGGCTCCAGCAGGCCGCTGGAAGCGGGACCGTGCTGAGTGCGACGCATCGTACCCAGACCCCCGACGTTCTAATTTTGTTCGCAACATCTGCACCCAGAGGTCCCGACCGCTTCCCCGGGACCGGTTTCCCAGAGGTCCCGACCGCTTCCCCAGGGGCCGACAGTGCGGAAACACCCACAGTCGTGGTATTGTTCACGACAAAGGGGTAGAGTCGAACCTGGCCGGAAGAACATCCTTCGAGAACAGCTGGCCAAGACACACGGAGCATCCAAGGGTGCCCTCCCCAGGAAGCACAAGAGCAGCCAGCAGGCACGAATAACATCAGGGCACCCTCCCCGAATCGAACCCAGAGGTCCCCAGAGGTCTCGACCACTTCCACAAGGACCGGTGTTTCGCCCCGAGTCATTTTCTCACGCTCCCGAGGGCCGGCAAGGGCCCCGGGAGGCCCAAGGTAGCGAAAACCTCCCGAGGGGGTCTGGGCACCCTCCCCGAACCGACCTCGATCTCAGACCTCGGTCCGACTGAAACCTCGCCATTCGGGTCGCAACAGACGTCAGACCAGGATCCTCCGAGCCAACTCCAGGTTTCCCTCTGGACGCCCGAAGTGGGCACGGAAAAGATGGGCACAGTGCCCAACCACAAATGTTGACCCAAACTAACAGCGCCCTCTGTTGGGCAGGCGGCCGTCTGTCTCGAATGGACACAGGCCGCGGCGGCGCGGACAGCGAGTCCTGCTCGAAACGAACGGGAACTGCTGTTGGGTATCTGGGCATCGCTCGGACGTCCCTTCCCTGTGTTTTTGTTCGGTTTCGTGCGTGGTTTTCTCGCCAAATGATCAAGGATGCTCCTCGATGGTCCTCGCCGAAGGAAAAATGCCGCAGGCCTTCCCAGAAGGCGGCAAGGTTTCTGAGAAGCCCTCCCGCCTTCTGGGAAGGAGGAGGAGGAGGAGGAGGAGGAGGAGGAGGAGGAGGAGGAGGAGGGGGAGGAGGATGAGCAGGAGGAGGAGGAGGAGGAGGAGGAGGAGGGGGAGGAGGAGGACCATTGTACCCGCTCCCGAGGCGGGCAGGCCGGCTCTCTCAAGAGGCCTCTGGAGCGCCCGGCGCCGCCCCGAGGCTCGCGGCCCCCCCTCTTTGCCTTCGCATGCTCGCTCTCGCACCTCGTCCTCGCCGTCTTCGTCCTCGCCGTCGTTCTCGCCCACCTCCGGTCACTCGCCCACGTTCTCCTCCTCCCCCCAGCCAATCCTGCTTCCTCTCCCTCTCTCTCTCTCCATCTCTCCCTCCCGCCCTCCCTGCTGCCTCTCTTCCTCGCTTTCTCTGCCACGCCGCTCATCCCGCTCATCCGCTCGCCTCGCCAACTTCCTTCAACCTTCGCTTCTCTCATTCTGTTTCTCCATAGATGCCCCCTTCCTGCCGCATCCCCAGACGCGTCGGCAGGGCGGGCGGGGCGTTTCGCCCGAGACGCCCTCTCCACACATAATCCTGGGACTTCATCCTTTAGCACCAGCTAGTGCACGAATGGAGGGGGACGGTTTTCAAGATGGGTCTGTCGCCTTAGCGCAACACGCGTTCGTCTCAACACCGTGCAACAACTACAAGGATGGAGGGGGATGGATCCGAATTGGAGCTCTCGCCTGAGCGCAGGGCACGTTCGGCTCAAAAGCTAGCGCCAACTACAATGAAGAGAAGGGATGGTGTTCTGCAAGGGACTCCCGCCCCCGCGCTGCGCATCGCCTTGACACAGTGCCAGCTGCAGAGATGGACGGGGCGAGGATTTCAAGATGAAGCGCTCGCCTCAGCGCCATGCGCCTGAGCCTGAAATGCTTGCAGCATTTACCAAGGTGTACAGAGGTGGCTTCCAAACTGGTGTGGGGTTCTCGCCTTAGCTCGCCATCGCTCGGACGTCCATTTCCCGTCCATTCATTACCGCACGATGACCAAAAAAACTCATCGATGGTCCTTGCGGAAAACAATGCACACGTCCGAGCGATGCCGAGTACAAAGATGGAACGGGGTGGCTCTCAAAATGCTCCCGCCTTCGCGCCGCGCAGATTCGTAGGAGAAGCTTGCAACAACGACGCGAGTGGACAGCGGAACATCCTGGAACCTCACTCGCCATCGTTCGGACGTCCATTCCCCGTGCGTTTGTCGATGTCGTGCGTTTCTGTTGCTCGATGAGTCAGGATGTTCCGCGATGGTCCCCGCCGAGGGAAACCTGCGCACGTCCGGGCGACCTTGAACTCAAGGCTGGCAGCCTGAACTCGTGTAACAGCCGCACGGGTGGAGGGCGGCCGTTTTTTTTTTTTTTTTTTTTTTTTTTTTTTTTTGTTTTCTCTCTCTCTCTCTCTCCCTATATATATAAACTGGGGCTCTATCACTCGCTTGAGACTTAATCGATGCTGGTGGCCAGAAGAGTGAACTTAGGTCGGGATCCCCAAATAGTCAACACATACTAACAACACATCGTCCCCATAGTATTTGTTCGGAAAAGAACCCTGTGCGGACCTGTTTTTGGAAACACGGAAACGGCTTTGAAATGATGCATCCGGATTCGCTCGGAGATGGTTGTCCTTAGGATCGTTTTGGTTCCCAGGTCGAAAAAAAAGGAAGAAGAACAAACTATTGTGTTCTTTGGTTTCGACATCAAAGACCCCCCAAAAACCAAAGGAACATCGAAACAACACAAAAATCATCTCCCGGGGAGGTATTCGGAAAGAGTCCCCCAGGGATTGGTTTTTGGTTTTTGCTTGGTGCTCCTGAAATTTTTTGCTGGTCGGAAGCCACACGAACAGAAGGTTCGGTGGGGTGTTCTGATTGGAAACAAAGAAAACGCACTGCTGTTGTGATTCGGATATGGAATACATTGTGTTTTTTGTTTCCGATGGGAAAAAATGTTTCTTTTGGTTCCGAGGTTGAAGAAACAAAAAACAGAGTGTTATGTTGGTTTCCAATTGGAAAACCAAAAAACAAAGGAAGACTAAACAACCAAAACACAGTGACTGGGAAGGTCTTCGGGAAGAGTCCCCCAGGGATTTGCTGTGTGGTTTCCCTTTTCTGTGTTTTGTTTTGGTCTTCTCTGGTTGCAAACAAAAACCAATGTTTCTCTGTTTTGCTTTTCTGTTTGGAAGCCAAGAACACAGAATGTTTGCTGGTTCGGATCTGAACAACAACACAACATGTGTTTTTTTGGTCTCCGATGAGAAAACCCACCCCGCCCCAAAAACGCATCATGTCTGTTTGTTCCGAGGTTGGAACCCCCCAAACAACATTGTGTGGTTGGTTTCCATGTGAGGGAAAAAACAGAAAACCGAGGGACAACCAAACAACAACCAAAAACAACAATTCCTGGAGAGGTCGTCGGGAAGAGCCCCCCCAAGGATTGGTTATTTGGTTGTTTGGATTTTCTCGCCGGAAACCAAAACAACACAAAGTTTTTGTATTATCTATCCTCCTCCACCTCCTCATCCACCCCCTCCTCCTCCTTCTCGTCCTCCTCCTCCTCCTTTTCCTCCTCCTCCTCCTCCTCCTCCTCCTCCTCCTCCTCCGCCTCCTCCAACTCCTCTTCCTCCTCCTCGTCTTCACCCCCCTCCCCTTTCTCCTCCTCCTCCCTCTCCTGCTCCACTTTCTCCTCCTTATTTTCCTCCTCGTCCTCCTCTTTCTCCCCCTCTTCTCCTCCTCCTCCGCCTCCTCCTCCTCCTCTCTCCCCTCCTCGTCGTCCCCTTTCCTTTTTCCTGTCCTCTGTCTCCTCGTCCTCCCCCTCCTCCTCCTCCTCCTCCTCCTCCTCCTCCTCCTCCTCCTCCTCTCTCGTCCTCCCTTGTCATCCTCCTCACCGTTCCCCACGTCATCATCTTCCTCCTTCTCTCCCTAGAATCGCATATATATATATACATGTGTATATCGATATGTCTATATATATAATATTTTACATGAGCTCAAACTTGAATGCCCCGTACCATTTTTAGACCCCAGCATTTCAATAAACAGGGGGGGTCTAAAACTGAACCCGAATGCTCTTTTCTCCACATTACAAGCTCCCCCCCGCCGCCCATGGCCTGACTCCCAACGGGCTCCCCAAACCGTCACCATATGTCGTAAGCTTCGGGTGTTTGCTTGACGAATGCGGGTTGACGCAATGCCCATCAAAATCACACGGCTTACACCGACAAGGCTGCATAACATGTTTCGAAGACGCCATCAGGCCACCCGGCTGGTCACTTCCAAAAGAGCACCCTGCCCCGCCTGCCCCACCTTGCCCAGGATGTTGTGTTGATGTAGCCGCTTGTTTCCACAGCCAACTCCCCCTCAAGCCTGCAGCGCAAGCGCGTTGCCAGACATTGCCTGGAAGCTTACGGAAAGCTTGCAATGGCAAGTGCGCACAACTCCCGAGCAACCAGTTTCGCGCGATTCTTCGATGTACCTGATGATCGCGGCATCACTTTCGAACGATCAATCGTGCTGACGAAAGACAGGAAGCGCGGCCCACTCTTGGCTCAGCCGGTAATGAAAAACATTGCACCTGGGGACATCAAGCCCGACCAATCGCGGCTCGGGAATCGACCCATGACCCCGCGGAGGGCTCAACCAAACTCAGCCAATTCGTTCACTTCGTACATCCGCACACAGGACCACGCCAGTACACCGAGGAGGACCAACCTGAGCAAAGGGTGGCAAAGATGAAAGAGTTCGAAAGGGTGGCAATGTCTAACTGCTTCGAGAACTACCCTGGAATCATGAAGCCAACCAACACAACTGCCCAGCCTTCCACGATGCAGACGTTCATCGCAAAGAACCCGGACAACACGCGTAGCCTCCTCAAGAATTTCACACCGGAGAAGGACAACAACATCAAATACAGTGATGCGTTCCAATTGCGTCACGGGGCCATGTACCAGGTCGGTTACGGCTCGCACACCAGGGATGGATCTAGAACGCTACAGTATCTATTAGAACGGTTGCCAGGGCCCCAGGTGAGATACTATGCAGTAGCGGACTCGGGCGCGCACAGACAAGGATTCGAAACGCAAGGGTTTCGATTGCATCAGGGAGCACGGATCGAATGCCAACATGGATAACAAGGCCTTAGAGTTCGCGGAGATGGCGTGCGACAGCCCAGATACTCCGATCTACGGTTGGCGAAAGGCACTCGTTGAACGTTCGTGTCTCGACCGCGGGAAATCAACGGCAGCTGCCCGCAAGCAGTCGTTCAAGCACCTCGCGATGTGGCACGTCAGGAGGTGGTTCTTGATGTGCGTGCTTTCGCCGATCCTGGGTCTGTGGTGGAGACATGCGCTCATTTTCATTGGCGAATCTGGCTTCGGACAGAGTCGGGTGGCAAAGCTATTGACCAGGTTGTTTTCCATGTGGCACGCCGAGAACGATGGCATGGGCGAGGAACCCGGCTTCCGCTTGTGCAATTCCTTCGAACACCTCCGACACGAAGTGGGCAGGCGGGATGTATCGGAAGTGTTCGACGACAGCGACTTGGAGCAGCGGGACCAGGCCAAGCTCAAGGCTTTCCATGACAACACGGAGCAAGAGAACCGCACGGTGATCACTGCGAACACCGCCTGCGACGAGAACGCCCTGCCGTCGGATGCCGACCTGGCGTGCTGCTGGCCCGTTGCCACGGCGCAGCAATTCTACGACGCGGTCCGCCCGTCGTTCCACCCAAACCTCTCCAAGAAGAACTGGATGGCCCTCTTCAAAAGGTCCAGCATCGTTCTGTTCGACAAGAGGGGCGTGCTCTGCAGACCTGCTGGCATCGAGGACAAACCAGTCCCCTTCGTGGCCTACCAGATCGAGGGGAAGCCAGACATTCTGACCGACGAGTGCAAGCAACACTACGGCAAGTTTTTTTTGAGAATAGCAGCATCCCGCCTCCAGCCGACTATGATGAGAAGATGGCGTGGTCTGTGGCTTACTTGAAGGTTTGCATGGCAGGCCAGACGCCACCGCCGATCAGGACAATCATGACCCGCAACATGATCGGCGCGGCGCGCGGCTCCGCTGGCCTCTACCAAAACCAAGCAACCGTCGTGGAGAGCAAGCCGACCACCTGTCAGCTAGTCAGCATGCCAGCCAACAGCGGTTTCGCTGACCCGCAACCGAGGGAGACGGGCGCGGCGTCGGCAGCGCAGCTCGTGGAGAAGCAGGAGGTGAAAATCGAGGGCGGGGGAGGCCCAGGCGGAGACAACTATGCGCATGCACCGACCTGGCCAGAGCAAACCCGATCCCCAGATCGGAACATACGGTCACTCGGCATTGCCATGAAGTCGTGCGAACCGACCCTGGGCCAATGCTAGCGCTGGACAGGGTCGGTGCATGCGCGTCGCTGTCTCCCCTCTGACAGGCGCCAAGGTCAAGGTGGAGCAGGCCGACTCCCCGCAGCCCCACAGATCGTGGGGCCAGCGCTTGACCCCTCACAATCGGCCTCCCATCGAGACTCCCAACCAGAGCCCGCCCAAGAAGAAAAGGTTTTCCAACGGCATGGACTTCGATATTTCATGGTTCATGTTTGCAGAAATGACGAGACAACGTGCGCCTACGAAAGCAACCTCTTCGCAACCAGAGCGCCGCCGTAGCCCAATGTGTCGCAATCCCTAATGATTCGGCGAAGATGTGAAATTCGGTACCGCTGCTTGGATCTATGAATTTCGATATTTGTATGGCTCATTTCTTCAAAAATGGCAAGACATTGCGCGCCTACGAACGCAACCTCTTCGCAACCAGAGCACCGCCATAGCCCAATGTGTAGCAATTCCTAATGGTTCGGCGAAGATGTGAAATCTCAGAATTCGATATCACTTCTTGTCAATCATTTTTGCGGAAAGAAAGCGCAAATCAAAACAGTAGCTTGTTCGCAAACAGAGCGCCGCCTCAGAATTCCGAGTTGCTTTTGGGAATGCTACAGGGAGAAGGAAGAGAAAAAGGATAAAGAGAAAGAGAAACATCGGAGGAAGCTGGGCACATAGACAAGGGAGGAGTTTGAGGAGGGCGCGGGCGAGGAGGAAGGTTGTTGGCGCGCGCACGAAATGAATTAAAAACCAATGGTTGTTGACAACCTTTATGGGAAGTGCCGTTTTCGCCTCGGCAAAACGCATGAAGGGACCGCACCGAACTGAGAACCGGGAACCGTGACCGAACCGGACCGAACCGGTCCAAAACCAGGAACGTAGAAAACCGAACCGGACCGAACCGAATTCATTCAGAACCGAACCGGCGAGGACCGAACCGAACCAGAACCGGAACCGAACCGGAACCGGGCGGCCCTTGAACCGAACCGACGGGAACCGAACCGAACCCCTTTCCCGTCTGGTCCGGACCCCAGGACCCCGATGACCCCCAGGACTCCGGGACCCCGATGACCCCAGAACCTCCCGAAGATTCCCGCGACCCCTCCTCCTCTTCCTCCTTCTCCTCCTCCTCCTCCTCCTCCTCCTCCTCCTCCTCCTCCTCCTCCTCCGCTTCCTCCTCCTCCTCGACGGCGGCGGCGTCGGCGGGCGCGGGCGTCGGCAAGCGTCCGTCGTCGTCGTCGTCGTCGCCGTCGTCGTCGGGGGGCCGCGGGTGAGCCCCGGGGGGCCCCCTGGCAACCCTCCTGGCAGCCCCCCTGGCGACCCCCCTGGCGACCCGCGACGGCGACGACGACGGCGGCGGCGACGGCGGCGGCGGCGGCGGCGACAGCGACAGCGACTTCGACCCCCCTCGCGGGTGCGAGCCCCCTGGCGGGCGCGACCCCCCTGGCGGGCGCGACCCCCATGGCGGGTGCAACCCCCCTGGCGGGCGCAACCCCCCTGGCGGGTGCAACCCCCCTGGCGGGTGCAACCCCCCTGGCGGGCGCAACCCCCCTGGCGGGTGCAACCCCCCTGGCGGGTGCAACCCCCCTGGCGGGTGCAACCCCCCTGGCGGGTGCAACCCCCCTGGCGGGTGCAACCCCCCTGGCGGGCGCACCCCCCCTGGCGGGTGCAACCCCCCTGGCGGGCGCGACCCCCCT